>WWET01000050.1:608938-618946 GCA_011038615.1 Limnodynastes dumerilii
TTATTTTGTTTTTGTTTTTTCTTAATTTTTTTGTGGCTTAACTGAAAAATATATTATGAAACACAAGAGAAGCCATTTTCTCACATGTTGATGAAATAGCCATTATTTGTTTTTGCTATAACTTTTGATGGTTTGAGATCAACCTCAGAACGAGACCAATAATGTATAAGTCTTTTGTAATCTTCTATAGTCAGAAATGTGAAAAAGCTGGTAAACATATGACAGAATATAACAAATCCAAAGCACTGGCGACATACAATATCCACATGAGACGCTGAATAAACTTATGTATATCGTTTTTATTATTTCATAATTGTACATTTTCAATAAAAAATTTTGCTTTCCATTGAATACCTTTACAACTATTAATATAATAAAATAAAAAATTTGTTTTCATTTTCTTTGTGTCTGCAGTGGATGAAACCGTGGTTGTTATCCCATATGGAAGTCGCCACATTCGGCTGGTTCTTAAAGGTCCCGATCATTTGTGTAAGTAGGAGCAGTAAAAGGTGCTTTCCTGATATGATATTCTGAGTTATGTATAAGATGTTCTGTCCAACCATTGGATGTGTTGAAAACTAAGTTTTATTATTGTGGGACCAGATCCAGACTTTCAAGAATAGTTTTTATTCCAATAACTAGTTTTGGAAAAAATGCACTTTCTGCGTCTGCGCTGTTATTTCAGTGTGAATATGAAACCAGACTTCCATACTGATTGTCACTCTGACACATTTCTGATGAGGGGGCTATTAGGAAGGATGGTAATTTTACATTAGAGGCATGCCACCCTATCCAGAATTCCAATCAGTCCTCATTTTAAGTGAGTTTTAAGGGGGTCAGGATTTGGAAGTCTGTATGAGCTAGGTAAGAGGCCTCCTTTCACTTGCAGAGGGCTGGAACTATAAAGGATCCAGCATTAGGGCTTTGAACACAGCTCCAGTGGAATAAAAACAGAATGGAAGTTGCTCAATCAATTTATAGGTATATGTTAAACAGGTGCATGAAAGGCAGGGGTTAAGCTGCTTGCCACAGAAACAAAAGGAAAAAATAGCCCCAGCACACTGCCATAAACCAGTAACAAACTCTATTGTTCTATCTGTAAAATAAAACTCCATAAATAAATAAAGCTCCAGTGGAAGTCTGGATCTGGTCCATGGTTTTAATAATGCTATGATATCCGTTATTAACTATCATTACTCTAGAAGACAAAAGACCTGATGCTGATTTAAAAGAGTCCTGCTAGAGGACTTCTGGCTGCAGGGTTCGCTGTGCCATCCTAATTAACATTAATGCTCTGGCCCCGCATAAAATGGAGCCGGTGCGTAAATGAGGATTGTAGGTAAGGGCTTAGCCCTTACCTCCCCCCTCCAACCACGTGGACATGCTTTAAGCATAAAGGACCAGATTCAGTGGGTGCACGAGAGAGGGGAGTGAACTCCCCTTGTCATTCACCTCTCTCGTGTGGGTTTTATGGCAGTCACGCTGCCATCAGCCTGCCTTAACTGAAACGTGCTACTGATCCGCACGAACGTGGGAAACCCATCCCACACTGTACAACTTGTGTATTTTCTATTGTATGGATAGATGCGCCCTCCAGTCAAAACGAACCAAACGTACTCACTTTGCGTTTCTTAAGTGGAGTGCCGGACGCAAGTCTGGATCCGACCCATGTTCACAAAGCTCCAGCTATAAATCTGAATCTGGTCCAAAGTATTTTAGAACAGAGAAAGGTGGTGACAATATTTCGGTGGTGTAACTTTTTGTAACAAAGTAATTTAAATAGTATGGATGTACTAAGTGGTCCATTCAGAGTATTAATTGTCAGTGAAAGCACTTAAATCACAGTGATTTGTTTATTGATAACTTTTCTTGCTCTAATTGGAACTAAGAGAGGTATCTGGGGAACTGTTTAGGCAAAACATCATATTGAGACATAGTCGATTTTGAAAGCCTTGTTATATAAATGTTAGACATCAAACCAGGAACTGCACTGGAGAAAACCTGCCAGACGATCCAAACCTTGAACAGTAGAAATAAAAACTGTTTAAAAACAATCAGTGCAACTGTTACCTTTTCTGCCAAATTTGAAGTAGGAAGGAAATTACTTGTGGAAACAGGAAACTTAAAGCCTTCAGGGTTCTATTTCATGTGAATATTAGCCCTGCACAGCACATCATTAGAGAACTGGTAGGTGACAACATTTTCTCTGTATACCTTTTTGACACAACTGCCTACAAAGAGAATACATGTCATGTAGACTTGCACTAGCAAAGTTGTTGTATTTTAATGCAATCATAAAATGAAGTACAGTAGACGACCCAGAGGAGAGAGAAGTGGTTGGTGATTTTTCTCTTTGCCTGAGTCTTTCTGGCACTACATGAATCTTAACTATAGTATATCTTCTAATGGCAGCTGCTAGATTTATGCATTCATTCACATTTGGCACACTGAAATAAAACATTTTGGAGGGATTAGCACCTTGTAATCACTTGGTTCAGCGAGATAGCTTCAAGGCAAGGCTCACTGCTGCACTATACTGCATATATAATAAATAGTATGTAATATCTAGCTAAACTGTTCTGTGTTGGGGCATGAGAAGTGGGCGCTGTCTAGCTTACACAAATTTAAATGCTATTTTCTTGTGTTATGTAAAATGAGTAAAAATACATATAAAATATGCAAAGGAACTCACACTGTTTTTAATTGAGCATGCCAAACTAACAGTGCTAATTATAATCATTTGTTCTATTTAATAAAGATTGAGATATAAATCATGGGTGTGTGTGTGTGTCTAGCAAACCATAGAGCAATGTCTGAGTTTGCATGGCTATTTCTCAAATAATGGAACCATAGTCCTTCCAGGGGTTACATTTTCTTAATGTTACTTTAAGTTAGTTATCCATTTTAGTATTGCTACTTGTTGCATCTTTAATATGTTATAAGCTACTATGTTTTAAATTGTGTGAGTTCAGTACAAACACTTTTCCTGTTGTTAAACCCTCTCTTCTACACTCCCATACTATCACGTCTCTTTATATATTTACTTACATATTCACTTTATACATACTGTGACAGTAATGAGGACTCAGGTACAGGATCATAACTAGCGGTGTGCAATAGTAAATATATTTTTATGGTTAAGCTGGTTACTAATTTAGGGTTGAGGTGCCAGTTTTCCTTTTTTGCCCCAGACACAAAAGTTTCTACCTGATATTTGCTTTTTCTTTTACAAACATTTTTTTAATCACATATTTTCAAATATAACTACTATGACATAAGCTTGCTGTCTTACTGACTAATGTGGTAATATAAGTTGCAGCACTTTTATTAGTATCAGATATCAAATCAAGTCAATTAATAATTATATTCCAACTTTAGATTTTTTTATCTAATTGTCTACAATCAATTTTTTAAGATAATGGGCATGATCCAGAACAACGCTTCGAAGCGAATTTACGGGCATGATCCAGAACAACGCTTCGAAGCGAATTTACGTGTGGCGGAAATGTAAAATTGCTGTTTTGTACGCAATGCGCATGCGCACCATAGAAAATACGCACATTCACGTAACGTAATTGTGAACGTATGGGCCATTTACGTATGTGTCACGTAAATAATTACGTGTGGGCGTGCCAATTTTACGTGAGTCCAAAAGTTACTCCAAGTCTGAAATACGTGAAGTAGGCGGGGGGTGGTATTTAAAGTGTACAGTATGGGCGTGCTTAGCTGCGTAAATTCGTTCAGCCCATACGTACGTGTGCGTATGACAGCGGTTACGTGTGAAAAAGTTAAGGTAGGGTTTGGGAAGCGTATCTTGCCAAAATACGTCCGTGCAAGGGGTGTGCCGAGGGGAGTGTAGCGAATTTACGTGCACGAAAATACGCACCCCGAATAAACGTACGGCAGACGTAGTTCTGGATCTACCCCAATGTAACTAAGACTGACCTCAAACACTGTTCCAATAATTTTACCTATTTCTTTCATGAACACTAATGTTTAAAAGATACTTTCATAGAACATGTTGATTGTATTGAATCTTTACAATTTCAGACCTGGAAACTAAAACTCTGCTGGGAATAAAAGGTGAGAGCAGCCTCAGCAACACTGGTTCTTTTCTTGTGGACAACACTACTGTTGATTTCCAGAGATTTCCTGATAAAGAAATCCTCCGAATGGCTGGCCCTCTTTCCGCAGACTTTTCTGTAAAGGTAAAAATGAAACTATTACACTAAGCACTATTCCAGATTTGTATAATTAGCCAAGAACACTGCATCCTTCATGTGAAAGGGATTTGGTCATATCTGAATTCAACTATTTCATGCGCACCAGGAATATCTATGAAAGCTATCAATGATCTGTCATATTTCTACACAATGGCCCAATGTATGAGCCATAAACAGATCATAAAAATACAATGTGTTTGTGTACTCGTTGCTTTGTACGTTTTGAATTTGGTGGGTGCTCATGATGAGCAAGAGTGAGGCCCTCTATGAGGAATAGGCATTTGCCAAACAGGTAGTTTTTAAGTAAGAGCCTAAAATTGATGTCTACTTATGTATCATAATAATCACTGGATAATCAGTGTCGTTTTTCACCAGAGCTAAAACTGATGAGGGGTTTCTGTTGATGTTAGTGGATAGAAACCAGTTCTTGTTGGGGATTATGCAGACAATTATTTTTCCTCCTTGCTATGATCTTAAAGTTCTTGATGTTCATAGCCAAACAATACTTAATAGTTACGACCAAAAAAACCTTGTGTGATAAAGAATAAGTGATGCAGCATAATCCATCACTGGATTCTTTGGGATCACTAGGTACAGTGTACAGTGGTTTGACTTTGTACAGTGTTGGCAGATGCAGCTGAGTTGCTTCCCATTAAAAATGTTATTTGGATTGTTTAAGGTAATCTAAAACATATTGCTGGAAGAAATACATACATTCTATTGGAACCGCAAGGAAAAATGCAGCATTTGGGAATCACAATAAAATGAAAGCTTTTTAAGAAGGTCATAAAGACCTTGTGAAGCCTTCAGCCATATAACTGTAAGTGTTGTACAGAGTCCAAGATTTTTCTCTGGTGTCATGGGATCTGCAGCCACATGGTGTGTAATGTGTTACTAGTGACTATGAAGCGCCATTATTTGTCATGCCTTAAATGGTTATTAAAATTATAAGTCATCATTTTGCCAGCTTAACAGTTGCATGAATATTATTTGTTACCTTATTGTTTTGCTGTCAATTTTAGAGTTTTTTAGGATATGATATTTTTTGCAACATTATGTTGGAGTTTAGCAAATTAATCGTTGTGGGTCAGTTTCCAGAAACTGCTTCTCTTAGTTCTATTTTCCCCCATTGTTTGGCCTCCCTCAAATTATTTGGCATAAAGCTTTTTTGAGTAAATGCCAAACACCTCTTGTGTATTTGTACACCGTTACCTCTCCACACAGCTGCAGCCTCATTAACATGGTTATTACAAATGTTTATCTCATTTATAACATTTATTTACTCCCTATGTGATGTGGCATTACATAAGTAATGTATATAAAGATATAGAAAATACCTATTAAACTCAGAAAATATTTCATGACTCAAACAAGTTATAAAGACCTTGCATTAATACTGTAACCAAAACACTAAATAAATGCTAGTTTTGAATGGACCAATACCTCATCAATAAACCTGTCAGCTATAACTATAGGCAGACATTTTGGGCTGTAATAACTTTCAACGGGGCTGATTCAGAGTTGCACTTCCACCTTTTTTTAGGTGGAAGTGTAGACCTGAGCAATACCATGTTGAATTGCAAGATTTAAATTGTAAAACCAGTATTAAAATTAGGAGGTGAAGTTTCTTAGCTCAACTCTATTTTATAGGATAAACTTAAAGCTACGCAGTATTTTAGTTCTATGTGTTAAAGTCATGCATGTAAATTTTTTTTTATTAATTAACACCCCTTACTTTGAAAAATGGTTTAGCCGAGCTGTACACTTGCACCTAAAAAAAGGTGTAAGTGCATCTCTTCAAATCTGTGCTTAGTGAGACATTTCTGAAGGGGCGTGCCAGTCCTCCATACGTAGGAAGTTAAGTGAACGTGGGGGGGGCATTTAAATGGACTAATATGGGCGTGGTTAGGAAAGTACTCACATACCTAAGCAACTTAAGCTCAAATATACACACGTAGAGTTAAGGTTGCCCTATGGTTGCGGAAGTCTGCTAAAATCCATAAGTGTGAGGGAAGTGTCATGGGTGTTGCCTTGCAACTTAGGCGCATAATGATTAAGGATTGTAACTCCCCACAGAAAATTATAGTTATTACAGAAATTTTGACTCCTTGCAACACTTGATTTTCTTGTGCATCCAGAGCTCAGTGCAAATTATGGCCAAACTATATCATTTTTAAACTGAAAAGATGAAAGTCACTTCTTGTATTTCTTTTAAATAAATAGAAATAGCATCTAACTTATTCCTACTTAGGCCCGGATTCAGAGCTGCGCTTCTGTCTTTTTTTTCAGATGCTCAGATCGGGAGCGTGCACAGAAAGATGGGTGCAAGTATACTCATCCGTCTGTGTCCGCATCTGACTGTCCTGCGCCTGTGGAACTGGGAGTTTCATGACATTTAAACGAGAAAAGGGATGTTTTTCTCATTTAAATATTCCGTGCAGGGCTGTCTGGTGGCTGCTTAACAAGCCATACGTATACACCATCACTGAGATGGTGTATGCATAAAGAGCAACTTACCAAAGCTGGAAAAAAAAGTTAATTAAAAAAGAACCATAAGTGCCAACATGCCCTGACAGCCAGGGTCCGCTGTGCCATAGAAATACCCCCATATTATAAATAATAAAGTATAGTGCCGCCAAAAAAAGCCCAAATATTGCCCCAATTCCCGTTTGAATTTAGATTTCCCATGCTGGGCAAGGTTATAAATATGCTCCAATGACAGTAGAACTATCATTAGCGTCGGGATGTCCTGCTTGTAGGACATGTGTTTTGCGACGTTACAAAAGGGTTTTTTATTTTGCAAAG
Organism: Limnodynastes dumerilii; assembly: GCA_011038615.1. Classification (NCBI taxonomy): domain Eukaryota; kingdom Metazoa; phylum Chordata; class Amphibia; order Anura; family Limnodynastidae; genus Limnodynastes; species Limnodynastes dumerilii. Next base: position 615,967 of record WWET01000050.1, read on the forward strand.
ACCCCACCAGGATTAAAAGCTTAGAAAACTGGACCCCAGCAGAGCAGGGTTTTTTTTTTATTTTTTTTACTGTACATTTTTAAAATATTGTGACATTATTATGGCCGGCACTATATTTTATTATTTTTAATATGTGGGCATTTCTATGGTGCAGTGTGCCTTGGCTTGCAGGACATGCTGGTATTTGTGGTTCTCCAAGCACCAGCATGTCCTGGCATGCCAAATTGTGTTTTTAGTGGATTCTACATTTCTTTTGTTATGTTAGAAATTGTATCGAATTTAGCAAGTTCAGGATCTTAAATGTACTCACAGTATGATCTAGATTTTGGCCTGGTGTGAATTTGGTTCTGCTGTAACAGACACATTTGTAGTTTGATGTAAGAGTAATGGCTTGCTGTTAAAATAAAATACCTTAATATAAACTATAATTATTGTTTAGTAGAGCACAGCTCACGCTGTTATATAATATTTTTAATATTTTATTTTTATATGAACAGTAATCATTTAAGAGTGTTCATAGTTAAGTACTTATCTTGTTGTAGAGGTGAACCCCTCAAAATGTGGGGACCAAGAACTAAAATATTGCTTTTTCCCTATGTAAGGAAAGATTTTTAGCTTTCCTAATTTCACATATTCTCCTACTACAAGGTAATAAAAGCATGAGGTGCTATTACTGTGTTATATTTCACAAAACCATTTTATTTTTTAGGGCCAGATTTACTGTGGGTTTGGTAAAGTGGAGCTGTTGCTATAGCAACAATCAGATTCTAGCTCTCACTTTCCTATTACATAATTGAGAATGTCAGCTAGAATCTGATTGGTTGCTATGGGCAACATCTCCACTTTTCCAAACCAGCAGCTTAGTAAACCTGGCCCTAAGTATTCTTTGAATGATAAAAAATACTTTATATGCTAAACCTAAGGTAAAATTATTTTAGCCTTTTGTTCTTACACTTGCAGTACAGCTGCAAATGAACATATAAAGCTAGTGTGACTTCTGTAGAATGTGGAGCAGTGAGAAATATACAATAATCAGTGTAATGTGAGAGCTGTTTTGAGAGCCTCTGGCATTGTGGGAGAGCTAAACAGAAAAGAGATGAATGAAAATGATTGCCAATATGTAGAATACTTGAGAATGCAAGGGAATTGAAATTATAATAATATTTAGATGTTGTATAATGCCTGTCATCACATCTACACATACTTTTCTGATGCAATGCTTGTGTTACACCCTCCCTCCTCTACAGAGGAAAGTTAGCTACCTGATTTTTAAATATTTGCTATATGAAAAAAACCTCAAAGAATGTGGTCCATCTTGTGTTTATTAAGCAAAGATACTCCTTAAAGGATTGCATTACCCAACATCAAATAACATGAATATGAGTTCTAAGTTATTGAACTTTATCTCACTGCAAAAAAATGTTTTCTGATAAATTGTAAACGAGTGTAGCCCACTATTTTTACTCTTCTTGGGGTTTGCTTCCTCAATGTGCCAGATCATAGCAGCCTATCAGCAATAAGTTCATAGAGATTGACTTCAGTGGTCCTAAAATATGATACAAACAAGGTTTGTCACTGGTAGAAGGCACATTTATTATTTTAAGCCATCACTGCAAACCTCATGGCTCAATGGCCCCAGACTGATCATTCAGAAGAACAGCAAAACTTTTATTTGTTATTCTTTTAAAATGTAGACAATTAATGTTAAATGTTAAATATCCCTTCATCTCGTTTAATGCAAAATTGACACCCAAATATATATTTAGCTCTAGCGTCTTTAGAGGCAAGGCCAGATTCCATTTGCAAAGAACTTGTGTGACATGTGAGTCTCTTTTAGGAAAACCAATGAGTGCAAATGTGATCAATCAGAAGACCTGCATGTGATAGCTTTAAAGTCCTCTTGCAGCTGTGACAGTTGGCTCATTAATAATGTGCTACAGAAAGTACAAGTGTAGCACAGATTATAAATTGACAGTAAACAGAACAGGAATTAGCAGGAAAAAATGGTTGAACTTGATAGACTTGATGTATTTATCTTGCTTCCTTTCACTGCAGAAATATTTTATTCAAAGGCCTCCCCTAACTACAACTGCTCTATCACTGTGAAATTGAGAAGCAAATCCTAAATTAGCCTAAATCATGCTTGTTACATGCCATACTATATTATATAATGACTGTGACAAATGAGTAACTAATGAATAAATGATAAGATATCATAAGTGAGTAAGCCTAGTTTCACATTAAGATATCACTGCCTTTCTCTTGAGTTTTTAATGCAATAAGAGGTCAGCTTTACATTTGCCAGATGTTATTCATACACATTCCTCAGATGCTTGTGAATTTAAGGATATAATGTGTGCTTGCCCCTGCTTTTCCAAAAGACTGCCAATCATTTACAAACCAGTTTCAGCCTCTAGGGATCATGCCTCATATGTATTTGGAGTGTGGACCATTAGATCAAGAACTTCAATGCTTTGCTGGCTATATCCACATAATGTGCAGTATATTCAAAGTGTAAACTGTTCATTGCTCAGCATTCAAAGATGACAATCTTGAGCTTTTCGAGTTTGGAGCTTCAAAAAAAAATAATAAAAGAAAAATAGAATGACCGAAAAATCTCAAACCGCATTAAATGACTGGAGAACAAAGGGATTCAACTCTATTTAGAAGCTGAAAATGTGGTAAAGGGAAATAAGATAGTGCTGTTTATTTTACTCCCTGCCCAAATTTAGTAGACAAACATAGCTACTACTGTATGGAGCAATTCCATTTGCATCGGTGACAATCCCAAAAATAAAAAATTATACCATAATGTTGTATCGTTGCTGATAAGGTTTTATTATAAAAAAAATGTATGCGAGTACCGGTACCATGCCAACAACTGTTCAGTTTGGTACTCCTTCATAACACTGACACTTCAAAATTGCTCCACTGTCTCTCCTTTCTGCTTTTCTCTGTCTGTCCCACTGCTCTCTCTCTC
>WWET01000050.1:646656-666478 GCA_011038615.1 Limnodynastes dumerilii
TATATATATATATATATATATATATATAGTAATGCCTTTGTGTAAAATTCTATAGAAATATATAATTTATTTATTTATTTCAGATTTAAAATTGAGCATGGCTAAGCTAATGATAGAACTTACTTATCGTGACTGTCTTAATACATTGTAAAGATTATAATAATATATGTGGCTATATGCATAAGGGACTGAAATGCAAAAACAATAAATATGATGTAATGAAGAATTCATCGAATGAAAACAGGTGTTGTTCATTAATAAGTGACAAGTTCTATATAGAAAATATTTTTGTTATGGAGACCCCCTACTTAGTTTTCTGTTTATTATCTAATTTTCTTTTATAACTACTTATGCGTCCAATTGTGAAACAGTGAAGTTTGGTTGTTTTTTAAATCAGTTTTAAGTGTTGTTTTTAATGTGGGAATACTTTTAGTAAGTGTACAGCTCTAATTCATGACCTCTACTTTTGAGGTATATTAGGACAAATCATATTTGTTTCTAATTAGGTGATGAAATGTGGTTTGTCATTAACATAAAACAATGAGCTATATGAGAAAATGTGAAGCAGTGTATTGTGTATAATATACACATTACTCTGACAATTCAGTTTTAAAAGGTCTCTGCATTCACAGCATCTAAAATCAGACAGAGGTGGAACTAGTGAGTTGTGGGCCCAAGTGCAAAAACCATGCTTTTTTCCCTGATGATATCCCAGGTAACCCGGTGGGGAGCTTTGGAGGTGCGGTGATGACAGCTGTGAGCCCTTGTATCAACATGGGCCCCGGTGCCGCTGCACCTGTTGCACCAATGGTAGTTCCGCCCCTGAAATTAGACATGATGTCATGTCTGGGATTCCAATATGACCATTAGAAAATCTGTATTCCGTTCTGACAGATTACTATGTGGCAGTAAGGTGCCGCCTGCTATCAGTTTTTATCAGTTTGCCTACAGAAAAGTTGACTCCCTTGACTGCACGGTTTTTGAAGAGCTGAACATCAACAGGTAAGTTTTCTTAACCATCCCCTTTTCGCAACTTAACCCTCCTTTCTCTGCAGCCCAACCCTTCCCTAACCTTAATCCTCTGCTTTCTGCAGCCTAACCTTAACCATTGTCATCCTGCAGCCTAACCCTAACCCTCCCCTCTCTGGAGCCTAACCCAAACCAGAACAGGTACCTTGTCGAAAATGGGCCATTCGAAATGGTACACATTCCAGAATGTAGATTCTCAGTTTAAAAATGCAGTCAGGAATGATGCAGCTGAAATTAGGCTTTCAACTACATCGTTCTTGAAAATTGGCCCTTCGAACTAGCAACTGCATCCTGAGCATTATGTGGCAGGGGTATAGTCCATTATGTCTAAAACAATGGTGGAAATGATTTCCCTTGTAATAGCAACCAGATAAAACATGCTCTGGATGTAACCGAATTTGACTTAATATAATTACATTTCATTTTGTATGCATCTTGCAGGTTAATTCGTTTTTTTTTAACAAAAATCGATGGATCTAGTTAATTTCCTAATAAGGAGATTGGGTGTCTTGAGTTTTGGTGCAGTGAATGTTTGCTTTTTACCTGTGTTTGCAGTTTGTATTATCATATACATTGCAGTGTTTTACAGAGCTATGTCTTAAGCTGGTTACACATGTTTCGTCCACTCCGACCTCCAACCGTCCTATTGGCCTGAAATTGGATAAGTGTGTACACTTACACAACCGCTTATCCAATTCTGGATGCCTGGTTGAGTGGAATGATTTCTAAACCTGCTTAAAAATGTGATCCAACCATGAATCACCCAACCAATTTGTGTGTATGCTCCATCACTGCTTTATCCATTACTTCTCCTGATCTGACGCCTATGCGTGTGTGACAGAAGATCTGGTGAGGAATATGTACAGTGACAACATCCTTTCCTAAGGCAGGTTAGAGGTTTGCTGTAAAATTGGAGCAGTGTGTATTATGGATTGGGGGTACAAGTGTGGGTCCAGCTTTCACATTAGAGCAAAATAAATTGTGAAGTACTGTAAATATTTGCACAATATATTTTTGTTGGCTAGGAAAACCTTAGTATAGTTTCTGAAAGCTCATTATGGCTGAAATATAAAACAACACATAAAAACAAGGTTACAGTAGTCGTATAAGCAGAGCTACACTGGGCAATAAAGCTGAATGCTTAGTGTGCCATTGCTCATGGGTAGGAAAAGGAGGCATTCCAGCAGGCCTTGGTGTTGAGGTTAACTGCTATATAAATGACACTAGCTAAAGTCTTGTCTAGGGCACCAAACTGGTTAGGACCAGATGGGATTTTTGGACATTTTTGGTCTGTGAATTTGGTACGTTAACGGTATTTCCTGCTGTTACATTAACTAGCATTTTTTGCTACTATAAAGTCTTTGTTTCCAAACAGTTTTTAGAATAAAATGTCCCAAAAAAATATAGGCAAAGTTCGTAGAACTCTACTTAAATAATCTTTTTGTTCTCAATATAGTAATTTTATTGTTTCCACTGTCTCAAGAGATGAAATTGGATCATCTCACACTCAACCTTTCACCTTACAGAGGTAGCAACCAGACGGAGCTAGTTAGTAATTTAGCCTGCTGTTGGTTTCATGATTTCCCTGTGCTGTCATCAGATATAATGGAACAATTATACCATTCTGTTAGATATAAACATAGCTGTATGCTGCTTAAAGATCCACATAGAACTTGTCAGATAGCCTAAGATTCATGGTCATCTTCCCCATCTGCCTTGTTTTTTTCCTTTCCATGCCTTCTCTTTTTCATTTCCTATTTAAACGTAGTGACAAGATAAACTTTCTAATATGACAAATTCCAGGCCAGTGTTATATACACTGATTAAAAGATAATCTGTTTTCTATGCCATTATTCTTTCTTTGCCTAAAATGCAGGAGGTTATATAAGTAAACTGTTTAGTACCACATTTCATTTCAAATTCCATACGGAGGTAGCTGTAATATTAATACTGTACACTATTAACGCATTGTATGTGCATCAATAGTGATATTTCTTCAAATTGTTTATGATTATTAATGCCACTTTTGGTATTTTTACTAATATATTCTATGATTGTACTATTTTCTCTTGGAATGTTCATAACCTAGAAGACAACATGTAATACCAACATTTGTAATTATCCAACAGATACTGCATTCCAGGTTATACAAAGTGGGTAGAATGTATTTGCTCTATTTATTTTCATACTGGAAAATTCATAAGCTCAGTTGTCAAAAAAAAAAGGCTTTCTCTGCTTCTCTGCAGTACACATAGTAGAGGAAACCATTTTGTTTTATGAGCAAATAAACTTCACATTTTGCTACAGATATTTGATTTATGAATTAGTGTAATTCTCATGAATGGGGGCACTAGCACAGGGCTCACAACTGGCCCTTTTCTTCCTAATTGCCAGGTCTGTTTTAGCGCCAACAGCCTGCCCTTGTTTAAGCACTTTGTCACCTTGTATGGAGAAGCCAGTTGGACTACATATGCTCACTACAGCTGCACACCTGCTGATGGATATTAAGTGTTTATTTTATTTTATTTTTGTTTTATACTGCATTATTATTACTATTATTTTTATTGTTTATTATTATTAGTAATAATAATATCCTCTTGTTGGGTGCTTTATTTCCAAATGTTTATATTTTATTTTCTACATTTACATATCTTTCTTGGCATTTAATTTTTCTGGTGTGAGTGATGTTCAGGATAATTGTGTCCTTAAATAAAAAAACAAAGCAAAACAAAAAAACAAAACAGTCTTTGTTACCATAACTATATACAAATGATGTTGCTTTAATTCATAGTAAAGCTCTTTGATTAAGCTTCGGAGCCCCATGGGTGGTCACATCATCAGCATCATAAATAGTGTGTTGAACAAAAGAGTTGCAAGCATATATTCTGTTTCACTAGCCACATACTAATTTGCCTGTGGGTCACAAAGGCACCATTCAAAATACAGACAAATCTTACCCATGTCTTTTTGGTAGTAGAACAGTTCAAAAACCTCCCAGATTTCTTAAAGATTCACACAGTTTGAGAAGGAAGCCAAGCTGAGGACTTCTTGGAAAGCCGATATGCATCAAATGCTGCTGATAAATGTTCTCTTTTATGCTCACTGCCAGATATAAAATGTGACCACAGTCTGTGTATTTATGGTGGGTTGTCAACATGTGCTGTTCCACTATTGTTGGACTATAATTTCCACAGCATGTGCCAGATCCAGAGGCTGCAGATAATGTGCATTGTGGTCCAGTTACAGCTGGAGTTGCTGGCATTCCATACTTCGGTCTGTACAATAGCTTGGAGTAGAAAATATATAAAGTTAATGAGATTTGTCCACCTCCTTTTTGCCAACACTCACAAAGCATCACGCATACCCACTGTAGGCTTCATCACCTGAACCAACACACAGTTCAAAGGCAGATTTTCATCTCTGGCTGAATGGTGAAAGGAACATAGTAGCACTTTAGCCAATATGAAAACTCTTACTGCTCCCAAATTCCCCTTCAAACAAATAAATATCCTGGTGATTAAAACCAAACGTGAATGTTGAAATGTCTATTTTTTTAAACCACACATTGCATCCTGCATCAAATTACCATGATCGAGAATAGTCCGTTATAAAATTTTGTGACGTTTTTAGAGACTTATTGGCACAAGATCCTGTTCAGTTTTGCCTGTCTTTGGTTTATGCATCCTGACTGCCAAAAATAGGTAAAACATAGAAACTAACACTCTCACTTTCACTTGCTACTCTCTATCCCACACACTGAAGATCATTTATCTAGTGCCAAGCTGAGATGACATTGCAGAACTGATGCAAGTTTAAATATTTTTTCCTCAGGTTTTTTTTTGGCGCTTTATTATTCCAACACATTTGTACTATATAGTTTGCCATATCCATCATTTGACAGGTACTGTTTTTCTCCAAACTGCATTTTTATCTTTTAATGAGGCTACAGTGTAAATTCATTTGTATTTCATATGTATTATAAGTACCTTTACTTTCCACAGGTGTGCAAGAAGCTATAGTGGTTTGCTTGAACAAACAGACGAGAGTATCTGAAAATCTTTGTGTATCTAACAGACGGCCCCCACCACTTTTAAAATCTTGTAATTTGGAGGCATGTCCCCCAAGGTAAGCTTAACTTTCTATATTACAATTATATGAGAATAGTGGTAAACCAAAATAATGGCATATATTTTCATGGTTATAGTAGATGAAAGGCAGTCCCTCCCTTTTCTATGGGGTCTAAATGGAAGTACTGTATATGTGTATTTAGAAGTTAGGGGAAATTATGTGGTGTTGATTATTTGTTACTAAAGTTTGAACTTTCTTGACTATTTCTCTAAATAAATCTGTATGTTGCCATAGTTCACCCACATTTCCATATGTGTTTATTTATTAAATTGTCCTTTAAATTAATTGGATTATTTCAATTTATAACTGTCAATATAATTTATTGTGACAACTTATTTTAAATCAATGGCACAGTGCGGCATAGTATATCATAACAAAAGTACTTATATTGGTATTGGGAAATGTATATAGGAAGTCCCATGGTAATTAAACCTTTTACATGTTGTTTTGAACAAAAACATTCTTTGGCCTGAAAGGACAGTGGGGGGTCATTAGCTTTCCATCCTGACTCCTGAAAAGAGGCAGGAACTGTCTAATTTAAAAGGTCACAGATTTGTGCACATTTTGTTAAGTTTAAATTGTGTTTAATTCAAATATTTCCTGATTGTAAACATTAGATGTAATAGCTCAGAAACACCAGCTTGGGTCAGGGGGCAGTGTTACCCCCTGCCAGCATGTCTGTCAGAAACAATATAAAATGAGCTGTATTGTGCATTGCAAGTGGTATTCCATCTGAAGTTCTGGAAAGATCACTAGTACCTTTAACTAGGGTGTCCAGGTCCTTATCAGGGCCCATTTGAGAGCTAATAAAACATCTATCTGCTTCAATTGTACCTGCTGTATCCTGTAACCTACAGATTAGCTCATCTGTAATACGTTCCCTGGCTGACTTGAATGAACCCAGCGTCCTGTGACCTCTGCCGAAGTCCTGAACCGACAAGGGGCATGCAGCAGCCATAGCAAGCGAAACCTAGAAGTGATTCTAGGAGTCTGGTAGTGGCAGTGAGACCCCTCCTACAGCGCAGTGTGACAATCGGTTACTGGCTATAAGAAGGAACCCCTTTACCCACGTTGTAGGAGCTACATCGTGATAGCTCATATACCATGGCAACTAGGGCAACCAGGATAACGGACAGGATCCTGTGATAGTTGGTGGCCAGCAGTGGTAACTGTGTCCTGTTACTGGTTTTATAAGCAGGAAACAGCATGGTTTTATGAAAAATTCTAAGTGGATGTATAAACCTAAGCTGGCCATACACTACAACGATTATCGGTCCCAGCAGGGGGTGGGCCGATAAACGGGACGATTTCCCGCAAGGGAAATGTCCTGTTATCGGCACCATACACCTCCTCTGCTAGGACCGATAATCCTAGCAGAAGAGGGGAGGGGGGAGGCAGCGCTCTCTATGGCGCTGCTGCAGAGTCCTATGCAAAGCTGCTCTGACATGCTTAAAAGTCTACCTTCAAGGCTGTCAGAGCAGCATAGGGTATAGATCTGCAGCAGCGTCTATTGCAGGGAGTAGTAGAGATAGGGATCTGCCGAATCCGCGCTTCACACAGCGCGGGTTCGGCTATTAAAAGGATAGGGAGCCATTCAGCTTGCTGATTGGCTCCCTTAAAATATCGTTTAAAAAATATCGTTTAAAATCAAACATGCTGAACGATCAAATAATCGCACCAGAGCGTTTCTGGTGCGTTTATTTGACGTTTCAAAAATTTATCTGTACCATACACTAGAGCGATTATTTGCCCGATCACCCAATAATTGGGAAATCGGGCCGATAATCGTCTAGTGTATGGCCACCTTTACTACCTTTGCTTAATCTCTAGTACACAGTATACCATACCAAGTATACAGTTTACCCAGGACAATCTCTACGCAACATTTGATTATTACCATGCTTTGCCTTTAGAGCAGTACCACTGTTTGATGGTACTGTAGAGCAACTAGACAAGCTTGTCATGTCAGGGCAGCCAACTTTGTACTTTACCGAGTTGCGATACCAGATAACAAAGGTATAAAATATCTAGAGGGCTGAACGGATTATGTAGAAAATGTACTTTAAAACCACAGCAAAATACATAACGCAAAATAAATGTGCATACATACATGATCTGCAAAGGGTACTCGTCCTGATTCCTTAGTGGGTAAACTAGTAATCCCCAAAAAGTTTGAGAACCACTGTCTTACGCAGTATGCTGTAACTATTGACAGATAATGGACCGTATTCACACTTAAGAAAGCTCCTCCGCCACCTCCCCCTTTTTTTAAAGAACCTAGCGCACTTAAGAGTGCCCTAGAGCTTCCCTAGCTTCCCATTCGTATTCTCTTTCTTAATAAGGAGATTACAAATATTCTTTCCCCTACCCCTCCCTACCCAGCTACTTTCCATACCTCCCCCCACCCACTCTGCCGTGGCTTGCCTCTTTCTACATCTTTAACGACCTCACTTACTCAATATACTTACCTAAATGGTACATATATTGCGTAAATGATCTACTATGCATGCATAGTAGGTCATTTTGGAAATGACTTTACTTAAGAGGCAGCTGCTTCACAGTCCAATGTCTACAATTCAAGCCTGGTTGTACATCCAACTCAACATTTATTGCAGCGCCTTAGTAAGTCTATTATTAAAACTTGCTTAGAAAGTATAAGTTAACATTCAAAGCTGTTATTTCCACATATTACTCAATTTTTCTTGCACATGATATCATGAGCCTATTGTCAATTTGAGTTTCTATGTACAAGTTGTGTAATGCATTGTGATAACTATACCTATACACTTTCTCTTGAAGCCCAACATTGGCAGACTGGGTATTCCTCATGGCCCATCTGGAGAGAAGGTGGCGGTAGTAACAGTGGATGACTGTGACAGTGCCATTGCAATAAGGTTTGGAAACCTTATAAAGAACTACACATGCGCCGCTCAAGGGACTCAGACTGGCTCCAAGAAGTAAGATGTCTTCTCTTCTGCTAGGATTATCGGTCCCAGCAGAGGAGGTGTATGGTGCCGATAACAGGACATTTCCCTTGCGGGAAATCGTCCCGTTTATCGGCCCACCCCCTGCTGGGACCGATAATCGTTGTAGTGTATGGCCAGCTTAAGTCAGGACAATGTTTGTGAGAAAGTAACTGTAGCAGAGAATGATCTAATAGATATGCATCACATTGTTTTTATCTATATGATCATTATGGGCTGGTTCCACACTTCCAGTCCCACTGTGCTTGGAGCTCTGGGCACAGCGGCAGTGGGGATATGATGCCAAATCCCTGCTAGAGGAAATGCCACTCCCCTCGCATGCGCAGACTCATGGTCGCCAATCCCTGGGCTGCCGGGGACGCTGTGATCCTCCTCCACCTATGTGACACCAAAAGAAGACTTCCAAAGAAAGTCACAGATGGCTGAAGTTTAGGGATGGTTTGGATTTGTAAGGAGTCCTTCCTGTGCATCGGCTTGCTGATGTGCAGCCTGGTATAGCTTTTCAGAAACAGCATTGGTGATAGGAGACAGGTGACAGTGACTCTCCGGAACCTGCTGCTGATGAGCTGAGCTGAGTATCTGCACCGGGCTTCCCCCCCCCTCACCCTAGGGACATTTCTTGCTAATCCCTACCTTAATAATGACGCACCATCTTCACTTATAATTGGCACAGTTTGGAAGTCTGGAAAGAGCAAAGGGTGCTTAGCATGCCCACGCTGTACAAACGAAATACTTCCCCATTCCACCAGTGACCAGGCTAATTGATCTCCGTATACCGCCCTGTCCCATCCATCATTGCTGCACTGTGTAGTATCCACTGGAAAATGGGGATGTCTTTTATGCATAATGTAGAAAGAAGAGATGAGTCGTTCTTGTCTGTACAGCCATCTGGGAATATAGTTTTAACTTCACTGCCAGTATATATCCCTGACTTGTATAGAAGTATTGTGTGACAAACTGGCAAAATCAGGCTATAGCTTATCTGCACAATGGCCCTGTCTGTGTGTTAGCTACCAAGGGCCATATTGCAATAATCTCTTTTAACACATTCTTCCTGTGAAGAACAAGTCCAAATTTACTGCATTCTTCTGTGACATTCCATTTTAATTCTGAGACAGACAGGAGCTTTACCAGTGCATGGTACCTGCTTTTTTCCAGCATGAAAATCATGATCCAGATTTTACGTAGACCACCATGTGGTCATTCTTGCTTAGCATGCAAAATGAATATCTTAGCAATGTGTAGTAAAAGAAGAAACCAGCATTTCCATATCTTTAAACTTATACTTAGGTTTGCAACGAACCCATAGTTTATGTGGGGTATTTTTTGTTTTTGCAATCTTTGTTTATTGAACAGAGCAAATAAAAACAACGACATCTTTGTAGTACAGCAATTCTCAAATGCTATGTAAATGTTATAGTTAAAACATAAGCTAGGAGCGGAGGGAATAATCAGAAGCAGGATAACATGTACAAATAGCTCACTAGGGTCCTGTGCAGTTTCTAGATCTAACAGAGCCAGGGCGGAAAAAAAATTCTGCCCCCTCACAAAAAAATAAAAAATAAAAGTATGCATCCAGCCTTTTACTTCCATCCACTTGTATGTACCAAGTCAACCACTTCTGCCAATTGTGTGCCCAGCCTCCATTTGTGCCCCGTGTATGTATCAGCCTCCTTTTGTGCCCCCTTATATGTATCAGCCTCCTTTTGTGCCCCTTTTTTTATGTGTTCAGTATCTTTTATGTCCCCTTTTTTATGTGTTCAGCCTCCTTTTGTGCCCCCTTATATTATATACTAACAACGTTTTTTAATAACAATCCTAAAGTCATTTATCTTTCTTTACCTTCTCCCTCTTGCTCTGCGGCGCAGATGAACAGTACTGGGTATTCAGGGCGCCTGTAGAACCAAATTTATTTCCATGAATAACGCTACCTCATAGCGTAGGAGCCCTGTATACCCAGTAATGTTCATCTGAATGATACCGGCCGCATCTGTTATCGGATGTGGCCGGAGTCTGTGTGAGCCACGGTCTATGTGACCGCGGCCCAAGGGAGGGCTGCATGATCATCTAGGGGAGCACCCCATGCGATAGCATGGCACACTTGCCCCTAGTAACGATCCTGCTAGGGTCAATGCCCTCTAGCCTCTAGAATACAATCCTAATTGACTATAAAGTTCCCTGTCATACAGGAATTTTTACCCAAACACTCAAAGTGCTGTGGACCCTTTCAAAGGGTGGGAAATCCTATGATGATCAGGCCTGACTGTTGGGATAGGTCTGAACAAGTAATGTATATTGATCTGTAGTCTTGAATTCTAACCACATGTGTTCCTAAATAATTGTCCTCCTCCCCTCCCATTGCCACATCTCCAATGACAATAAAGAACAGTAGTCCAATGTGTGGTGGTGGGGGATATGGGGATTAATTTAAATTATTGTTGAATTCCCTTCTGAATGTAGTTTGATATAACCTTGCCTTCTATCCTGAAATCTCAATAGAATCAAGTGTATAGCCCACCTTTACAAAAATGGATACTGTGCTTTATTAGATTGTATGGTTCAAAAATATCCACAACTTACATTGAGATCATTTGAATATCTACAAGATGTTTCTTTTTCATGCCCTCAACTGGATGCCTTAGGTTCTCTTCTCCCTATACGTCTGATAACTCTGTAATCCTTTGAAAATTTTATGATCTCAATCTCCTCCTCCATCTAACCTCAGTGTAACATAGCAGACCCTCCAACATGTCCCCCTCCATTCGGTACATAATACTCTGCTCCTGCTCTTCCTTCCTAATCTCTGATTGCAGTCACCTGTGTTACACACCTTTCTATTCAAATAACTAGTATGACACAGGTGACTGTAATCAGAGATTAGGAAGGAAGAGCAGCAGCAGGATATTATGTACCAAATGGAGGGGGTCATGTTGGAGGGTATGACATAGAAGAAATGAGGGAGAGGAAGGGGACTACTTGGGGTCAAATATCCCACACTGTACTCTAAATCATCCCTATAAGCTATACAGCGTATGAGCTTGTATAATAAAGGAATATACTTGTAACTGTCTTTTACATATGTTGGACTTAGATGTGCCCTTAGAAATCTCTGTCCCCTTCCTTTGCCACACTTAGAACCAGTAAATGAGAACCAAATCTGGTACATTGCATAGAAAGCATCACCCTTCACTCTATGAATTACTAGACCTGCTTACTAAGGCCCCCTGGCTCCCTCCAATGACATCATATCTTTAATAAAGCAGTCTTTCATTTTCACATCCATTATACACTCCACCCTTGCTACCCAAGGTCACCCTCTTGAGTATTCCACCCAAGATTACACCACCCAAAACATATAACATCTAAATCTACTCCCTCCCTTCCTTCTCTCTTTAATATTTGTATTCATTGAAACCACAGACTGCCTAAGCCTTTTTCATGTTACACAAATTATAATTATTTACCAATAATTTAAATTGTATTATTTTCAAATGTGTGGTCAAAATAAGTTTAAATAAATGATCTTCTGTATGTTGTATATTTGTATACTGATGTTTATGGTGAAAATCTGGGTAGTTTAGAAACAACAGATGAAGGGCAATGAATGACAACCAATGTGCTTGCCAAGTTTTCATCCCACCAGGAGATAAATAGTGTTCAAAGCAAGTTACTGTGATCTGCATCATCATTGCTCTCCCTGGAGCACAGTGCTTAACAAAATTCACTTGTTAATCTGCATGTTCTGGGAGGGTTGCAAATATAATTATCTGGTCAGTCAAGACTTTGAGATAACTGGAAGATACACTATGAATGCCAGTTGTTAAATTTGGATTGCTAGTTATATATTCTTACAATTGTCCATAAAATACTGGCATGATATATTCAATAACTTATATTTGCTCATAAATTACAGAG
Organism: Limnodynastes dumerilii; assembly: GCA_011038615.1. Lineage (NCBI taxonomy): Eukaryota > Metazoa > Chordata > Amphibia > Anura > Limnodynastidae > Limnodynastes > Limnodynastes dumerilii. The sequence goes on from WWET01000050.1 coordinate 658,713, forward strand.
TTTTGTATTATATAAACTTTTGATTGGTCAGGCATAAAGCTGGTATGGAAACACTAAGCCCAATATAGGGTGTGATATTTGGACGCGCTGTTGAATTTGTTTTATGCCATTTGTGTTTAAAATAAATATAAAGGGCTGGATCCAGAACTAAGTCCCCTGTCTCAGAACATCTGCACGAGCATGCGCCAGATGTTTCAACAGCGCAAGTACTAATGTACGTAACAAAGTACTTACGCTGAAGGGGCTGACCCTTTAGTTACGGCGGCCGTATCACCGCCATACAGCCATGTAAATGAGGGGTCAGGGGTGGGGGAAGCCCCGTTACGACTAGGTCTGTGGCCGTATGGCGTAAACATTAAGGTAAGTGTCTAGAATTCCTACCAACAGCAGGGAGTGCAGGGGGCGTGCGCTCCCCGCTATGGGAACGTAACTACGGACCCCTGCACGCATGTAAAGCTATTCTAGATTTACACCCTCTCTCTTTGTGGGAGGGGACTGTGAAGTGGTAGATCTACAGTAATGTATTAAAAGTGTGCTCAATGCATTAAAGAAATAGAAAGCATTCACAACTTTTATGCTTAAATCATAAACCATGCTGAGAATATGTCTATTCACTGACAGAGCTTCCTGTTGTTTTAAGTGCTCAAACATTTGTAGATGTAATAGTTTTCATCTGCTCTAAATAAAGTCATGTTACCTGGGAATGGTACAAGGGAGCATGTTCTAAGTGTGTTCCTTTTAAGAAGAACTATTGAGGCTGAGAAACTGGTGCAATATTGCCCTGAGATAAGCTACAAATCTGTATTGAATGACATTGAATTGAAGCTGAATGAAACTTGGTAAACTGCAGTTAAGTTTTTTGTTATGTGTATGAAGGATATAGGTTTATCACTTGTTATGTATTTATTGTAGAAGTAGAGAGAACTGGCAACAGTGTTGTTGTGACCTGGTGGTTGCTTAGCAGCCAGGGTATTAACAAACCCAGATTGGGGGGGGGGGTGCAGCTACTGTCCAATCAGGCATCAGCTCTATCCATAAATAACCATCAACTTAAGACCATGTTGGCGGTTATAACATAAAAACAGGGGTTCTCAACTAGTACTTGTGCCACTTGTGGTACTCAGACCACTGTCTGGTGGTACTCAGGGCAACCGGGCAAGGTTAGCAGAAGGTAGCGGCAGTAATTGGAGTTTAACCATATGTAATACCAGATGGCAGAGGTCATATTTAATAAAGTATCTAGAGGGCTGAATGGACTATGTAGCAAAAAATGCACTTTAAAATCAGTGCAAAATATGTAAAGAAAAAAAATGAATAAATAATAACTTGTTGATTCTCATAGCTTACAAGAGGTGAGGTTTTGTAGGAAGTGGGTATGACTATGGGCAAGGTTTAGCAAGTTTCATTGAAACGTGAATAGGGAATATTGGGATATAACTTTAATAGTGAATTATTGACAAAATGACCCCAATTTCTCCTCTACTTTGTGTATTCTGAACATGTGGTCAACAAACAAAGGGAATTGAAAGCAATATATGGGTGTAAATGTATTACACAGAGTAGAAACAATATTATGTTACATTCTGTGCTGTCAAATTGCTGTTTCCTTTAATGTATTTATGTATTATTCTCAAATGAAACATATTAGATAATACATATGTAAATGAAATATATGCATTTGTTTTCTTACTATTATCAATGCTTACCATTTCCTGTAAATGATATTTAAATCACAAGCAGTCAAAAATATTGTAAACTTTATTTTGCACTTTGCAATTTTTTTTTTGATTCACATTAAAAAAATATATATTATTCAGCAAATTTGACCCTATGAAAACATTGTTTTAATAGAGGCAGGCTTTGGGTTGTGGTGTTTAAACAGTCTTCAACCATGTACAGAAATAGAAGACCACAGCAGCCCAATCACTCAGCGTGGGTTACTGTGTGAAAAGAATTTGTGAGATGTGTTAGGGATGGGGAAATAATAAGAGAAATGGAAGCCAGATGGCTGAATACGAAGGAAATGCCAGACCATTTCTGCAGCTATATTCTTTCTCGTATACATAAAAGACAAGAACCTTTTTTTCTTATGAAGTTGAGAATGGCAGAGGTACATAATTAATAAACAGCAGGGTGAGCACACTTACTCAGGAAAAACGCAGCGAGGCTCACCACAGTGCCTGGCATAGTGTCAAAGCTTACGCTTTACAAATTGCAAATACACATGTTTTGAACTATAGTTACATCAAGTGCATTGATTTGATGGCACCAGTGACTGAACTAGAAACCAAAATTATGAACAACCCAATTAGTTTTGGACCAATTAACACCTCAATTGGTTTTGGATCAACATTTACCAAATTTCATCTACTTTTTGTTTCAAGATGACATGTTATCTAGTAGCTAATGTTTACCATGGATAACCGGTAGGACTGAGCTTTTTTATGGTTTTGAAAGATGCAATTTCCTGGGGTCAAAAGATAGTGGCACAGGGCCATTTTCTTCCAGACATTTTCAAAGTGGCTCTGTAATTGATTGCTCCTGCCCCGCCAAGGACGAGCACCACAGCTATGAGTGGTGAATATTTAGCCAACCCCAGCATTTTTGATAATTCTCACCCTAATCCTCCCTTTCCATTACCCTAACCCTCTCTTCCCCACGGCCTAACCTTAAGATTACCTTCCAACAGCCTGACCCTAAGACTCCCTTCCCAGCAGCCTGACCCTAAGATTCCCTTCCTCGCAGTTTGAACCTAAACTAACCTGCTGTCTGGTGCGGCAAATCAGCGGCCTGCATGAGGGTTCTGTGTTGTGTTTTGGAAAGCCAATGAATGGGAAAGTTGCCGAAAAATATATTCGGCATACTTACCCATTCATTAGGAAAACCTTTAATCAGCAGTTATGATGGAAATGTATATTTACTAGATAAATAAAACAGGGATTACTCTACTTGTCACCTTTGTAGTAGGCTTTTGCTTCATGTGTAGAAACAATAGGACACAATGAAAGAAAATTGATTAGGGACCTGCCATTGTTGAATGGTACTTGGCTACAGTGAGTTCTGTGTCCTGAGTAGCATCAGCCAGGGTTTCTTTCTTATTTGTGTGATTTGTGCTTGTTACCGCTATTTTGGACTATTTTTAAAACTTTTAAAAGCTCTATTTATAAAACCATCTCAGAAAAAAGCAAATGCTGCAATAACTTTTATGACATTTTCATAATTGCAAACATTGGGGTAGATCCAGACCTAAGTGGTTGTTACGTTAGAACGTGTAGCGTATTTACCATAGCATAATTTCTATGCACTCCCCTAGGCACTCCCCTCGGTCGTATGTACTTTGGCAGTTTTACACTGCCCAAACCCTACCTTAACTTTCCATAGCATAACTCCTGACGTACGTAATGGATTTGCGAAAGTGACGGCCTAACCCAGCCCATACTGTCCAATTTAAATGCCTCCCTCCGCCTCCAAAGAGTAATTACGGGTGTTGTATTGATGCCCCCAACCCTTCCTTCATATTTATGCTGATGGTACATCAGTTAGGAGTTACATGGCTTAACATCTGCCGGGCGCATGCGCAGTAAATACAAATAGCCGATTTGACGTCATCGGCTAGCGTAAATACGCTAACGTACTTGACTCAGGATCTGGCCCATTAACGTATGGATTAAATGTTGGTAGCAGTAGTATAAGAAATACCACTCTAACTTAAGCATGGGTCTCTATTAAACATTTTGGTTGTCATATTCTTGTCTCACTTGTTCATTTGCTTTGTTTTGCTTCATAGTTCTGCAGAAGTAAGTGTAATAACTTTAAGTTTATTAAATCTGCTGAATAGAAATCTTAATCATTTCAGCCACCTGACTAAATAACCAGTGATTCAAACTTTATGAACCTTATAATACAGTTAATTGGGTACTCATGGCAGATTCAGTTTTAGATTTCGGTGTGGCATTAATCATTATTTAATTTAGTAAATCTTTTTTTTTTTTTTTTTTTTTTATCTATATAACACTAGACGCTCACAAATCAGCATAAAGTTGAGCATGACAATATTAATAAGTCTTTGTGCACCATCTACATTTTTTCAGCCAGAACCTTTTTTTTTTAATTATTTTTCCAGTTGCCTTGTGAATTGCGTCTTATTATATTTTGACTTCTTGCACAATGTCTTTACTGTTAGGAAAGTCACATTTTGACAGCACTACTGCCTCAGGCTTCATGTCTAAACTCAAGCCTTAGTAGATGAACCATAATGCTGCCTTTAATGTAAAATGCTTGTAATGGGAAAATGTCCACGTTCAAATAACTATTTAAGGTCCATTGTAGTCTGTTTATACCCATCCAAAATCTATACGTACACACCAACGTCTGTTAAAATGTTAGAATCGGTTCCCTTATTTATTTATTATTTATTTTTAAACTTTGTATAGTTGTTAGAAACAAATGTAAATTATTTTTGTTGTTTTGCATCTGTTTATAAAAAATGCCATGTAAAATATGTGTCTGGGGATAGGGGCATGTATAAGGGTCATGCCAGGCACCCCTTCCCCCGCCAAAGAAATTTTATACTATAATTTAATATTGTGCTATATTGTATAGAGCCCTATAATGAGGACTATAAATGCATTTGCAGGATCATTTAAACAATTAAGTAGATATAAAGATCTTTATTATGGAATAGAAAAGGAATTTTCAGCTGTCTCTATTTTTAAAGGCAGTCCATCGTAGCAGAGACTCCCACCGATATGTGGACTGTATGCCTCAGATTGAGAACTTCCTTGTTGTTCTCAAATTGTCCCCCATATTAGGGCTCTATATGTTTCATAATAAAATTCTTTAATCTCCTTCTCTCATCTTCTCCTCTAACTTTTAATAACTTTTTTTTCTTTCCTTTTTTTCTGTTTCTGGCTGCAGCTTCTGGCATAGAGCAGCACTTGCATCACGGCACCATGCTGCACAGAACCTCTATGCACACAGCCAAAGACAGACATTGCCTGAACCGCCGGTGCAACTAATAATGTTCAGTAGTGGTGGATCAGGCAATATCTCTCAGCTTTTCTGCTAGCTCTTAAAGATGTGCAAAAATTATAAGGGCCAATTTAGAAGAAAGAGGGAAGGATGAATGAATTAAAGAATGCACAGATAGATGGATGAATGGAAAAAAGAGTGTGTTAGGGGAGGAAGAACTACATTTATTAAAATCCAAAATAGGCTGGGTAGGTGGGGGATTCATTATAGTTGAAACAGAGAGGTTTCTAGGAAATAAATGACAACTTGTAAGGCTGAGATGAAGAAATAAGTGGGCTGATGTTATGAAAGTAATATACTATAATAACGATGAAGTGAGGCGGAAACCAAAGGACAAGGGGGAGGATACCACACACAGGCAACACAGGGTGTTGTTTTACCTACATATAAGACTTCATGGAGTGGGTTTTATCTTCCTGCAGAATTTCAGGCAGCAGTCAAAGGGCAAATCATTTTGATTAAGGTTATTTATTTATATATTTGTATACAAGCAAAAATCTAATTCAAACCTTGTTGCTTGCTACATCTTATAGATTTTGCTAAGCGATATAAAGTATTGAGTTTTGCATGAGATCTGATCAGATATTATATTTGTAGAGGAAATGTAATGTGTTAGAGTTAATGGCACATAACATTTAATGCTCTATTCCAAGTTTTATTGATCAGGTTTCACCGACCTGGTGCTTCCTTTGTATTAAAGCCTGGAAAAAGTAGTAAAATAGTTCTTACAGTGGCTTCTTAGTTTCGGTAGTATTCCACCCCAAAACTGCTTTTGATAGACGAACTACACATAGTTAAATAGTTGTACAAGTTCTAGTGCCCAGGACCATGAGGTGGGCCATCAGGTGAACAAAAACACATAGAGCAGAATACTGGCAGTAATGGGTATTGTCATTATTTTTACCTTTTTAAGTAGAGCAGCTTTGAGAGTAGAATTGTTCATTTTAAAACTAAATTCCATTCCTTAAATTCCCTCTCTTACTGTTCCCCAAAACAGCTAACCTTTTCTTACCTTCATAACTAGCATCGTATTGTTTTTGTTTCTCTTCTGCATATTGAAAGCCGGTCCCTTCTGTGGGTTGGTGGCAAGAGTGGCACTTTTCCAAAAGGGCCATTTTATACCAACCAATCAATTTCAAATTGGCTCTAGTATTGATTGCTATTGTCCCGTCGAGGACAAGCAGTCAAAGATCCCGAGGTTGAATTTGCAGCGGCAAGAGGTGAGTATTTTTCTTACCCTAACCCTTTTCCTAATCCTTACCCTAATTCTCCCCTTACATTACCCTAACCATACCCCTCCCTTCCAGTCTGACCCTATTACTCTCTTCTCCACAGGTTGACCCTAAGACTCCCTTCCCCACAGCCTGGCCCTAAGACTCCCTTCCCTGCAGCCTAATCCTAAAACTCCGCTACCCGCAGCCTAACCCTGAGACTCCCTCCCACATCCTAACCCTAAGATTCCCCATAGACTCCTAACTCTAAAACTCCCCATAGACTTCCTTGTAATACTCTCTGGTCCAATACAGTGCATCTGTGGTGGCGGTTTCTGAATGAATGGCTAAGTATGGCGTAAAATATATTCAGCATACTTACCCATTCATTAGTAAAACTTTCTAATCAGTGCTATTTATTATAAAATGAGCTTTCGGCTGTCTGTATTTCGGAAATAGCATTTTGGTTATGGAGAATGCATCCCCTCCCCTTATTATAAGGTTAAAAAGTATCCTTGAATGTCTTGCTTTCTCCTATTCCTATTGTTCTTTCCCCACTTCCCACCTCCTGTTTGTACCTTATTTTAGTCTCCATAAAATGTATATGTATTGAGCAGCAAAGTTAAGCCTCTGTCAAGGCAACACAGTTCTTCTTCCAAGGGGATTATGTGGCAATATATTGATATACCTTAACGAGTTGTAACAAATTCCCAGTGGATTGCAACTGGAGATGTAAATGGTGCTCTTCTGTAACAAATGATCTCTTTTTTTTATATTTATAATGCACTAACCCATTAGTGCTCCATTTCCTAATCTAACTTGAACTATTAAATTACAGCATTGCTTTTTACTGGTCTTATCTTTATTTCATTTCAGCTTACACTGTCATGTCAGCCATTATATTGTGGAATGCTGTAATGCATTTGTACAATTGGTTGCAATTTTCTCCACTTCATTCTTGATGTTTAGTTATTGGCTGCACATGTTCCTAGTCACCTAAATAATTAATGTCAAGAAAGTGGTGCTAAATTCATTTTTACACACATGTGAAAGATTTATGATGGTAAATAAATACAACATATTCACTTATGCTTGGACTTCCATATGTGATTCTTACTCAAACTATGGGTGAAAAGGCAAGTTTAATTATTCCACTTAACATTTCTCTCTGAGTAGTACATCTCCCATTAATGTGGTATTTCTAACTGTCAGGGATAAAGAGGAGGTTCATTATATATGTCATGGTCGGCAATTTGTATAGTACATCATTTGTCTGTTTCCTTGTGATAATCAGTTAGTCAAAGGAACTCTCAACAAATTGTTTTATAATTGAGTATACTTTAAGATAACCTTAGATATGTGCTGCAACCTTTTTGTGTTTTAGATGAATAATGACCTTTATGAAAGAGGTAATATGTTTGTGTGGTGAAGTTTCTTATTCTCCTCTATCTCTGCTCAGTGCTTGAAGTAAATGCTGACTTTTACTGCTAAGCCAGAGCTTGGCTCTCTGTATGTCACTATATA
>WWET01000050.1:667380-698054 GCA_011038615.1 Limnodynastes dumerilii
ATATATATATATATAGTTGGTTAATGGAAGTAATTATACATATAACATCATTTCGAGTGCCTCGACCTGCCTTATCTTTACGTTGGCATTTTCGTGCATCGAGTAGTTCCGTGTTTGCATATCTAACTAACTGCGCCCACACTCCTTCCTTAAAATGCCCCTCCTGCCCATATTAAAATTCTAACGTGCGTATTTTTACGTGGGAGATCCGTGCTTATTTAACCACATGCGATTAACAAGTCCGTCCGCGAGGCACTTCCGCACGTATAGTGTACGTGAACTATGTAAATATAGTTACGACGCATGTGTAGTTGAAATGTACCTAAAAATACGCACGGAAATTGCAGCGAAAACGGTTCTCTGAATACGGCCCTTAGTGTTTAGGTTTCGGATAACACAGATACTAAACAGAATTTGATCATCTATCATCTGTAAATCGAGAGAATGTTATTGACTATATGAATATTCATGAGATTGACAAAGGTTCGCACCCCTGCCCTGGATTGTTTTAAGCTCACTAAATTAGTAATTTTAGCTGAATCAGCTATAAGTGGTGTAGAAGAAAGGTCACTGTGCTGTAATGTGGACGTGAAGCCATACTTGAGGGGGACCTGGAGGCTAATTTTATGGATAGGTGACTCCTTTAATATTTGGCTCTTGCTTTACTGTCCATAGCTGTATAAATAATTAAAACTGTCTTATCATTAAATATGTGAGCCTGCATCCTTAATTTGTGAATATGAAAGTTAGCTGCATCACAGTAAAACATGGATGCATATACAATAGCTCAAAATAAAATAGAATTTATTCCTATGGGACAAAAAACAAAATAATAATAGTTACCCTGAAGCTGTTGTGTGAAACCTATGACTGCAAGTTAATCCATGGCATACCTGTTGCTTGCATTACGGCAATCATTTGTTAAGGATTTTCTTTGCAACTAGCAATGGATATTTGTGTCATGTGTGTGATGCCTATTACCAATACAAGTTAATTAGAGGAAAAAAATAATTGCTCTGTCAGGTCTGTTGACTTTTTTTTATTTTTTTTACCAGGTGGGAGATTGGAAACTGGAGCTCATGTAGCTTGACCTGTGGAGTGGGATTACAAACTAGAGACATATTTTGTTCTCATCTACTATCAAGAGAAACCAATGAAACTGTGGTTTTAGGAGATGATTTTTGTCAGCAGCCTAAACCCACTTTGGTACAGGCATGCAATCGCTTTGACTGCCCACCATCCTGGTACACTATGGATTGGAAACCGGTAATAATATACATACAAAGGCCTTTATATTTTATTTGTGTCATCCATCCTTATGTTTGGTTAATAGGAATAGTATAATAGTGCACAAGTTCCATGTCCAATCAACTTTACAGTGTGTGTGTGCCCACTGTTTGCCTTCAGAAGTCTAACATCCTCCCACCTTCCACCCACTACTAGCTTTAAAATTAACTTTAAATGTTTTCCTACTATAATCTTGCTTTGTTTATTCTGATTTTCCAGTCAGTATGTATTGTTAAAGAGGGCAAAGACATAGCGGAATTAATTTAATTAATTAAGGCACTTATATATGGGTTTTTTTCTTTAAAAGTACAGAAAAATTTCCAAAAGCTGCTAACTGAAAAACCAGTTACTCTTAAAATTTCCTCCTAACAAGTCTTTTTTAAATTATCCTATACTGCTTACTGTTTAAAAACATCTCTGCTGTTGATGTTGGAGCTCCAAATATTTTTTAAGAATCACCTCACGCCACTTAATTCTTTATATTGTTCTGTGGAAACTATGCTACCTGGTTGATCCTGCCAGTAAGTATATTCTTGTATCAAAGATTAAGCCATGCGCGTGTCAGTACACAAAGAAGGCACAGTGGAACTGTGAATGGCTCATTAAATCAGTTTAATCCAATGAACTCTGGCTTTGCTGATTATTCTTAATTTGCACAACCTTTAGTTTCATTTTTTTTTTGTTAAAAGAAAAGTATATGGGGATCATCACCTTTATTGTCGCTGTTACTCTACAAGAACATTTAATATTTATTAACAGACATACTATAACCAAACATATTTTGAGTGCTTGCAACCTAGATACAGGAAGACATTTGGGTGTCTTTGAGAATATGCAGTACCTTAACTTTTATTAGTCAAAGTCAATGCTTTGTATCACATTTACTTGGTAAATGTTTCTAACTTTAAATAGCATTTTTTGGAATGTTTTCATAACCAGAAAAGCACTTTTTTATCTGATGAAATGTCAGAGAGGAGGCCTACATCTGCATGGCTATAGGACATTTCCATTTTCTGCTTTAATAGGCATTCTGACTTTATAACCAATTTTGCTCTAGTTCCCCTATAAATCTTTTACAAGATGCAGAATCAAATTAAAAAGTTTGTACCATCCTGTCCCTTGTTTTTTCAAGAATCACTCAGATGGAAAAAAAAATATCCACAAACAGGTGGACGATCACATTGTAACTGATTTCATTACAAAAACATTTTAATGAAAATCTCATCCCCTAGTAAATGAGGTAGGTAAGAAGGGCAGAGAGGACCAGTCTGGATGTGTTTAAAGCCTCCTATTTTTTGGCAGATGAGTTTATTATAATCAAAGCTTATATCCTTCCAGATGATAAAGAAGAAACTGTATAAATTTAAACCAGTATTTATTTAAAGATTGGCTTTTGGATCTAGGCCAGTAGAAGGGTTTATCTTCTTTTCAGCAACTTTTTATAGGTGGAGACAGTGCCAGAATCTTACACAAAGAAAAAAAATAGAATTTGTTAACTCTTTACTCATACCTAAGGGGTCTTCACATGATCATATAAGGAATTATTTTTAGGACATGTATCAGCAAACATATATATGTTCAGTATATTCTTTATCATAATTTAATGATACATATTTAGATGATATTAAATGTTACATTTTCTAAAAGGATGAACACTTTGGAGATTTCGAAGCTCATCCAAAGTTAGGAGTTATTGCACAAAAAAGTGCAAATTAAAAGTGTGAGTTGTGCAAATTAATAAAAAATTGAGCATGCAAGGAAAATACTGTCTGGATTTGCTTCACACAAGTGCTGAACAGATTCATTTATAAAATCTATAAAATATCACTTTACTCATTTGGTTTGCAGATTTTAAATTTGCCTCAACCTGCAGTTCAACATGGCTTTGCCAAGGTGTAGATTGCTATTTTTATTGCTGTTACTCCCAAATCTGGATCTTCCCTATCATCAGCAGTTTGTAAATAAAGGCTAAATTGTGTATTGTATTGAACCCATACAATATAATGCTGCCATCCAGATTTTTAAAGAGACATGTATAGAGATCCATATAAACCAGCAAAAAACAGAATGTGTATAGGGTTACCACTTACTCCAGGCAGTCCAATAATTGAGTCTGGAGTCCGGAGCAGGTCTATTATATAATGTCCAGGAATAATAATTTTTTTCTAATAAATTTATGCCTTGGCCCGCAGATTATACACAGTGCCTGAGCCACTGCATCCAGGTACTGTGTATATGTTGCTATGGCAACAGCAGCTCATCGGTAAGCTCGACGCTGATGTAAATTAACCCAAGGTGACGTCCGTGTCATTCACAAAGCAGAGTGCAGAATGGATGGAGTAAAAGACAGCAAAATTAAAGATTAAAAGCTTATTAATTACAAAACTTAATAGAATGGGGGAAAGAAGTATGTAGGATAGATACAGGGAGATAAAAAGGAGTTGTATTGTATAGATATAGTGGGAGAAAAGACAGTTGGAAGGGGAGAATAAGGGGTTAGATTGATACAGGAGGACTGGAGACATACAGGGGAGGAAGATAGACTTGACACATACAGGGAAACAAACATGGACTAGAGACATACAGGGGCACAATTTAAAGGGCTGGAGACATAAAGAGGCATAATGTAGAGGACAGGAGACATACAGGGACCCAGTTTGGAGGACTGGAGGAATGCAGAGGCTCAATTTGGAGGCCTTTAGATATACAGGTGCACAGGTTGGATGACTGGATACATACAAGGGCACAATTTAGAGGACTGGAGACATACAGGGTAACAAAGTTGAACTGGAGACATACAGGTACACAATATGGAGGACTGGAGACATACAGGGGTACAGAGAAAGACTGGAGATATAGTAGAATACAGAGAAGGATCAGAAGCATAAAGGGAGACTGGGGGCATACAACGATACAAAGGATATAAAATAACAAGCTCAGACAAAGATGAGTGTGTTTAGTTATACTGCAATGTGCTTTGCACAGTCTCAGCCACGAATCATAAAGCAAAGGATTTTTTTTTTTTTTTTATAAAAATCAAAACATAATTTGGAAGGTTTTTTTTAGGGAGTGTCTCTGAATCTCTCAATAAAATGTTGGTAATCCTAAATGTGTCTTAGGTATATATAAAAGAAAGTTCTATACCATGAAGCTGATCCAAACATTCTCCTGGGCCTGGTACAAAATTTGAGGAGCTTCGCTCTTTGAATTAACACAAATTGGCACTTTCTTTCACATTAATCAAGACTTGGGGTTGCAACAGGGAATTCCTTCATAGCCAGTGAGTAGTGGGGACAGTCCTATGAATTAATAAATTATGTGTATGGTAATATTTTATCCTGTTTGTACCATTGTTACTTATTTGTCCGTGCAAACACATACCCATTCCATATCAGGAAGAGTTTTTTCAAAGCTATTTCTGCATTCTCTGCAGTGCTCACAGTCATGTGGTGGAGGAGTGCAGACTCGTGAGGTCCTCTGCAAGCAAAGGATGTCTGATGGCAGCATTCTAGAACTTCCAGAAACATTTTGCTCATCTGAAAAGCTACCATCTCAGGAGTTATGTCAAAATGAAGATTGCCCAGCAGAGTGGTATTTGACTGACTGGTCTCAGGTATATTATAATCTAAATCAGAAAGATTATACATTTTTGCATTTCATATAGAAAAACATTTGCATATAATTACTGCCATGTAGAAGGCAGATACGCACTAATGCAATCCAAACACACAGAAACAAGTGAAAAGTTGTGACTGACGATCCCACCCATAATCTTTGTATAATCCAAAGACAGAAGTGTACAGTCCAAAATCAGTCACATCCAGACCATACCTCTAAAAGTAAAAAAAAAAACCTTCGCACTGACCAGTCTGGTGAGTAGGACTCTGGGGAGTTTTAGGCTTAGGCTGCGGGTAGGGGAGTGTTAGGGTTAGGCTGCAGGGAGGGAAGGCTTAGGCTTAGGCTGCGGGTAGGGCAGTGTAAGGGTTAGGCTGCAGGGAGGGAAGTCTTAGTGATAGGTTGTAATGAGGGGAGTCTTAGGGTTAGGCTGCGGGGAGGGAAGTCTTAGGCTTAGGCTGCAGGTAGGGGAGTCTTAGGGTTAGGCTGCGGTGAGGGAAGTCTTAGTGATAGGCTATGATGAGGGGAGTCTTAGGGTTAGGCTGCGGGTAGGGGAGACTTAGGGTTAGGTTGTGGGGAGGGAAGGCTTAGGCTGTGGGTAGGGGAGTCTTAGGGTTAGGCTGCAGGTAGGGGAGTCTTAGGGTTACGCTGCGGGGAGGGAAGTCTTAGGCTTCGGCTGCGGGTAGGGGAGTCTTAGGGTTAGGCTGCTGGGAGGGAAGTCTTAGTGATAGGCTGTGATGAGGGGAGTCTTAGGGTTAGGCTACGAGGAAGGGAGTTCTAGGGTCAGGCTGCGGGGAAGGGAGTTTTAGGATCTAGGGTTACATTCATACTCACCATTTGCAGCAGTATCTTCTTTCTTCCATGGATCGAGAACCAATCGATTTCCCTGCCAGTTCCCAACTGGCTGGGAGAAAAACAGCCCTTTTGAAAAAGGTCCGTTCACAACGGGGACCCACACCCGAAATTTATTTATTACAAAGCAGCTTTCTAAAATAATTTTTAATTATGAACAAACCCTCCATTAGACAAAAAACCTTGGTACTCCAATTTTTTCATAAAGGTCCAATACAATAAAAATGCTTCATTGATATATTGATTAATAGTTAAAGACACAAAACATGCTTTTCATGTTATTTTGTATTGTATTAGATTATAATCTACAATGTCAGATAATTTTGTGCCTAGAACTATTTGTCTGACAAAATAGCATATTTACAGTTTATTAATGCACAGCATTGATCATATATTATATCCAAGGTCAATAGAATTCTCAGAAGATAGAGATACTTTTTAAATGATCAGATAATTATTTCATTTCATTTATCGCATATTAGTGCTCAGTGTCGTGTGGAGAGGGGACCCAGATCCAAGGTGCTGTTTGTAGGAAGAAGGTGGCAAGTGGAGAGTATGTCTTGGTGAATTCATCATTGTGTGCAGACTCAGCCCTTCATCAGATGACACGACTATGCTCACTAACGCCATGCACAAGTAATAACTGTTTGGTTGTTGTTTATTTAAGGATTGAGTCATTTCTGTTTGTTTATTTTAAAAAAAAAGCACCAAGGCTATGATTTAATTAATCATTGGTTTGTAGTTTATAAAAGCATCCCAATACAACTGACTAATGATTTAACATGGTACTATAATGTTACGTTGGCCCTGTTAATTCTTCCGCCTTAAATTTGTATTCTTGCCATATACAATTGTCATTTATAGTCTCTTACTGAATATTTTTTCTGAAACAATTCTATGCCTGTTTTGCTGGTTGAGTGTTATCTTACAATTTTGGATATTCGCTTTAAATGTCATTATTCTTTATGTTTGAAGGACCTAGGCTTCGCCAGAAAACAAATCCTCAGATTACAGGCCTCAGAAAGATGTATGTTCAGATGAAAAAGCAGAAGAAGTTACAGTTTGTTGTTGGTGGATATGCATACCTCCTTCCAAAGACCTCACTTGTACTTAGGTGTCCTGTACGTCGGTTCCGTAAACCCCAGATCATATGGGAAAAAGACGGGAAACACTTGATCAGCTCAGAGCATGTTACTGTGGCACCACATGGATATATCAAAATTCATCACCTTAAGCCTTCAGACACAGGAGTTTACACATGCATGGCTGGGCCTAGCCAAGAACATTTTGTCATCAAGCTTATTGGAGAGAATAACAAAATTATTTCACAAGCTTCTAGAGTTAGAGAAGAAGGAGCTGCTAAGAAAATCAGAAAAAATGATGGTTATAATCATCCTGAAAAACAGCAGAATGCATATCTTTTTAACCGAAGCAAGAGTGAAAAGCAAATAACAGATCCTAGCAATGTCTATGATAATTTTATCCTGCGCCTCTTGGCACTTAAAGTTTGGTCTGATCAACATATAAATCCACATGACCCACAAGAATCCTTTGAAAGAAATATCTCCTCTGAAGAAGACCATGGTTTGGAACACTCTATACCTGACACTTTTGTCATTGATGTTAAGCGTGCAGATGACCTAATACAGACAATATCTCAACAGCCTGTTGAATTTGATGACAACAGCAGCAAGCACCTTTTGCTACAGATGGCTCAGGAGTTAACAAGGAGCCACATAGAAAGCCATGAACCACCTGTTTTTAAGACAGACCATAAACAAATCAGTTATGGAACGTTAGAACATTCATCATTCAAACCCGTTTCTGGTTTTTCCAGTTCCTGGAGGTCTTCATCAATGGAAGCAGAAGTGTTTGAACCCCATGAAATGTCCCCAGCCTACCCTTTGAGAAAGCCAGTCATACTGAGAAAGATATCTGCAGCCCAGCATTTTTCAGCTTCTGAGGTTGTTACTCATATTGGACAGACGGTGGCACTGGCTAGTGGAACGCTCAGTGTGCTGCTTCACTGTGAGGCTGGCGGGAACCCTAAGCCACTTATTCACTGGGCTAAGAATGGAGAGGAAGTTAAATATAATAACAGGTAAGAATTGTTGGAAAAATTCTAAGTCAATGCATTCCATGGTACATATGAATATGAGTTGGCACTTTGCAACCAATGTGGAGATTTGTTTCCTTTACGAACGTGTGGTTGGCACTATTAGGATGATAGTATTGTGTTGGTATATTATGTCATAGCTTACATGCCTAACTTTTAAAAGTATTTAATATATTTACATATGCCATAATGTCATTGAACATAATACATAATACTATTTGTAAAACATGACAGCAATGGTTAAACTGTGATTTGTTCAATCCATAAAATTCGTAACTATTAACATACGGTGTATCTAAACAGGATTCTCTTAAAATCAGATGATTCCCTGCAAATATTAGAGCCAGTTGAAGCTGATGTTGGGTTCTATACCTGCAATGCCACCAACTCTTTAGGGTCTGCTTCAGTGTCTATTGCCATTACATTAGCAGGTATGTTACAAATGTGCACTTTATTTGACATTTCAATATTTGCTACTGGTATGATGCCCTCTATGAACCTAGCATATAAATCTTTTTGGAGCTGTGTTAACTGTCTTCTAATATAAACATAACTATTGGAATGCCTTTTCCACATTTGCATTAATTCAGCTTGTCCAACAGTTTGCAAAAGTCCTCTGTTATTTCTTTAGTGGCTGGTTTACTGTAGAAAAGTACAACTTACAGACTGATCACAATGGTTAAATTTATTAGAATCAACCCTTTGATAAGGAACCGGAAACATGTTTTCTGTAATGTAACTTATCCAAGCAACTTGATTAAATAAAACCATATATAGTGTTACTAGACTTCAAATGTGAGAATAATATAAACAAAATTGCTATATTACCATATTACTTTAAACAACACTGTTACTTGTTTTACAACTAAGCAATATAAAAAGGTGTATTAATACACATAATAGCACTAGTCTCCAGTACATGAATTATTCTTTCCCACATTAACTTGAAATTGTTATCATGTGAACTAAACCTCCTATTTATCAGTGCCTTAACGTAAGGTGCGTTCTCTTCTTGATTCATTGTCCTTTCCCAGCAGTGGAATTTTCTCACTCTGTATGGTTCTCTGCAGTATAGCTAGCATTAGTGACTTCTTTACATGTCTGCAATATATAATATATATACAAAAAAACTGAGTTCTGTTGATAAGTAGATGAGTGCTGTTCTGCCTTAAATGTTTAGCTATGATCAGCTATAGCTATAGCTATTCTATCACAGCTTTTCAGTCTGTAATAGTCATTTTACCCCTAACCTGATCTATTGTAAATATAGACAGTAACTGTAGACTAAGTAGATAAGTAGATCTATAGCTGTAGATCATATGTAAAAATGTTTTGCTTATTACACTGTATAGCAGTGGTTCTCAACCAGTGGTACTAGTACTTGGACCATTGTCTCGTATTTAGGGCAACTGGTCAAGGTTGTAAGTAAGCATGATAACAAATGGCTAAGGACATGATTTATAAAATATCTTGATATTTTGGGGCCTAAATATCATATATACCAAATGCAAATTATAATCACTACAAAAATATGTAAAAAAAAAAAACAAACAAAAAAACCCTGAAGATACATGTATATGGCATGAGTATGTGTCTACATGATATTCAAAGTGGTACTTGACATGATTCCATAGTGGGTAACTGGTACTCTCAAAAAAAGGTTGAGAAGCATTGCTGTATAGCATGGTTAAGTAAAGATTTAAAACATTAATTCCAGACTGAATTTCAGCAAGAGTTTGATATTACAAAGTAAGATAGAAAATCTTGCTTTCTGCCCAAAGTTACATAATGACATGTATATATACCTACAGGGTATGATCATTTTAGGTGCCACAGAACAGCATTTTGTTTTACTTATGTAGCAGTCATATGTTTAAAATGATAAGTGTGCCAATGCATGTTTAATTATAACTAACATGTATTTTTAAGGGTTAGTTTGCTGACATTCGTGTTAACTGATGTTTCATATTACATACTTTTTTGTACCATTGATTAGTTAAATTTGAACAGCCATGCTGTTGACATATAACTACCATGTGGTGAATATTTTTAGATTGCTACAATTTTCCTATTAAATTAGACTTTAGCTACAGATTCCTAACACAAACTTGATTGCTAAACACTTTAGTTGTTTTTTGCAGTAAAAACATAAACACTTAACCCCTGTCTATTATTATGCTTATTATTACGTTTGTCCTTGAAGCAAAAACAGCTGCAAAAAAAACTTAACTTTAAATTGTATATGTTTCCTATTAAATGTTTTTGACTAGGCTGTTGTTCATTTGAAGTTTTTATGACTAATAGTTACTGTGATTTTACACTCTAAATCAAACTTACTAGCATCAAGGATGTATTATGGGTAATCCAGCATGTTGTAGAGTTGAATCAGAACCATCTGTCAGCCATTGAATGAATACTAAACCAACAAAGTAGAACATTCGGACAACTACATATTGTCACACATGTGATCAATAAAGCTATGTAGGAGAACGTCAGGTTCAGTAAACTATATATATTTGAATGGTACAAAATATTTAATCCTAGATAGTCTCACATTTCTATATGTTTGTGGACAAAAAGCTCTCATCATGATGGCTCTGTGTTCATATTTCTGTATATAAATCTTCTTTTAGTGGTGCTGAAGTTTTTGTAGCAATTTGGTGTTTTGAAAATAAAAAACTCTCATGTTACATGTATTTATTACACATTAATAGTGCATGTCACAAATTATTGAATGCCCAAGCTTATTTTCCTGACCTCTTATTCCCTGTAAAGACTTGTCTTTAAGGCATACTTGCTCTCCTGTGGTCTCCCCCATCCATTCTTCATTATCTCAGACGGTTTATAGCATATAGTGTATGGAAATTTTGCTGCAAAACAGCAGGTTTCTTCACAATGTGATGCCCCTTGGCGTATGTTCTTTGAACCTCTACAGTGTTAGGTGTCAATGATATATTGTCTTCTGTCCCCAGGGAAACCTTTAATAAAGACCTCCAAGACTGTGGTTATCAATATGGATGCATCATCCATTACTGTTGATGTGGGTAGTATGGTTAAAACCATTCATTCAACAAATGTTACCATTCACTGCCAAGTAGCAGGTAAGTCTTTAACTACTCATGCAACAACGTATGGCATTAGTTAAAAATGAACAATTCTTTTTTCTGTATCCCTTATGTCTTTGTTGTTATTATTTAAAAATGTTATAAAAATCTAATGTGGAAAAAATTAACAATTCTGTTTTACATGTTAAATAGATATAATCTAATAAATTCTATACATTCAACAAACTATATGTTATATTTAATTAGATAAAATGGGAAATCCAAATACAACAAATCTAAATATCAATAGACTGATGAGTTAAAAAGAAAAAAATAGTAACTACACCAATCAACCAAAACAAAAAAAAAAGACACCTGCATAATACATAACTACAGCTACATGGCACCTGGTACCAAGAAAAACACTGAACCCTTAATCATAATGATGAGCTCTTTAAAGTAGAGAGAGCAATTGGTGACCAGTTCAGCAATCAGAACATCGGGTGATCTGAACCAGTTCTCGCATGATTTCTTCAGACAGTCTGATCACCAAAGTCCAGAACCCTGTAAGTTGATGTTATATGACAAAGTAACATTTACATAAATGCCAGGGCCCAAGGTTTCCCAGCAGAACATTGCCAAGGGCATCCCACTGAATCCGTTGGCTTGCCTCTTTCAGTGGTCCATCCTGTTGCCATCTTACCCAATGTAAACACACATGCACCAGACTGTACTCATGATATAAAAGAAATCGTGATAATCAGACAGCATTGTAGGTGTTTTTCGGTGGTGGACATGCATCTACAAAGCCCCATACATAGCATACTGGTATGTACTGTTTCTTCAGATTCCTTTCAGTCATATCCAGCATTAACTTTTGCACTGCAGGAGCTCTTTTGTGGGATCACACCACACAAACTAGCCTGTTGCCAGTTCATTAGTTATCCTTCTGTGAACCACTGTGTTAGGTGCTAACCACTACATTTTGCATACACCACACAAGACCTGCTGATGCTCAGATCCTTGCACTTGCCCATTTTTTCTGCCTTCAGTTTATCAACTGAATGTTCATTTGGTATCTTATATATCCCACCCCTTGACGTACAATTGTAAGGAATTCTACTGTTTATGGCTGTTACAGCCATACTACTGCCATACTTCATTTGTCTACTGTTTGGGCCATATATTAAGGCTGTTACATATGAGCATAACATTTTTCAGAGGTGCCCAGTTTTTGTGTGATACATACATAAGTCATTATTTTCACAGTGTGCAAGAAAGATTCCATTGCAATATGGTTTACTACTGATGTCCAAACTTGTGTTCTTTAAATCGTATCTATTATCATTTTCATGAACTTTAAAATACACAAATAATAATGGGTAAACACTAAATGTATTACCTACTCCTACAACTATTCGTTTTGCTTTCACATACCCACATCTTTGTCAATAGCTCTTAGAATGATATTTTTTTACTAAATAAGGAAAGGCATTTAAAGGTTTTAGAATATGCATATGTCCTGATTTACTAGTGCAGTCTTACCCCAATTGTTACAGCAGTAGGGAAGTGTGTACCATTCACTGCAGCAACAAATTGGTGCCATGGCCTGTCACATGCTTATAACGCTGTGCAAGCCAGCAGAGGTCCACATCTGGAAACAATTTAATACCTCCTATCAGGACTCCCGCTGGTACCAATGTTGGAATGTTTGTCAAGCTTTTTTCTCATGTATACAATGTGACAACTGGTATATACCAGCATACATGGATGCCGACAGGGTAGACCCAGCCAACGGTAGAACAGCTTGGATGACTTTTGTGCACATGTAAAGGACAGTGCACCTTTCTGTACAGACAGGCAGTCATGATACTTATTTGCTGAATGGAGTAGTGCGGGAGGCATTGGGTCATATTTACTAAGATGCGGGTTTGGAAAAGTGCAGATGTTGCCCATAACAACCAAACAAATTCTAGCTGACATTTTCTAGTATGTAATAGGTAAGTGAGAGCTAGAATCTGATTGGTTGCTATGGCCAACATCTCCATTTTTCCAAACCCGCAGCTTAGTAAATCTGGCCCATTGACTTTATATGCAAATCTTGATTTGATAGTTAAGAAATATTTTCACTATTTGCAAAGCTATAAAATTTGAGCCTGCATTACTTGTTTAGCTTATTGTAAAGATCCAAAGCACAAATATTATACACAAATAAATATATGTTGTTTAGTCATGTAAACATTGGCATATATTTCATAAACAAGCTTATAGGAATCAATTTTTTTTTTTTTGCTCATATTGATTTAACATATTTATGCATTGTTCTTTTTCTATTTCAGTACTTATCCATTGCATATTTCCTCCTTTTCCTTTACTATTTGTTTGTGTTAGAAATACTGTTGTTGAAATCAAACTTTATACAGCAAGACTAGGTCACTGTGAATAAACAAATATAGCCTGTGGGAATCTCTAGACACAACTGACTGTAGATTGATTACAGAACCTCATTATGTCTTATTTCCCATTGTCACACATTCGCCACTTGGGCCTAAATTAAGTAACCCCTGAACTAATGATAGACTGGACTAACACACTGTGATGCAGTACTACATGTTTGACATTATTATTTATATCAAACTATGTACGCGAGCTCTAGCCGCAGACGTAAATTTGTCCATTAGTATTTACTGAGCATGCGCGCAGCAAATGTTACACCACGTAACTCTGAATGTACATACCAGTCTCATATCAACTGCGTAACTACGAACAAAGGGGCGTGGCATTCATACAACACCCGTAAGAGGAGTACGTTTCGGAGGCGGGATGATGTATTTAAATCGTGCAGTATGGGCGTGATTAGGCACTTATGTACATGAAGCCTTTATGTACATCGGTACTTGCGCTTTAAAAAGTTAAGGTAGGGTTTGGCAAGCGTAAAAGGGCCAAAGTACGTACGAGCGAGGGGAGTGCCTAGGAAAGTGCATAGAAAAATACGCTAGCGTAAATACGCTACGCGAGGAAACGTAACAAGCACTTAGCTCTGTATCTACCCCATTATCACTTGCTTCACAATATGTTAAATGAAGTGCTATTAGTTACATCTTAAAGGAAAAGCACATGCACATAGTTCTTTACATTAGCAGGAGCAACGATAGCTTGCTGCGCGATACACCCGCCCATTTATAGAGGTATTACAAAGAACATACATGGACAGTGTGACCTTTTTCTAACTTTTATGTATTTTTGTTCATGCAACTTGAAGCCTCACAACCTCAAGTATCTACTAAAGCACAAAGTATGATATCAATTATAATCTAACCATCATGCAGTTCTCCACATTATACACCTTATGGAATGTCAAAGATAATATGCGTTTTACAATTAATTGACCGAGTGATATTTTTTTCCATTAGTATTCAGGGATATCCACCATCTCCGCAATAAAACTACAAAATGCTTATTTCTATACTGTCAGCTTCCTTACTGTTCCATGCATTTATTATGCTATTTGGGTAATATTGAGCAAGTATATGAAAAAAATGACATGCTAATAGACTGGTTATGGTTATAGATATACTCAGCCTCCTTAGTCTGTACAAGTATGCAGAAATGATTACAATCCAGTGTCTTTTCTCAGACATGAGAAATCTTATTCCAAGTTCTGAATGAGAGGTCATCTGTAGGATCAGCAACCATGGCTCCCACTGCCTATAGAGAGATGTGAAAGTCTACTGGATGCACCCTTTAGACAACACAAAGTAGCTATGAATATGAATGATGAGCTGTACAATGTAAATATGACATTTGGCTCCTGCTGCTGATGCCAGGAGACAGTGAAATGGGCTGACTGTTGACAGGCTTTGATAAGCAGTGGCAGAAGATTACTTTAGCAAAAGTTGATGACACACTGAGAATTATGGTCCTGGGAGACAGTATTAATGTACATTCCACACAGTGACATAAGGCACTTGGATTGCCACTAATAGATATTTTCTATTTTTTTTTCCATTTATCCGTTATGAGATCACATTGTGTGATGCTTAGTTTTGTGAGACAAGAGTAGCCTATACCTCAGCAGTGTAACAAGTAAGCCCATATTCATACTGTAAAATATTAGAAACTAGCATTGTGGCTACTTGACTGTAGGCCAGTTCACATTACACTACACTCTGTATAATTATGGCTTACTGTGATATAGTTTAGCTCTTGTATTCCATCACAGAACACTTTCATCAACATTCATGTGGCATAACCATCATTAGAAATCTGAGTGATGAAAATATTTTCATTTATTAATAGATATTTATAAAACATCATAATCATTTTAAACAATTATTATAACATAAGACTGGTTAGTAAGAAACAAGTGTGTGGGTAAGAAAGCACTGACTAATCAAGCAAACAGAATGATATACATTAATAATTGGTCTAAATATATTTATATTATTTATTCAATGTAATATGCAGTTAGTCTATCTCAGTTGTCATTGAATGTAAAGCAAGTAAGGTATAGTAGGGTTTACAGTTTTGGATGGGCGTGGGTCTGTGGTCAGAACAGACGTTTTCTACCAGCCAGTTTCAAACTGGCTCTAAAATGGATTGCTCCTGACTCGTAGAGGAGAAGCAATCCATCATCCCTAGGATGAAATAGCAGCAGAGAATGGAAAGCATTCATCCATCCCTAACCCTTATCATAATCCTTACCCTAACCCACCCCTTTCATTACCCTAACCCTAACCATCTAACCAAAATTAAAAAAAAAAAACCCTGTTTCAAGACCAGCTCTGACCCAGGAAATTCCTGGGCCAGAGCCTTTCATCGTGCAGGGCAGACCCGGGAAATTCCTGGTCCTGGGTCTGCCATGATAGTGTAGAGCAACGTGTGGCTCCCAGGGAGGGATTGTTTACTGTTGCATAACAACAGTAAACAAATCTATCCAATCAGGTGTGTTAAGTGAGACCCAAGTTGAAAAATCCGGGTCAACACCTTTCACATTACCACTTACCGAGGTCAGACACAGAAAAAAACCTTCTTTTTTCCTGTGTCTTAGTCCCAGGTCATTAGACCCAGGACCAGGGCCCCGGTACCTTTCAGAGAACCAACAAAAACCCAGGTTTCAGGCCAAAAACCCAGGTTTTTTCGTGGTGATCTGCAAGGGGTATAAGACTCTCCTCCCCACAGACTACCCCTAATACACTAACTTCCTATCCAATGCGGCGCCGGGTTTCAAAAATTATGAATGGGTAAGTTTTCTGAAAAAATAATACAACATACTTACCCATTCATTAATACAATGTATTAATTAGTGCTATTTTCGAAATACAGGCAGACGAAAATGAGTCTATATTTCGGAAATAACATTTATTTATGAAGACCGCATCTCTTTTTGGATAATTACCTTATTTCTTACATTGATTGGAGCTTTTAATTAAAACATAAAATTTCAACGCAAGATGATCACAAATAGTAAATTTCTCTGCATGATAGTTGACATCCTGTAAATTCATATGTTTTGTTTTGAAAATGTACAAGTCCAAAGTCTTGTAAATGTACAAGTCCAAAGATGTAGTTTTTTTCCTTCACTGAATTCTGCAAATAAGTGTTTGAGATCATTGTTTTTTTGCCATCTAGTGGTGGCCGGTTGGTAATAAATTGTTATTTGCTAGAAAATAGTGACTCATGAAAAATTCAAAATATATTGGTTTTAATAGCACAAGATATGCTTTCCATAATGTACAACCTGCGCAATATTCCATAGAAACAACAGCAGTTACATAATGTTGAAAGTCTATTTAGTATTTAAATCATAATTATTTATTTTAGTAGCAAGCAAGTACAACATATAAAAGTTTTGAATTTAAAAAATATGCCTATTACCTGAGAGCTACCCCTTTATTGATGTGCTTAGTTAACATGCTGATAAAATATGCTTGTGTTTACTTTTCCACTAAGTTGTTCTTTATTTTCATTAATTGATTCTACAGGTCTACCTGAGGTAGATGTGACCTGGTACAGAAATAAAAGCAGACTTCACCATGTGTCTCATCATACTGATGCATCTCTCTTCCTCGGAAATGTATCCTATGCTGACGAGGGACTATATACTTGCAAAGCAGTCAATGTACATGGCGAGGTGTCATCATCAACTGATCTTCAAGTTATTGGTACGTGTACAATAGGATAAAGCTTTAAGCGATTATTCAAAGTTAATATAAAACACAACATCTTTTAGCTGTCAGTTGGAAATACATAGGCATGAACAAATATCTGACACTAGGATACATTAAGATGCTAAAACCATTGTTTTTAAAACATTCTTGGCTTCACTAATCCTACTCTTTCTATAGGAATATATTCCTATAGATGTTACTTTTCATGGGAACGTGACCTGATTAATCCCCCATCACCTGAGGTGGTTGAGGCCAATACAGTAGAACAATTTAAACATGCTTGGGATAAATATAAGGGTATCCTAAATTGTAAACCAAATTGAGGGTAAATAGGGTCTAGGGTCAGTATAGTTTTCAATAAACAAATGGGCAGACTAGATGGGCCATGTGGCTCTTATCTGCCGTCACTTTCTATGTTTCTATGTAAGAGTGGTCCTGTATCTTCCAAATTTCCCATGTCTGCTCCCGCAGCCTTTCTGTGTTTAAGCTCCAACTCAATATCTTGACGAGGTGGTACAGGACACCCCAAATGTTTCATTCGTTTCTTCCACATGTTTCCCCATTGTGCTGGCGTTGTAACCTGGCAGTGGGCTCTCTAGCACACATATGGTGGAGTTGCCCTAAACTCATCCCATTTTGGGACCAGGTCTTCGAAATAACTTGCAAAGTTGTCGACCCTGATATCCCTACCAACATAAACTTCTGGATGTTGACCCTTCCTCCTGGGCCTAATGCCTCCCTAAAACACTCCCTTCTGCTACACCTCAGTAATGCCGCAAGAGCTGTGATCCCAATCCATTGCTGGTCCACTAACATCCCCTCAATCTCTGAATGGCTTAAGAGAATGGAGTTCTATAAGTCCATGAAGGAACTGATTCTCTCCACCACTGACAAGTTTGCGGAATACAAAGCTACCTGGCTCCCATGGATTCTATTCCTGGACCTCTAGCTAACTCGTTATGAGGCATTGGAGCCTTCCACGCCCTGTCCTGTGATAGCCTAAATCCCTGCTATCTGATACTATCACCTGGTAGCTTACAGGCCACCCGCTTCTTGTTGTTACCATTGTGATTGGCCCTCAAGCTTTGTAGCTAATGTAATGTACACAACTGCTTTAAATACTTGTCTGGTACAGTTTGTTTGTCTGCAATTTCTACAAATAAAGAATTTATACTAAATATTAAGGTAGGATCCTGTTGTCAGAAGTCCAGTGCGAGTGAGGGAAGTGGTCTCCCCTTGCATGCACAAGGCTTAGGATCACACGGTAATCCTCCATCGGAAATCTTCTGCTGCAGGAGCTTCTATATTTTCTGTTTCTACACTATGAGAAGGTGATGTGCACAGTCTAAAATTAAGTCTTATGTCAGTAATCATTTTTATTTCTTTATAATGAATTTTGTTTATTTGTTGTTTTCCTTAATCTGCTTTAGAACCTTCTTTATTTACCATTGGTGAAGAACGATTGAAGATGCTTTTGGCTGAAAATGGGCCAGGAATACCATCTGTGTTGGCATCTGTTATAGGAAACAGCTTACTGGTGAGCACAGGTGGAACAGCATTGATTGGTAAGCATTCATTACATTTTACTTAAAAAGCATCAAGGATGGGCATAACTGTAGTTACAACATTGCAGTGCAAGTAAATACAAGAAAACTGGAAGTTATCACACAAAAACAAACTTGGGTTGTAAAATACAAGTTTCTGCCATCATTGCATACACACGCATCCGAACAACATGTTTGGAACACAATCTATTTGATCCAGATTTCCGACTTCTGATACTTCAGACAGCATCCAACAGAGGGATGAGATCCAAACTTCCAATTCATCATATAGGATCATACGTTAGGGTTAAACCCAGCTCTTACTGTACGATTTAAATAGCATATCACAACCTCCATACTTATCTGATATGCATGGTGGGTGGCCTGGCACCCCTTGCAGAGGCTGATTCCCACACAGAGTGCAGCTTTGGGCAGCTGTGTTCCATTGCGGAAGTACAGGTACTGCATGCACATTTCTTAATATGTATATAAACTATCTCTAAACCCTTGATTGTCTGAATATTCCTGGCACGCTTTACATCCATTTAGATAAATGTCAGGCATTAGATCTCTTCGGAAACCAGAGTATTGTTATGTTTTTGATCCTGCTGAGTCGCCGCTAATGATGCACACTGTAAACCTGGCAGGTGCAAATGTAAAAAGTATGAAAGTTGGCATTCGATTACTTCACATGTTATGCATATGATATCCATTAAGACAATGAGATGAGAAGCTGAGATTAGAAAAAGTTCCCAGTTTATAGACACTCATCCTTGGATTTATTTGCCATATATAGAACTAAGTTGTGACTTATTGGTGGCTTTAGTGTTACTGGGGTGACTACATTGTTAATCCATACAATATGTACTGATTAGTTTATAGGGTATTTTAGGGTATTCTGCTTTATAGTCTTCCTACTCTATATCACTTCTTTAAGATCTGCCTACTCCATTAACACGATTTTGCCATTTCAGCATCCTATGTTAGAGGGCAGATATTATACAACTGTTCTGATTTATCTCTCCTCACAAGCCTTGTTTGGGCCTATATGCTTGGTATGCTTGGTTAGCTTCAGAACTATTTCTAGTTAAATAAATGCCTACCAAAGTAAAGTTAAAAAGGAATCCTGGATGGATTAAAGCCATATTCTGCTGGCACTTAAAAGAAAGCATAGCGTTCTATGTTTTTCTTTAGCTTATTGTGTTTTTGTTGTATTATTATTTTTCCAAGAAGCTGACATCTGTGTCAGTTTCTCATGGTTTTTGCAGCGTGGGGCTCAGGATTTCAGATCAGTTTGCACCTCTCTTGCACAGAACATGCCAGTGGGACACTCCTTAACATTTGTTAGTTTAGCAAACGTTCCATAAATCATAGTGGGACTCCACTTTATTTAAGTTTTCTGTTCACATCTTAAAGGTGTATTGAGTGCAAGAGTGAAGCGATATGTGTTATAGGAAAGTAATGATTTTGGACCATATTTAAAATGACGTAAGTCTGCAGACTTCCTGCGCAGTACCATTATATCCGCAATGGAGCGCAGCCGACCCATGCTGTGCTCTGTGCGTATCAGAGCCGCCCATGTGGGATACTTAAGGTAGGGTCCTGCTGGCAGATACACAATCTGCACTTAGGAGAACAGGTGGGAGTGTCTCCTACATGCAGACTTGTGAATCACAAATTCCATATGATAGCCTCTGCAGCACAGGCTACCATATGGAATAAAATAGTAAGTCTGCATAAAGTCTTCTGTCTTCAATTATTGTACACTGATAGGACAGTCATTCCCCTTAGATATAAAAGCATATATTATACATTTTCATCCCAGAATAGAATCTCACAATAGCATTTGCTATATATTATTACATTTCATTAAGCTACATCATAAATAAATGGGGTTCTGGAATATAACTGTGTTTGTTTTCTGTTTTACCTGTAGTAGCCTTGTTAGCAAACATATATTAACAAACTAAGTCTTATTCATCTTATGGTATATATCTACAGTTATTCCATCACAAGACTAAGGGTTGAAAATATGCAAAGTTCTTTTGCATTTTACTTCTCATCTCAGGAAAAGGTACCATCTGGGCATAGAGTGTATTTTCTTTAGAGCTGTTGAAATGGCCAATCTTGTACGAAGTGTTTATTGTAATCTAACGTCTGTAACAAAAATACAGAACAAATCTGAGTCTGTTTTTTAAAATCTGGCAATAAGGCCCATATAACCTGGGTCTGAGATATATCACTTAAAGCTCAGCCTCAGCTGCCTCTTGAATTCTGTCCTGTAGCAGTACACCAGTACCTCATAAAATAGAAATGCTGATTATTGAAAAAGTATTGTCATGGTATAAATACATGCAACTATTTATTGTAGATCTATTCATATTTCTGAGTTTTAAATAATGTTATAATAAGAAATAGTTTTATTTATCTTTTTTGTTAGACAAACACGTTTAAAAGACCATTTAGGGCCAGATTCACACTGATTTTGATATTATTGACTCCCTGTGCAAAATGTTCAGATACATCTGCAAGTGCAGAGCAGCTCTATCCAGACATTGTGTGTACATATATTAAACACATTCATAACATTTTCTGAAATGATAGGTAGGGCCAGATTTACTAAGCTGCAGGTTTGGAAAAGTGGAGATGTTACCTATAGCAACCAATCAGATTCTAGCTCTCACTTTCTTTTAACATACTGGAGAATGTCAGCTAAAATCTGATTGGTTGCTATGGGCAACATCTTCATTTTTTACAAACCCGCGGCTTAGTAAATTTGGCCTGTAGAGTGGAAGTTGGATAAATATCAGTAGTGTTGATCCTTCTCTTAGTGTTTCCTGACAAAATAATATGTAGAATTCGTAGTAAATATTTGCTCCCTAAATGGACTCAAATTAATCTGCCACTTGAATGTTTCTTGTAGGAGTCAAAATAAATGCCAGATATCTTATTGCTGGTAACACAATCAACCAATATAATCAGGCCTAACTATTACTAATATGGGAGCCAATTTACTCTCTCTTAATGCCAAAAGTTTGTAGAAGCAAAACAGAAGATTTTCGGTTGGCAATAGTTGTGAGTGAATATTCTTTGTTGAAAAAAATATTTTAACAGAATGACCAGACTTTCCCAAGTAAATATGATGGTGGCAGCAGTTTAAATAACATGTAGAATCTATGGATTACACTAAATAGTTGAGGATTAGAAACAGTCTATAGAATCTTAGAGCCCATTGTGAAATTGATGATAGATTGGGTTTAAACAATATGAATTCATTGTTTAAATCAGGGTTGACTACTTTTCAGTGCTTCTCTCCAGGAAATCCCAGAGGAAAGCGATAGATGCCTTGGCAGGGGTGGGGCTTAATGCGATTTATGCAAATAGAAACCTGAAGCCCTGCCCACTGACCACCAATGATTGTTCAGGGTATTTCTAGGGGGCAAATTTTGTCATTAAGTCCTAGCCAGGAAAACTAGTGTTGCTAGGCAAGGGGCTGAGACTTGTGGGCGTGGTTTGCATGAAACCGCAGCCTTAAGCCCAGTGCAGGAGAGTTGCAGGCTCTCCTGGGAACTGGCCAAATTTCGGGTGTCTCCCGGACACCCTGGTTTAAATGCTATAATCTACTACCATGAGCATTTTGGCAACAATATACCCATTTTCTACTGGCTACTGCCAACAAAATAAGGTACCATGTTGCAAAACAACTTGCCAAAAATGGTCAACAGAGATCAGTTCAGTGCAAATTCACACTGCTGCATATGACCTTGAAAACCAGCTCCTGAAATGCTGCTGATGCCAGGGCTGGAATTGCATGACCCTGCTTATGGGCAGAAATACTCTATCGGCCTTCAAATTTGTTGCCAATTGGCCTAGTAAAGTAAATAAAAATCATGACAGATATTCTAGCATAGTAAAATACTGTTGTGAAATTTTTGGTCTTGCATAGTATATCATACTAATATAAAAATTACATTGTGGAAATCTCCCTTAATAGCAATACTGATTATTTTTTCATAAGCTGGAGTTTTCCTTTTGTCTGGAGCCATAGAAAATCCTTTGTGGTCCACATCTGGCTAACAGGCCACACTTAGCCTCCTGTAAATTGTTAGCTCCTGAGTTGAGGACTTGTGCAATACTGAATACAGCATTAGTCTTAAGGCATATTTTAAAACATATTTTTAAGTTCTTTCATTGTCTGGACATTAATCATTTTATTTAACAAATAAAATGTACATTCATTGGCTTGCAAACAGGAAAAAACTGATAGCTGGCAGGACATTGTGGGGCCTTCTTTAAGAAGATCTAAAAAAAAATATAAAAGACTTTGCAAAGATCCTCCTTTTGACTTATGTTAGGTATTAATTTGTTCTTCATATTAATATAATACAGATTGACCAATGCTGTTTTTCATCATGTACATATTCAGATTTTTAAAGACTTTTCATCTCCAATGGATTTGTGCTTACTATTGAGAAAAGTCTGATGGGAATAATAATTAAAACATGACAAGTAAGATTTGAACTTCCCAAAATTCTTCCTCAAATACGTGTTTGGAAGATGTTTCCTTGGAAAACACCAATGCTGAATAGTATTGAATCACTTTAAATATAAATAAGTAACAATAAAGTTGTCAGTGTGCTATTTCAGATGCATATTGAATTAGCTTAAGTTGATTGTTTTAAATCACAATGCTCTAGCAGAAGAAATTTGTTGGTGTCACCCAGCGGGGTAATTCGTGATGTCAGCTATATACAAGACCTTAGTAATGTTTTTGTACTGCTACTATTAATCATAATTCCCATATATTACATTTAAAATTACACCTTTAATATAATACACCTTTAAATTACAATTTCATATGCACAATCTAAATGTATTTACATAATTTCATGAAGTTAAAGTGAAAAAGTCTTCCCCTTGTATGTGTCCAGACTCCAGCCATCCTAAATTCTCCCCCTTGCATGTGTGCAGTTTCCAGCCATTCAAATTTTCCTCCCCTTAAATGTCTCCAGTCTTGTTCTCCAGCCGTCCCTTCTCCCTCCTTTTATGTTTTTTGTCATCTAGTTATTCCTACACCCCTTTGTATGTCTCCAGCCAACTCTTATCCCCCTTGTATGTCTTCAGTCTTTTCTTCTCTCCCCTTGTATGTATCAAGCTTTCCCTTCTCCCCCTTATATGTTTACAGCAGTCCCTTCACTCCCGTTGTATGTCTCCACCCAAACCTTCACCCCCCCCCCTTTTTCCAGTATACACTTAATTAAACCCCTCTCCATGGTAAAGACAAGATTAATACCTTTCTCCCTGGTCACACTAAATTAACCCCTTTTTCCAGGTAGTACTAAATTAACACCCTTTGCCTTCATTTATGCTGAATTGACACACACTGTAAACGCTAAGTTGACACCCCCATATACGTAACTACCCTTCAGTAGTTAACAGTAAGTTAACTTCACAAACAGTAAAAAAATAAAAACTTTACGTAGTGAGCACAGGTGCAGCCTAACAGTCTAAAGATCTGAGATTTACCAACTATGAAGGAGTAAATAATATGTAATGTTTAAAGAAGATAATCAAGAACATACACATCAAAAATAAAGTCTTTCTCATAAGAAAATCTTTACAATGCTTTTAATGCTTTAATACTTTGGTTTTTATTAAGGTGATTCTGACCTGTTGGTCAGCTAATGTTTAAATACTCCTCTCTCCAACCTAATTGAACAAGTTTCCCTCACGAT
The DNA here is from genome assembly GCA_011038615.1 of Limnodynastes dumerilii. Lineage (NCBI taxonomy): Eukaryota > Metazoa > Chordata > Amphibia > Anura > Limnodynastidae > Limnodynastes > Limnodynastes dumerilii. The sequence goes on from WWET01000050.1 coordinate 691,744, forward strand.
TTTTAAAAGCGAACATTTAATACATAGTATATACTTTTGCATTGTGAAATCGTAGCATTTACACATAGTCAAGTACAAGATTAAATAAATAAACATAATAATAATAAATTATAAAAAAAATACAACATATAAATTATAAAGAATATACATCATAAAAATATATGCATTGTAAGAAAATTGCCCCATAATGGAAAGGTAGGCAATGAATAGGATATATTCCAGTCAAAATATCAAACATAGAAACCTATTGGGAAGCGCAGGTAAATCCTTCTATAACAGAATGGAAAACAATTAATAAAATATATTCCAATCAAAAAACATATTTCAGCAGTGTCCAGGATCTTTAAACATTACATATTAGTAACTTAACTTCCGCTACTCCCAGATAACTCTAATTTAATCACCTGCTTCATGTTTACATTAAATGAACTTCCTATACTGGCCACAGTTAATACTAAGTAAACTCCTCCCGTTAGTTAACACTAATCTAACCAAATTTATTTAACCTTTTACCCGCAGATCACACTAAACTAACCACCATAACCCATTTAGAGTGGAGTTTCTTTTCTGCTGTACAGCAATCCCCACCCCACCTCCGTAATCCTAATTTTTCCTTTCAAAGCCATCAGAACACAGGGAGGGCCCTGTAAGTGGGGGGCCCTGATTTTCCCTTGATTAGAGACAGGGTCAACTCATTTAGTCAGGCACAGATGAATTATAAAGATGAATTATAAGATGAGTGGCGGCTGCAGAATACACCAGACATAGCTACTCTTAATGCAGTCGCATGCGCAGCACAGAACTTAGCCTGAACTGCAGAACAGTTTTCTGTACACCCACAACTTGCCACTGCCTTACAGAGCTGACAGCACTGAGTGCTGTTTATAAACAATTGCAGCTTACAGCTTTGCACTATTGCTCCTACAAGCTTCCAGTGAGACAATGGCCCTGAGGTTAGAAATTTAGTTTTTCACAGGATGCATGGGGAGCAACAGTGCTAAACTGACAGAAGTAGCTTTAAATCTATGGGGGGGACCCTCTGTTATATGGTACCAGGTGATCCAACGTTAGAGAGACTGACTGTCTATGCCCCTCCATTCTGCCTGTGTCTACCCCCTGGCCTTGAGTGACAACCTGGCCAACAGGTATATACGCTAAAGAAAAGAAGCAAAACAAAGCCATTCAGGAATCTAAATGTTATTTAGAGTAAAGTTGAAAACTAGTAATTATGAAAATGAAATAGATAATATGGCATAAAACAGATAGATATAAGAATAAAAATAAAAATGCCATCAGAGTAAATATTCTAGGCTGTTGATTAAACAACCTAGTGAAGTTATTTAACCGCAACAGATCTTCTGATTTGCGGTTTAATATATAGTTGGCTAATCTCCGCAGTATATGTTATAACTGTCTCTTGTGCTTACTCATGCACTGAGCAAAAGAGACAATTATTACATATACTGCGGAAATTAGTTTTCAACTTTACTCTAAATAAAATTTAGATTCCTGGAGTGCTTCGTTTTGCTTTTTTTTTTATTGTTTATTGGGTTTATCCCTCCCCAGAAGCTGCAGAACTTATTTTATTTGGAAGACCGAAGGCTATTACTATCTTTGCACGATCTTATCACTAGCGCGCCACCATTTTCTGTTTCTAGGTATATACGCCTCTGCTATGCTATTACTCTCTTTGTATTGCCTAACTGCAGCCTGTTGTAGATGATTAGTATTGTATTTTGACTTGAAAAGCACAGTTCATTTTAAAATAAATGATATTAAGTGTTTAATATCCTTAGTTGATCATATAGGGGAGGCACATGTTCCAATATGTTCTAAGGAATTGTAATAACTCCCCAACTGTCTTCTGATCATATGAATTCAATGTGTTCTTTCTTTATACACATGAGACTGCTGCAATGTGACTGCATATTGGTATTGTGTGCACAATAAGATGTATTCCTCAGGAGTAATGTACTATTGAAAACAGATGTACAGTGTGCCATAGTCATTCATGAACCATCAACCATTTAAATATTAAACAAACCATTTAATCAGAATGACATTTTACTAGAGCAAGTATCATATAACTATCATTTTGTTTTTAGCTGACATTCAGCTAAACTCTGTAATAAATGATAAGACTTTTAATCAGCAAATAGACTTGTTTTCAAGTGTTTTACATCTGCAAGAAAGTAAAATGTTATTGTTTTATATTTTGTTTTCTGCAGTAAATCAGATATTGACACTATATTATGTAGAGTTTACTTTATCTGGCAGGTAAACTCAAAGGAACAGCTCTTGGCCAGTAATCCAGGCCTTGTCTTAAACCCATTCTCTGCACTATTGATTGTTACACAGCTGACCCCTGTGTGTCAAGGTACAACTTGTTTCTATGTCGGCCTCTCCTTAGCTGTATCTGTTTCGTATATTCAAACAACTATTGAAAGCATGGTCTTGGAGATGAGTAATGCATATGAGATTCATCAGGATACTGACAAGTTTATCCCAGGGAGAAGTGAGCACACAGGTCAAGTGGATTATCATGCACTTTGTGTATAGAGTGTTTTACTAAGAACCACATGTTGCGCTTCTTCTATGTACATAAATAACTTCGTGGCAGGGATCCTGATTAATACTGGACATTAACTGTTTCTGTACCTCCCCCTCTATAAAGCAGCATCAGCAACAATGAAAATGATACATGAGACCCCCAGGATGCCCAGATCCCCGTCATGAAGCTAGGGATACTAGCAGTGAAAATAACAAGCCATGAGACTAGAATAATCCAGATCGGTGGAAGTGTAGAGGCACATAGTATCTTGTATTTTATTAAATACCTCATACACTATATACTGTGACTATAAAAAGTAGAACTTTGTGGAATCATTGCTGGAGTTACAGCTGTGATTCTATTCGGGTAATTATTTACCAGTTTTTGCACATCTGGATACAGTTTATGACCGTTCTCCTTCAATATTGCTCAAACTCCATCATGCAAGAAAAAAAAGCCAATCATTGTACATACTCAATGGGATTAATATTAGACAGGGCTGTGTGTGATAGATTTTTTCTTTTGCTAGTTAAGCCATCCCAGTGAGGGTTTTACTATATACCTTGGATCTTTTTCATACTGTAGTCTAAATATTATCCCAAGTTATAGGTCTGTAGCAGACAGCAGCATCTTTCCCTCCAAGCCTTTTTGCATGCTAAAAAATAAAAGATTATACCAGTCCATTGGCGGTCTGGGGTCCCTCCATCTCCAAGGAAATGGTTAACTAGAATAGATCTTTATATATCTATGGAAGACATCACTCTATCAGGCACAGAGAAGGCAGCTGAATTTACGGCGACATGGTACCCCTGGTTGTTATTTAAAGACACCCAGACATTCCAATCAATTATGGATCCGAACACATCCCTCCTCAATCCTCCCCCACACATTGCCAATTAGGTTCTTCCTGAATCCTCTGGAGTTCTCTCTTTGTTGGGCATACATAGATCACAGAAAGCTTTGTCAACTTGCTAACCATTAATAATTACTCTAGCTATATTGACCAGTGAGGCAAGGTCCGTACCCCCCATCCTCGCACCATCCCCTCCTTTCCCCGTCCCCCTCTTCTGTCCCCCTTTTTCTGCACTCCTTCTTTGATTACTTGTATACCCCCTTTCGTTAGTATACATTGTTATTCATAATGTTCAACAGTTAGCGGGAAAAATAAAAAAATGAATACGGCAACTTTAAACAGATGTCTTGTGTACCTATTCATGTCTCTATTACAATGTAACTGCCACTGTTCTTTCTTTTTGAAATGTACATGTATCTTTGCTGCGGTTTTCAATAAAACATATATTAAACTAAACTAAAAAATTTAAGAATCAAAGAAAAAGCCATGTCCCTGTAACTGATGCGTTGAACGTGCATTTTCCATGTAAACTTGATCATTACAATTATCACATACAGATATTCTCAAATGCTATTTATACTATCAAGTACTGACTAAGCTATACAATATATTGAGCAAATATTTCAGTAATCATAGAGAAAAGAAACCAGAGATTCCATAGCCTCTGATACAAAATGAATTCTGACAAATAATTTGTCTTTCTGTAAGTTTTGTTTAGGTTTTTAAGTGTGAATGTCACCATCTTTGGTATGCAAAAATGTCATAGTATAACTTTATACCTCCAGGCTTTTTATTATACAAGCACAGATATTTTAAAGTAATCACACACTACATTAGTTCCAAATCACAAAGGAAAACTAACCTGATTTTTGAGTGTCTGGTGGAGGATAATATTTTCTTAGCACAATGGGTGCTTGACGTTATGCAATCAAGCCTGTTACATACTCTGTAATTACCATTCTGTATCTAGGTAATGTTCTTTTACAAGTGAATTAATTGGTTATGATTTAGCCAAGCCTGATGAAACCATGTGCTCTTCTAAGCCAGAGGCCATATTATCTATCATTCTTTATTGGTCTAATGACAAGTTACTTCTTTCTTCTGACTTTCTTCTCAATTTCTTCTAATCCAAAATAAAAATGAATGTAAATTACACACATCTGTTAGTTACACCCTGGCATTACCTTAATGTCTCTGAGGAACTACTTCATATTATGCAGGCAGTACTCCCAACAATATGTCCCCTCCTCATATCCTTCTAGAGCCATTGATTGCATCTACAGCCATCTAGTGCATGTATTTCTAAACAAGTCCAAGTCCTTAGTCCATAGAGATATGTTAAAGAATAGGAATATATGTATGATATACCAGACCATGCCTTCTTCATGCAGCTTCATGGCTAACTATGGAACCACTGAACAACAGAGCAAAGCACCAGATGAGTCTTGGAAGGAGAACGGATCCTTCCTCTAATTTTAGCAAACATTGTCAAGGAGCATATTGCTGTGTTATTAAAAAATCTTATCTTCATTCTACTTAAAATCCATACTCTAAAACTACTACACCATATCTAAATCACTGTATATATGGAGTTTCTTTTCAGATTGTAAGATACTGCATGCTAATAAAACAATGTCTGGTTAATTAGTTACACCTGGATAACTAAAGGTATCCACATTCCAAAGTTCATTTTCTAAATTATAAACTAGCGTATGGTTTCAATTTATCCAATTCATCTTAGAGTATTTCAATATTTTTTGCTGTGTTGGTACTTGAATTTATTTTTTTATTCTCTGAGTACCCCTGTTTTTTTTTTTATTCAAATGTATTTTTTGGTCAAATGCTATATACTTACAAACTCCGCCCTACAATCCATCATTTTCTTTTGTGAACTAGTATAAATGCACACGCTAGCAGCGCCATAATTGCATGTTTACCCAGCTGCTGTTGTATCTCAATGACTGCAGTACTTTTTCTTGGTTCCAGTGGTTTGCTATGCTAAAGCTTGGCTGTAGCTACCATTTAAAGGTTATTACAAGGACATGTGCTTTTGAATTATTGTAGATTGGCTTGAGTGCTGCAATCTATAGTAAAAGTGTATTATTTCCCAGAGTGCAACAATCAAAATAAATTTTTTTTATCATTTATACTCACTGCATTTTCTGTATTGTCAATAACAAAGAATACTGTAGCGCTAAAAAAAAAAAATATATTTGTAAAAAAAAGTGGTATAAGTATATTATGGATAGGTGTTCTGATACTGTAAACAAAATAATTTATTGTATTTATAAATGACAAAAATAGAAAATATATAACATAAACGAACAATATCACTTCAAGTGACCTGACTGGGGTAGTTATAGTATTATAATTCTCAATTATCATATGATAAGGAATATACTAGTCCAATGTGTTGCACTGGCCAGTGAGAAATAGATATCCGTTTTGAGAAAGTTATTGCTGGAGTAGGACAGCGAAGGCAAAAAGATGCAGCCAAGTGATTAGATGACAAGCTGGAAGCATATATTGAAGCAATATTAGCCAAGCAGATGTAGATTGCAGCAGAAGCAGTTAGTAAAACCAATGATATGGCAGAATATGAGCGTTGGGAGAACCAGACAGACCAGCGTGGAGACAGATCATTGAAGCACAATCAGCAAACGGTGCTAGCCGGCAAGCACAGCACCAAAGGATTAGGCTCCCAAAACGTCTTACCATCACGCGGCGTGTCATGCGGTCCCTTTCTGGTCACAAGCTGTCCCCGAGCTCTGGGTTGTCTACAATGAGGCCATTAGCAAATTAGCAAAAAATAGTGGTCTTATATACATAAAGGGCCTGATCCAGAGCTACGATGTAGCGCTGAGCGTGCTAACGCTCAGCGTTACATCGCTGACTCCCCCCTGGCAC
>WWET01000050.1:699456-714785 GCA_011038615.1 Limnodynastes dumerilii
CGTATATGCGGTCTTTTAGACCGCATATACGCAATCTACATATTGAAACGATACGCAGATTACATACAATAGCTACTACACATGCACAGTAGCTACTGTTTATTGAACTACGTCCGTCTATGGAAGACGGACGTAGTTCTGGATCCGGCCCATTGTTCTTTTATGTTATATATTTTCTATTTTTGTCGTTTATAAGTACAATAAATTATTTTGTTTACAGTATCAGGACACCTATCCATTATATACTTATACCCCCTTTTTTTACATATATTTTTTTTATTTTTGCCGCTACAGTATTCTTTGTTATTGTTTATCCATATTGTGGAAGGTGGCACTCTTCACTTACTGTTTTAGCTGCTGCTTTATTTTATTTTATTTTATTTTTTTTCATTTTTATTCAGCGCTGACAATTGTTTGTGTTTTTTTTACATTTTCTGTATTGTTCCTGTACTATTATTACTGCTTTTATGTTGAGTCGTTTTAATGATCCTCTCAAAATAGTTCCTGTTTTAGAATAATGTTAATTTCGGCACTGAGGGAATTTTTTCCCACAGGAAAACTGTATCACTCTTTGTGTGTATAGTATGTGATATGCAACAAAACAGAATGCATTCAAGCTGGCATTGTTGCTGCTGCCAGATATATCTTAGTGCATACTTGTGTGAATATTCAATTTCAGTGTATATAGGGACATTTACAACTGTAGGTGAAATAATATAATAAGGCTATATAGATGAGTTCACTATGTCAATAGGCTCTTACTGCTCATTTTTACCCAATTACCTCCTCTTCTGTTTGAATCAAGACCAGCAGGTTGAGCCTCCATGTTGGTGGTATTATTTAGGTCAAAGAGGAAATACAGAAGCTATAGCTGAAGTTTTTTCATGTTGAACAAATGTCTATACATTCTTCAGTCTTGTTTCATGGGACAAAATGTTTTCACTTTCATTGAACTGTATTTGCTATAGATCTAGTTTACTAAAATGTCTACCTTTTATGATTTAGAATAAAAGAAATAAAAGTGAACGTTTGTCGTTGTTAAACTGATGTGTTCTAATGCAGTTTCAAACTTGTTTAGACAATTTTTAAACCAGTTTAAAACATCATTCTTTTAAAATTTGCTTCAAAGTTATCCCCTCTCTGACTTTCTTACATCTTTGTTTTGTTTTATAGGATGTCCCGTCAAAGGTGATTATGTTCCCAAAATGTCTTGGTTTCATGGAACTCAACCACTGAACAATGGAACAAGATCAGCATATGAGATTTTGGAAGGTGGACAGATCCTTCGTCTAACTAATTTAAGTAGAGATCACCAAGGAGAATATAGCTGTGTTATAAAGAATACATCCGAAACACTGTTGCAAAAAGCTTTCCTGTCAGTTGAAGGTAACATTCCTTTCACTCCTTCTTGGCAGGTACATGACAGATGTATGGATTGTTGTCTTGCATTACTGCATCTTGAAAACTGCTAATGTAATTTAAAGATGTTTACTGACAATTTCTAATACTACTGACAAAATGCAAGTGTTAAACAGGAATGACAAAGAGTTGATGTGAGGGAAAAAACGCACACAGGTTGTGTAAGTGGGTATGTTTTAGATTGCACAAGTGCAGTACAGGGATCTCCCAAACGGAATGCAGGGTGGGTGGGGATAGGAATGCTAATCGTATAGTAAGGACTTTCCCAAGCCCTTGCGTACGATCCTGCATTCCGTACGTGGCCTTTCCACATTGGAAAAATTAGGATAGGGTTCTGAATATGTGCAAGAGGAGTGCAGGGGGTGTGCCCTTCTATCGCATATATGGATAGAATCAGGAATTACGGTAGGTACATTAGCCTGCAATGTGGAGTCTAGCTTTAAAAAAATTCTGTCCTAATACTGGATGCCATGTATTGCCAGAAATTTAAGACACAAATGTTACCTTTATAAACGTTTTACGTCATATTTGGATTGTAAATTATATTTGGATTGAGCTTCAGTACTGGCACTGTAACAATAACCATGCTGCTGCCACAAGTAAAACAATGTTTAAGTAGTAAGAAACAGATGTATAAGCAATCAAGTGAATCTAAACTTTCTCTCTCTCTCTCTCTCTCTCTCTCTCATATGGATATGTATTTTATATATTTATAAAACAACACTAACGTATAACAATGCAGATTTTTTATACTGGATTATTATTATTTAGCAAACATAGAGAATGACAGTATGTATAAAGTGCAGTTATGGCAGTTCCTGCATTATAATTGTCTGTAAGCACTAAACAATAAAGTTTTTTGTGTACTTTTTTCTTTCTCAATACATGCAGCATTACCAGATTACCAGTGGTCAGTGACTGGTCTCTTACCATGCACAGTATCATGTGGTAACAGAGGTATTCAACATCAACAATTGAGATGTGTCCTGGAGAAGCAAGAGGTCAATTCATCTCACTGCCATGATAAGCCAAGACCACCAATAAAGCCTATTCCATGTAACAGAAGAGACTGTTCCCCAAGGTCTGTATTATGCTTAGACACGTAATGCGCACTCACCTAAAATTTTCAACGATTTATCCGTTTGTTTTTAATCTAATAATCTATATATAAATTGCCTGTATTCTGTTACATTTGGGATATACAGTAGAGATATCAAATGCAATGTAAATATTATATGCCTCACTTTTTTTTTCTTTTCTATTCTCACATTGTATTTCAGCCAGAAGCATATCTCTACATATTCTATAGTATGAACACTATATAAATTGCATAAGAGCAATGTATGTGCTGACAGAAGCATTTCAACAAGAAAAGTTTATGTAATTTATGTCTATTCCCTTCTGAGATACAGGAAAGCTTTCTGCTGTGTGTAAGCTAGAATGTTCTCATACAATGTACAAGCTAAACAAAAACGCTGAATTTACTAGCATACTGAGTTTACAATTGAAGTCAGAAATCAGTATAAGGATATATTAATAATTTACATAGATTTGATAACTATGGCCTTGATCCAGACCCCCGCACGCTTTCCGTATGTGTGGGGGTCTGGCAGTACGAACGAAAGAGGGGAGTGAACTCCTCCTGTCACTCCCCTTTCTTGTGGCCGTTACGCTGCCATAAGACTGCCTTAAGTGAAATGTGTGGATCAGTGGTCCGTACAACCACTGATCCGCTCATGAATGTTTAAACCCACCCCCACTGTACAATTGTTACATAACACTAGTGCAACATCTGGAGGGAAAATGCTCCCTCCAGTCAAAACACCCCACTTACATGCGTAAGTGGGGTGCCAGGCACAAGTCTGGATCCGGACCTATGATACAGGTGGTTAGTATAGGTTAACCTCTGACATGTTTCTGAAATATTTACAAATAGTAGCCTACAATACATAACCTTCCATTTACTCCCTGTTCTAACAAGTATTGTCATAGGAGAGTTTGTGGGGAGTATTTTTTTTAGGTCAAGTGAAGTAAAATTACTTGAAGATTAGAGGCTCCCCAGAAATGATCCGTTTGACACACATTTCCGTTTGCCAATGAACATGACAAGATTTTCCTTGTTCAAATGCTAGAGATATATCATAAAGTAAGGGGGATATAAGTGAAGCCAGAAACAGAAACCCCTCCAGAATCACTGGAGTTATCTACATCTTGACAAAGAGCAAAGAGAAATGTTAGAAGACACTGTTTTGTTGTGTTGAAGACAGCCTGGCTAAGATGAACTCTGAGAAACCCTGGCTTTGCCTTCTGAAACGTGTGCCACATTTCCTTTCCTAATTGCTGCTTATTGACAGAAATGGAATGTGTCGGCTTTCCAGTTCTACCGGCGACAGTCTTTACTGTTATTATGATGTGGACAAATTCCCGGGCTGCAGCCAGGGATTGCTTCCCCATAGCCATTATGCAGAAAGAGGGATTAACCCTCTGATTCTCTGAAAGATTATTGCTTATTGCTCTGTGAACAATTTTTGTAGCCACTTAGGGGTAGATCCAGAACTACGTGTGCCGTACGTTTATTCGCGGAGCGTATTTTCGTGCACATAAGTTCGCTACACTCCCCTCGGCACACCCCTTGCACGGAAATATTTTGTCAAGATACGCTGCCCAAACCCTACCTTAACTTTTTCACACGTAACAGCGTACGTCCGCTAACGGACGTATAGACTACGTGAACATACGCAGCTTAGCACGCCCATACTGTACACTTTAAATACCACCCCCCGCCTACTTTCAGACGTATTTTGGAGTAACGTAAATTTGGCACACCCACACGTAAGTATTTACGTGACACATACGTGAATGGCCCATATGTTCACAATTACGCTACGTGAATGTGCGTATTTTCTATGGTGCGCATGCGCAGTGCGTTCTAAACTGCGAATTTACGTCTCTGCCACGCGTAAATTCACTCCGATGCGTAGTTCTGGATCAGGCCCTTAATCACTTGTGTTTTGACAAAGAAATAAACTTTAGTGTTATGCTCAGAGATAGCTCCCCAGAAAACATAACCCTGGTTACAGCAAAATATTTTATTTTAAGCCCTTTAATTTTTTTGCTATTCTTTAACATTTATTAGAAAATATTAAGATTTATTAATACAAATACTTTTTTAGTCCATTGTAAATGTAGTTATCCTACTTTCTCTGAAAGAGTTAAGAAACGTTTGCCAGTTCTCAAAAAATGACAGTTAATACACATATTGAAATCCTTGAACTCCATTGGTCTTGCATGGCTCACCTAATTATTACTGAACTTCACTTCAACCGTAGCACTAACGTGATGCTACTTCTCCAAGGAAATGGCTACTTTGCCAGCTCAAAAGGAAAATATATAGGAAAATTACAGTCTCAGAAAACCGTGTACATCCTGTTTTCATTTCAATGAGAACACAAGTCTTGGCTAGAAATACAAACTTTCTATGGTGCAATGTGGACAATTATATAAAAAAAATAAAAATGGGGGGAAAAAAGACAGTCTTTTGGGATTAGGGAAGGCAAAACACTTCAGTTAGTGTTGTGCTGCATAGTTTAACTTCCTTCTCCAATCTGGATGTGTTGATCCGTTGAAAAGTGCATTCCTCATCTTTGTACATTTAATACTTAGCTGATACAGCTGTGCAGCTATAGGGTGTTGACTAAAAAAAAGGCTGGTGGTCTGTCCTTATAATGTATTGCAGAGGTTACTTTCCTAGGTGAACTCAGTACAGTCTTTTAACTCTTTATAAGGTTCAGGTTCTTTTTTGTATAAGTTTGCTTTCAGTATTTTTTAACTGAACTGAAATGGCTTCTGTGCTGGAGATCTTTCCAGCAGCGGGAGGAGACGACCCCATGTGCGGCATGTACACAAGGTGGGAGGGGGGACTTATTTAAATGATACAGTAAGATTTTGGTTACGTTCCTTATTTACGCACTCACCATTTTCCTTGGGGCCAGTGAGTACAATTTTAGACAAGGTCCTGCATTCTGAAGTCTGTGGGGCTGATTCAGAGATGCGATTGCGAAAAGATCGCAAATATACACATCTAATGTTAAGATCCTAGCAGGTTCCAGCCCACTGCATAAAGAGTCACTCCCCTTGCAAACAGCGGTGGATCTTAAACTTAGACCACCATTGACCAGCCCTAACTCTGCGCTGTCATTTAGGATCTTAAGTGACGTGGGAGCGTTCATTTAAGATCCTAAGTGTCAGCCCGCGCCCACTTTCCCTCATTTCCCTGCCTCCCCCCGCCCATTTCCATGCAAATCCTTAAGATCTTAAAGATTCGCAGCACTTAAGATCTTAAGCGCTTGCGTGCGATTCAAACTTACGCTCTTAGCGAATTTACGCTCCTAACCGCTACGTAAACGGCGTTGCACTATTACTACGCATGCGCAGTTTTGCGAATTTTCTAGGATCTTAAATATACGCTCCTAAGTGCCGTGGAAATCGTATCTCTGAATCAGGCCCTGTATGTGTGAGGGAAGTGGTGTCCCCTTGCACATTTGGAAATTAGTATTATACAACTATCCGCATATCTGAACATCATATCCATTGGTGCTTATTGAACATCTAAACCCAATTCTATGGGCATTAATTTGGGGCAGTCTGGCATCTACTATAACAACCTCCACTGTTTTAGGAAGGTTTTACAGTTACAATTACACAATATTATGAAAAATTCTGCAGAGATATTCATACAATTTTAAACAAATGCATTTGTGATGGTGGATGATCATTGGCTTGGATTTGGTGTTCCTGCTCAACCAGAGTTGCTCTAATCCTTGTTTTCTACAAAAGAGCATGGTCATGCTAGAAAAAATTCACTTCTCCACATTATTGCCTCAGATTTGAAACCAAAAAAATTCTCTATATTTTCATTTTATACTGTAGCATTACAGTCCTTTCAGTGGGTTAAGTATACATTCCACAGTATGCTACCCAGTTAGGATACAGTAGTAATGTTTAGAATGACTGTAGATGACGAGAAACGTGGGAAGGGCTGAGTGTAATTGGACTGTGGTGTTGTACATGGATGTACACAGTATTGTATTATTGTGTAATACCACAGGGGTTTGCTTCATTGCAATCTGTCTGCGGGGTCTAAGTTCTCCTGAAGCTATTGAGCATATAATGTAGAGTGATTTGAAAATGGTAGACCAGATTTAGTTGTTGTCATCTGGTGTTTGTATGTTAGGAGGAGCAGAGAATAGAGTGAGGAGTCGAGCATCGAAGTGTTTGTTGTAAGGTAGATTTAATGGGCTGGATCCAGAACTACGTCCGTCTTCCATATACGGACATAGTTCAATAAACAGTAGCCACTGCGCATGCCTAGTAGCTAGGTAGCTATTGTACATAATCTACGTATCGAAACGATACGCAGATTACATACAATAGCTACTACGCATGCGCAGTAGCTACTGTTTATTGAACTACGTCCGTCTATGGAAGACGGACGTAGCTCTGGATCCGGCCCAATGAGCGTAGTATCGTAGTACCATATGTTCATCCTGCTGACCCTTCTTTTACTATTGTACTCTCTTGTTATGCAGTTCTCTTTCCTTCTCAGCAGATGAATGATTTTGATAGAAGAGTTCTCTGTGTTACATTTGATACTGGCCTTATTTTGTATAATATCAGGAGTACCAATTCAATTGTGAATATATCTGTGTATGTATATATGACATGCTTGAATAATTCATTTTTCCTTTTATGATTCTTTAGGATAAGTTCATTCTTATTGTATGCTAAAATACAGTACCATATTTCAGCATAAGGAATTATATGCCCTCCATGTCGTTTGTCCTTTATGCAACCACATAACACACATTCACATTCCGTTATACAGGTTACCAGTTACTATGATCTTTTGCAGCTCCTTTCAGCAAGTACTCTCACACTTTGGAAGAAGAAGTGCTTCTAATTTTTCTTGTCCAACACTCAACATCTATTAATTCACAACATTTGTCTCCTTCTTACACCAAGTTCAATTTAAACTCCTGGGACCTGATTCAGAGATCCGCTGCCGATGGGATATCAAATATACGCATCTAAGTGTCAGGTCGGAGCAGGTTACACTCCCCTTGCAAACAGCGGCGGATCTTAAAGTTAGACCACCATTGACTAACCCTAACTCTGCGCTGTCATTTGAGATCTTAAGTGAATTAGTTGCATTTATTTAAGATCCTAAGTGTCTGCTCGCGCCCACTTTCCCTCATCTCAATGCCTCCCCCCGCCCATATTTATGCAAATCCTTCGGGTCCTATATTTACGCAGCACTTCGGATCTTAAGTGCTTCCGATCGATTCACAGGTCCGCGCTTACCGAATTTAGGATCCTAACCTCTACGTAGATGGCATTGCACTATTACTACGCATGCGCAATGATGCTAATTTCTTAAGATCCTAAATATACGCACCTAAATAGTGATAAAATCGTATCTCTGAATCAGGCCCCTTAACTATAAATCCCTTGCCCAAACCTGTCCCCACTTCATATGTAACCACCTCTATGTTCACATTAACACCCATCAACTTGGTCCTGCCATTAGCTAGCTTATTAACTCTTCTTAACTTGCCCACCTTTGTTTAGGAGTTACTCTGTTCTGCTTCCCACCATTGGAACTTTCTCCCTTTCCATGTCAGACTCTATGGAGATACTTCCATATTTATGTAGATGTGTAGTCTGTGATACAATCATGTGTATATTCATTTGTCTTGTATTTAAATGTGTCATTTGTATGGAGCTTAAATAATAAAGCTGATAGACATTAGCAAAAACCCTTAACATTGAATCCTTATAAATTCTTAAAAATTGATAAACTATATTTAATAAGCCAAAGAGTCTAAAACATATACTGTACTTTTTCCTCTTTAGGTGGATGGTAACATCTTGGTCATCGTGTTCACAGACGTGTGGAGGTGGAGTCCAAACCAGGAGGGTGACCTGCCAGAAACTGACAGGGACAGGCATCTCTGTTCCAGTATCAAATGAGATCTGTGCTATTTCTGCAAAACGCCCTGTTGATAGTCAGAGTTGCAGTAGACAGCTGTGTATAGAGTGGACTACATCTGCATGGGGACAGGTAAGAAACTGAAAAAATATAGTATAATGAGTTTATTATAGTATACAGACCACAGGTTACAGGACCACTGATACACCTTTCACACCGAGCTATAGACTTGGGTCTGGGGTACTGGTTCTGTGACCCTGGTCGATACTAGGGTTATTTCCGGGATGGCCTAAGCCATGCCGCGGTGTGAAAGGGGGAACCAGGGTTTTTCAACCCAGGTTCCATTAAAAATACCAAATTGGGGGATGGGAATCACTGTCTGCCTCTGCAGACCTGGGTATAGTATCGCCGCTGCAGGTAGGAAATAGACTGCCTTTGCCTCTATCAAGCACTCAATCCCTGGAACATCAAAGACGGTGCTACAACTGTTAAGTCTAAATTTAACCCAACCCTAACTCTTACACTATCCCTACTCTTCCATTACTCTAACCCCAACCCTCCGCTTCCATTACCCTAACCCTTCCTTCCCTGCAGCTTGACCCTAATACTCCCATCCCTGCAGCTTGACCCTAAGACTCCAGTCCCCCCAGTCTGACCTAAGACTCCCTTCATTACGGCCTAACCCTAAGTCTCCCTTCCCTGCAGCCTAACCCTAAGACTGTCCTTGCATGACCCTAATCCTTACCCTCCCCTTCCATGATTTAAACCCTAACCCTCCCCTTTCGTTAAACTAACCCTAGCCTAACCATAAAAGTCCCCAGAGAGTGCTACTCCCCTCTCCATCAACCTCAACCTTTTCATGCAAAATTAAAGAGAATGTTTGTGGTAGGACAGTGTCTGCAATCCTAACTTTGGACCATATTCTAACTTCCAATTATTTTGCATGCAGAACTGATGATATTGTATGCATGAGGATCTCCAGTCACAGGGCCATGATATCTAGACATCCATTTTATTGTTTCGCTAACCACTCCCTTTGCACCAATAAATATTCCATACCTATACTCTACCTTTTCAACTTGTGTGAATGTAAAATGTAAAATTCAGAAGTATTGATTGGAACACATTGCTTTAGTACAACCCAGCCCCACTGTCAGAAGCTGTCATAAGTGTGATAGCTATTAAGTCAGGATAGGGTGTAACATGTTCCAGTCTCATGCACAAAACGGACAAAATGTGATCCAAACACATGGTAATGAGGGTAAAATCACTGTGCTGTCTCCAATCAAAAACAAATGAAAAGTACATTGGGAAAGTAGAGACTGCGGGGTTTTGCAGCTACTTCTGTTGCTTGCTCCTGTTTTTGACATTGTATTTAGTTCATCAGTAGGACAAACCTCATTCTTCTTAAAAGCTTATCTGACTGTCAAAGTGGCTTCAGTTGTCACTAGCAATTCAAGCTATTGGAGATATGAGCTTCTTTTCATGTATTTTTTCCCCCAGTTAAATAGTGTTGTGTAAGTATTTTTGTGTGGTTTTATGAAAATAAAATTATTAATGTAGCAGATAAAGTTCAGCCATTGAGTCTCCTTACAACTTTTTAGATATTTTTCCCAAAAGGGTAAGAAACATTTTTGCCGAAACAGACACTATACAAATGCTAAATCCTTTTGGTAACCTACAAAGTCATCAATAAGACTGCACCCACATACATATCCTCATTCATCTCAAGATATATACCAGTTCACTCTCTCTCAGATCTTCAAAGGACATACAGTTTTCCTGCATACTAAACAAATGATTTGATTCCCTGTTAGAGGACTTCTCCCAGGCACTGTGGAATAACCTTCCTTGCTCATTTCTTTCCATACTAAAATTACCCTCAGTTCTGCTATTAACACTGCTGTATGACTGCTGGTCCTTTGTGTGATCTTTAGCACTTGCTCTAATGTATAAATGTCCAATGTCCTAAAGAGTGTAAGTCTGTGAGCAGGGCCCACCCAGTCTGTCTGTTACCATCTAGGCTTGTTATAATAACTGTTTAAATTGTAAAGCGCCACAACATCTGATGCTGCTATATAAATACTGGCTAATAAAGAAATAATAATAAACTGTAATTTTGTTAGCAGAGACTAAGAACATCACCAAACAAAATGGACGGCTTTTTTTTTTATTTTAACAATGGCGCATTCCCTGTACAAGTTATATTAAATTAGTATTAAATGCTCAAGGTCTAGAAGAAAGTAAGCAAAGGGCACTGTGCCATCAAAATAACTTTGGTAAAATAAAAGCATATATAATATGAATAACTTCAGACCAAAAAGAAAAGAGTTTTAATTGAAAACATAAATATAAATATATATACATTTGTAAACTGTTAAATGTGCATTTGTTTTCTTTTACAGAGTAGTAAATGTTACATTCTAGGCCCGCAAGCTATGGGATATATTGTGTTTGTTGTTACTTCAGTTTTTTTTATGTGTTCTTGAGCCAGCCACACTTACAGGGCATCATGCAGTGTTACATGAACCGTGGATCAATAGTGCTCGTACATGTGTTTTGCATGTGTTTCTTTATAGAGAGCCCTTTACTGTCCTTTTGTCATTGTGTGTTTTTTTGTGTATAAACAATCAAATACTAGTATTGTGTGCTTGAATTTGCTTTTAGGTCATAATCATTTTCATTTGGCAATGGTACGCTTTTCCTTTTACAAAAAAAATAACAAATAAAAAAAAAAAATATTTTAGATTTTATACTGTTTTTTTTTTTACATTATGCATAATTAGTTTTATTTTCTTGTGCAAATATACCTGTCTGTTTCTTCCATAAAACAGCAATTGATGATACACATAATTATATATGTAAAAATGTTGGGAAGCTATTTAATTATATCTGAATGTTAACAACTATATTATTTAGCTATTCAAATCTAATTGTCTTCCTGCCCAACACTAGTGCCAAACTAAACTGTCTGAATCTGTCTGAACCTAGCACCATCTTAAGAAACCTAAATCCAAGAGATACACTACAGACATAAGACATATGTCCACATGTGTTACCATACAAGGAAAGGCAAAAAAATGATATGACTATCATAATCTTATCATGTATGATTTTAGCATACTGATAAAAGTATATGTGTTTCTTATTTATTTTTAACTTGTATAAGGTGTAGGTCGCCACTTTTTCAAATGGGCCATTCTCTCCCAGCCAGTTCTGAATTTACTGCAAAATCGATCGCTTTTGCCTCGAAGAGGCAAAGCAATCGATCCCTGGCAGACCGAAGACGCTGTCCCAAAAGGTGAGTATAAATCTTCCCACCCATGCAGCCAAAACTTTAGACTCTCCTCCCTGCAAACTGACCCTAAGATTCCCTTCCCACAACCTAATCCTAAGACTCCCCTCAACACAACCTAACCCTAAGACTCCGCTATCAGCCGTCTGACCCTAATCTTAACCTTTCCCTTTCATGACCTTAACCCTCCCTTCCCCAGAGCCTAACCCTCATAGTGCGATCTGTGACGGGACTGGCGGATGGCTTCTGAAAAATGAATGGGTAAGTATACTGGTCATCATACTTACCCATTCTAAAAAAATATTGCAAATGCCTGTGTTTTCGAAATAGAGACAGCCAAAAATTAGCTTTTGGCTGTCTCTATTTTTAATAGCACCTTTTAATGCTTCTTGCCAGCGACTCCCTCCGTCCGGCGACTCCCTCCACCTCATAAGTCAGGTGAAGGATTTTTAATTAGTTACTAGCTTGTTAAAGAAATATCATGGTATGAATGGTAGCAGATTTTTATATTGCCTTCCCACTAATATGCATAAAAGATTAAAAGACTGATGAATTTACTTCCAAAGTAATATAAAATAATAAATATGCCTATTACCATGTTGTACTTCTCACAGTGTATTGCTAGTGAATTATTGAAAAATTCTTAAACAAGTGACTGCTAAACTGGATTAAGATGGCTGTAAGCTCATTATGAGGTGTTGTTCTCTTTCACTCTGTACAAGGTTTGCACATTGTCATATGTTCATAGATATTTAGAAAATTTGAAATGCTTTTAAATCAATTTGGTATTATATTGTTCTTTATTTTTTTTTCAGTGTCATGGACAGTGTACTGGACCACGAATGGCTGTACAGCACAGACAAGTATATTGTCAAACACGAGACGGAACCTTTTTATCACCAGAACAATGCCAGGTCTTGCCAAGGTAACCCTGTACTTATTTTTCCAGCCATCCATATGTTTAAGTGCTGTACTATTAAATTCCTTATTTAAGTTTTAAAACAACTTGGTTAATAATTAAAGCAACTGAGGATATTACTAAATATTACTAAAAATACTTGTGTACCAATATCATCAACACGGTTAGTAAATAAAAAGTACTTGCCACATCAATATGTGTTAGTATACATACACTTACATTATTATACAAGGATATCTGTATGAAATTGCCCTTTAAATTAATTTACAATAGGATAACCACGCTCAATTACACCTAGTGATTTCCTGAGGAAAATGTTGAGATGATGTGAGTTTCCTAGCAATCACAATGTAAGCTCCATAAGCCATTGAGACCACAGCATCATTTGCTTATATTTGGAGATTCAGTGTCCTATTACATTCGTTGCTTCCATAATTTAGGATGAATATGGAGTGTAATTTCCAATGCCCTGAGGTTTAATCCACATTAAGTGGATAGTAGATGTGTTTGCATAAATAATGCCTGTAGTATAAGTTATTATAATTTATTATTGTTTAATAAGGTGCCACAATGTGTCCGCAGCGCTGTACAAAATACAGTACACACATGCAGGGTAGGCATAGTACATAAAATATAATATAAAATATAAAAATATCACAAAAATACAATGAAGTAAAGCAAGCACAGACAGGAAGGCTTGATATATATCTTGATATTCACATTGTCATCTTGAAAGGACAATGTTTATTGCTCATATTGTCTAGAGATATTGAGGGTCATTGGTCTCTGTGGCTAAACTGCACTAAAACCATAGAAACCACATATAAAGTAGCTTTATCTGTCTTAATGCTTTCATTATCTTGAAAAATGTCCTCAGAAAATCTGTAGTTTCTCCAATATTCTGTGTTTCATACACCTAGTAACATGTGGTGGATTTTCTCTTCACCAGGCCGCTCGGTACACGGAACTGCTGGTCAGACAGCTGTAGTGTACATTGGCGGGTTTCCCCCTGGACCCTCTGTACGGCCACCTGTGGCAGCTATGGCTTCCAGTCGAGGCGTGTTGAATGTGCTCACCACCGAACTGGTAAACTTGTACAAGATCACATGTGCTCTTGGAGACCTCGACCTTCTAATTGGCAACGCTGCAACATGGCTCCTTGTGAGAATGGTATGGGCTGTAAGGGCTGGATTTACTAAGTTACGAATTAGGTGGGTTTCAAAATCCTTTCTGACAATTCCCCAAGTTGCGGGTAAAAGATTTACGTAATTTATACAGCACCAGTGTTTAGTAAAACTCTGCCTGAAATGTAATGGCTGTTTTTGCTCCACACAGGTTCACAGTTTGCTTGCAGTTTGCCTGTGATTTAGAAGTGTTTAAAGTGAATTTTCACATCCCACCAAAAATCTACCACATGTAATCCTGTATGAAATAGTTCATATGCATATCATGCATTAGGTGACTGAGACTTCAGTCTAGGGCCCATTGGCTGTTGAAGTTTTTTTTTTTTTTTACAACTGGAGGACAAAAATGCCTTTCAACCTAATATGTTGCCTAGAGCCTAAACGCATAACTCCTATTCAAGTTTACTTTGGACATAGTGAGATTCTAAAACATCAAATAAACGGGATGTTCCCAATATAATAGCAGAACAACTTTATCCACCATCATAATTCTTTCTGCATAAATACTCCTAGAAAGTACCAATGTCAGATTTCCTATTATAGGAATATGGATTTTAAGGTTGCTATATAACTGCAGGTATTGCATATGTTGTAAATTGAAACAATTATAATATAGAAATTATATACAACGTTGATGTCTTAGAAAAACAAAACATGGTTCCTTTATATGATTATGGAAGTTATCATATTTCCCATATTATGTAGAACATGTTCTTCTTGCACAGCTCATATTGTTATAGCATGATTTCTTGGTTGGTGGATTGCTTTCCTTCTTCCTGTCCCTACTGGTTTATCTTTAAGAATATCCTTAGCAAATTATTAACTAATAAGACGAGGCAGAGGAGGGTTAGGAAGTAGGAGGGTTAGGGTTAGGGGAGGGTTAGGCTGTGGAGAGTGGACGGTTAGGGTTAGGTTTGCGGGATGGTTATGGTTAGGGATAAGAAAATGTACCTGTTGCCTTTGCAGTCTGCGTCATCGCGGGAGGCATGTCTTTTAAAGGGCAGACTGGAGAAAACTGATGACAGTTACCCCTTTATTGCTGCAAAGTGATCTGTTGGAAGATAGATCACTTGAAGATGCAAACCACACTCCTCTGCACAGAATGGTTTGATGCCCTTGTGAAGTATACACTTTCCAAAAAGTCAGCTGATCTTAGTAGTATTGCATTAGTATCTAAAAAGATAGAGAGGGGAGCGCATACAAAGTATTACATTTTGGGGCAGTTGTTTCACAACTGAGTAACAATCTGTTTTACAAAGTTGAAAAATAGTGTGTCATCCACACAGTCTCCCCAAGCATAAGACTGAGCTCCTACTGTAACTGTAAAATGTATAATATATGTACATGCTGACATAATTGTTGATAGGAGATACATCCAGTTTCAACTACATAAAAAAGTTTCAACTACAACAAAAGCCTTATTGTGACAAAAGAAAATATATAACTATATATATATATATCTATCTATATATATATATATATATTTTTTTTTTTTTTTTTTATATATATTTATATTTTTTTTTT
>WWET01000050.1:723157-744873 GCA_011038615.1 Limnodynastes dumerilii
GTGTAAAAAAAAAAAAAAAAATTCTACAAAGACATTAACCCTTTCAATAATTTAATAAAGTGTTACATATGTAAAAAAAAATAGTAAACCTAACTAACATTACCCCCTCAATTCAGAAGCTGACGATGCAGCATCTGTGTAAGGAAGTGCAGCTGCTTAGTACTGAGTGAATATAGGTTGGCTAAGATGTAACTGATGTGGCTGAACGACTGGCAATTAGGAATACACCTGGTTCGCCACAAGAAACGTTGTTGCAGTGGGAGGTGAACTTTGGTGAGTCACTGGGTCACTTTTATCCTGGGAGAAATGGGATATCAGCAATGTCTACCCTGTCTGCATATAGTATCCTGAAGAGAGTGGTGTGCTTTTCTGGGATATTAAGATCCTGAGCATTAAGTATTATAGTATTTTAAGGTGTTTATTTTGTAGGAATCATTGACTATGTGTGGTGGGTGGTATGTCTGGTTGATACTTTGCAACCATTACAGGTACATTGTGATGACAATAGTTCCTGCAGAGAAGTTGTAGAGGGGTCAGACACAAGGTACTGTAGTGGAAGGGAGGGGGAGTGGGTGCTGTATGACACGAGTGTTGTAAGTTGTAAGTGACAGGTCCACTGTTGGAAGGTTAGGCTATGGGGAATGGTGAGTCTGCTATTAATTTATTGGCTACTTGGCATAGGTAGAGAATTTGTAGATTTACAAAGCTGGGCTATAGTCAAAACCCGCACTATAAACAAAACAGTTACTTAACAAATCCTTTTACCACAGTTAGATGCAGGCAGTGGCATGACTAGGGTTGTCATCACCTGGTGCAGGAACTCATGGTGTTACCCCCACCCCCACACATTGACCTTATTCAAGCAAAGACCTACTAATCATGTATTTAGTCAGTGAGGTAAATTCTTGTTCCATCTTACTAGTGTCACAAGCAACATTCAAAGGATGGCGCAGTAAACTAATGTATATATTGTCCAACTTAGAGCCAAAAGAGTGATCTACTGCTCAGCTCAAATATACAACCAGGATGGAAGCAGTGAGCAGATAAGGCCAAACTAGACTTCTTGGTAACATCTCTGCAGGAGGTCCTCCAGTATGGATATTGTGAGGGTGGGCTTAACGGTAGTACGCTTGCACACGAGTGTACTACCGCTAAGCCCTCCCACCCTCCCTCATTAAACTACCTCCCCCCGCCCACCTACACTAACCTTAACGTAGGGACGCTAGGGGGACGCCCTCTCCAGCGTCCCTACGCTGTTCCTACGGACGCCTGATCGTTGATCGGGCGTTGCCGTAGCTACGCCAGGCAACATCTGCCCGGCGCATGCGCAGATTGGCTTTTCAGCCGATCTTACGCTTACGTAGGTCTGGATCAGGCCCTTAGACACTTGTAGTCAGCTGCCACCTAGCTAGAGATTAGTCAGTCGTGTGCCACCCCACCTGTGACAAGACTATAACAGGCTGTCCCCAATGTATGAAGATATGTCCTGGGTAAAAAGTTCCTTCTTTGCAGTGTTTGAGTCAGAGAGAGTTGAATTTGAACTGTGGACCTGGTGTTGGATATCTCCAGCCAGGGCCTGTCTGCTGCATCTGAATATTCTGGCTGCAGGACCGTGGCTCTTTCCAGAACGTTGAGCTGTACCTCTGCAACCAAGATTTCTCTATCAAAAAGATACTTTGAGAAGCAAGGATTATATTGATCAAGGTATCACTGGACATTGACCAACTGGACTTTAAAGATTTGGTGATGTGTTTGGGACTTATTTTTATGCTTTTATTCATCCTGGCTATTTGAGGACTGTTAACTTTTCATATATAATGAAGATACAGGTGCCCCTATTGCGCAGCTTGTGTGTTTGTGAATTACAGGACAGCGAGGTTGTGCACAGTGGTAGCGTAGCCTCTGGCACCCTGTGTCCTAAAAGATTTATAATAGAGTTGAGTAATAGAGTTTATAATAGAATTTTTAATAGAGTTGAGAGGTTGCATTTCCTAGCCCAAGTCTTAATAACAGTGTAAAAGTAAAGCTATTACTATCTGTGTGATTTAATAATTCAAAGACATAATCCTCCATACAAAGAATACAATTAACTTGACTTCCCCTAATATCAACATGGTTTTACCCAGGAGTAACTTTCCTCTCTTATTTTTAGTCTCTGAATCTGGGCCTAATTGTTTACCTCAGAATAGTGCAACTCCAAGATGAAAAGACAGAGTGGACAGGGCAGAGTGAAGGAAGGATGAATAGAAGGACAAAATTTAAAGAGAAAGGAAGACAGACACTCAGGGGAAAACAGCAGAAACAGAGAGATACATAAGGTTAAGAATTAATTTTTATTTTAAAAGAAAAATATTGTGTTTAATTTAGATTTTTTACAAAAGCGCTGTGCACTGTAACAAAACGATGTCAGCTTTTATTTTATTCATGCTTTTGTTCATTTTGTTTGCTAACGTTGACTTTTAGGATTCCCCTTTTAAAAGTTTAGAGAAAAGAGTAGCTGGTGAATGGAACAAATGGCAATACCCTAATAAAAAGGAATGGGTCTTGAGCCTTATGTTTTCCAACAATGTGAATTTATTGGATTGAACAAAGGATCTTTAGTGGCAAATGGAAGACTTTTTCTGAAGGGTTTACGACTTAGTAAGGTAGAAAAAACACAAGGGTCGTAGGTCTTGTAGAAATGGCTTTACAATCTTTAGGCCAAACATTTATATTATTGTGAGCGTGTCAGCTTAGGTCAATAAAACATAATTTTATTATTTAATGGAAACAATTAAAAAAATCAATTATATATAATCAGTTGTTTATATAGGAGGGAAGAAATGGGAACAGATATCTACATGTGATAGATCAGCTGACAGAGAACAAAAAACAGCTGTAATCAAAAGGGCCAGTATGATTGGCTGGCTTTGTGGCTACTACTCTACAGAGAATTCAGAATAAAGCAGTTATATTTATGTCAGGGGTGGGGGTATTTTTTCAATTACAGTATTAAAAAGAGAAGTTTTACATAGTCATTATTTTATAAATGTGCTTAGGTAGACTTTGCCCAATATGAAATATAATTTAAAGAAAAAAGTCTTACCTTAATTGTTTAGGTATTGATTAAGTTTAGAAATAGCAGCTCTTAAAAAAACAAAAAAAAAAACCCTGAATTTAATAATAGTAAAATTCTAAATTGATAGAAAGTTGGACTTTTGCTAGTACCTGGTCTACTAAGAACACAATGGGGTTCACATTTGCACTTGTGCAGGAAAAGCACCTACTTTGTATATTCAGAAGCAGAGAACTGATCTTAGAGAGAATACACAGTATCTACTGTTTTTGGGTAGGGGATCTACTGCCCCCATGGCAGCCATGGGAGTTACACACTATGTATAACTCGTTAGAATTATAAGACACCCACCTATGTATTTTCCAAACAAGGAATCTTGCTGATCCGACTGATTTTATTGAGTTTTGCTCCTTGACTGAGGCAAAGGTTTGAAGTTTCAATATTATTAACATCCAAGTACACAGTAAGCAGATATCAGATGTTTTTCTTGAAATTAAAAAAGAGGAGCACTACAATTCATTACAGACATTTTCTAGCCCACACACTGAGGTAATTTAAAGGGATTTTTTGGCATGGAAGTGCATTGGAAGTAAAACAAAGCTTGGCATGGAGTTTATTATCCCCCAGAACAGAATTGGTATCTTTGTAATATTTTTCAGCTTTGATGTTTCATATCATGAATCAATTGGAAATAGAAGTCCATTTGTTTCCTCATTGTGGTGAAAGGTTTGTCGTCTAGCTATGCAAAATGCTAAGGTTCCATCTACTTTGAATTCCTTTAATATATCTACATTATACTTACTCCATGAGCCTAAGCAATAGATTTTTCAAAGAGCATAAATAATCTCTTTTTGTTTTCTGTAGGTCTATGTCAGGTTATATATTATTAGCATAATGAAATAATTATTTCCAATGTTCTGCCAGACTTGTGTATACACTGTAATGTTTTTAGCATCCTATTAACTAGGGATGTTGATGCTTGCAATGCCTTAGTAGCTGAACTACATATCAGACATAAAAGGGCATTACCATATATAACAATCTAGAAAGCTAGTGCAAACTCATCGAGTAACAAGAATGATAGGTGCAATTAATGGGTTTAGTGCCACTGATTAAAAGTGTAGGGGGTGAGAGGCAGTAAGGGTTTGTAAAAGACGCTGTAGGAAAAGCCCATGAAAAGACGTGGAAATGTGATGCAGATGTTTAGGAGAGCAGCTATGATGAGAATGGTTTGGAATGGGAGTAAAAAGATAAAATGGAAGAGGGTGTAAAATATGGGGTGTATGTGAACTTTGATGGTGGAGAATATGATAATAAATTGGCCTTTTCAAGGTTTAGGCTTATAATATTTGTGTTAATTACTTTATAATTCACAGTGTTCACAACACCTCCTTAGCTACAATGCTTGTTTATCATAGGCTTCTAAAGATTAGTATGAAGAGGTTCTCTATTCTTAGAATGTATTGTATAGAGAACCTCTTCATACTATTCTTTAGAAGCCTATGATAAACAAGCATTGTAGCTAAGGAGGTTATATATAACACTGGGTCTCATCCTCAATTGAACATGTTTATTTCTTAAACATACATGTAAAGGCATATAGCATCTTGACACCACAACAGGGTGTGGAGAATTGAGAGTGCAGTAAGGGCTTGTTCACATCATGAATGTTTCATGATTTATTGACTAATAAGTAATTGCAATTGCAGTTGTAGTTTATGATTTGCACTTGTCCTATTTTATTGTATGTACTATTGCTTGTGACATCACTGATGGTAATGCATACATCCATGCAGAGAATGAAACCTAGTGGGGCTTTCCAGTTTAAAACTATAAAATACACCGAAAATCATCAGAATTACTGTAGGCCCACTGTAAATCACAGGAAATCATGTGACACTTTTACCCTTGGTTTAAACTCTGCACTAAACACATTTCTTATAAAATACAAAAGGTACATAGACCTAACAGGACACAGGTTTATTATGTACTGATGTACAAGTGCCATTTAGGCTTGTTTTATACCCGGAAAAATGTTTGAAATGAGTGGCCTCTTATAGTACAGAACACTGTTGCTAACTGCATTCAAATTCATTCCAATCAATCCCTGGCAAAGATTGATGCATTTGTTTAAGCAAAGACTGAACTGAATAGGCATCCTTATGTAGATGTAAGCTGGATATAAGCTGCTATATGCTGCTATATGATGGATGGATTGAAAATAATTATTTAGGATAATGTTGACAAGCTACAGTTTGACTATACAGGAATATTAATTTATAACATTTAAAATGTATAACATTTAAAACATGGGAAAACAATTGGGCTTAACGTGTGCATATTCTATGAGGGTTTGGGATATTCATATAAAAAAAATGTAATCCTATTCGATAACTATCTTTGAAAATAGTGGAAATGTAGAGACGGGTGCCATATGTACCCGGCGAGGGCTGAGCTACTACAGCCATCCTGAATGGCCAGTTCAGCCCTCACCAGGGGCGTAGGAAAATTTGTATTGAGGGGCAAAATTCCAAGGACTACTATAGGAGCCCCCTTTTTTGCGCCTGCGCCAGGTGCCATGGCTCTATAACTCTGGAGGCAATCATTGGCTACCCTACAACAATGAGACTGCTGCTAACATTTAAAACCATCCACAGGCCACAATCATGCACTTTCTCTGTTCCATTGTCATACAAATTACAAGGAAGGTCAGAGGGAAATACAGCTTCCCCATCTCGTGTTTCTGCTTATACTTACAGTAAATTGTGATAACAAAATGAGTGAGACTTCTAAGAAAGGAAAAACTTAATCAACAACAGTTGGTGAGTTCAAGTAAAGCTATTAATGATTCTTCCCCATCTTCATTTTATTCATCCCCATTTTCTTTGTGAAGAACTTCATGGCACAGTCTTTACCCACCCAACAGAAATCATGAGGAGAGGGCAACTGCCCCCTCTGCCCATCTCACCTTGGTTCCTACACCCCTGACCCTCACTGTTTGGGATGGCTGTAGCCAATTAGGGCTCATTGCATCACTGGTTGAAAATAGGAGAGGAAGCCTCGCGGCCAGGAGAGCTGTGGTGTCAAGGGTGACTAGATTCCTGGGCACAGGTAAGGAAAACTACAACTGAACCACCAGGGTGTGAGGGACAGGAGTTTTGCAACATCTAATAAATAAGATACACCTGAAGGACCCCCTCAGATGCAATTTGAGGGCCTAGCAGGAGAAGGTATACTAACCAGTATGACTCCGATAATATAAAATACTTTAGGTGACTGGGTATATCCAGCAGGATGACCAATCCCTTTAAAACAGAACAATGTAGAAAAAGAGGGATGTGCCAATGGTATAACCCAACAAGGTTTTATTAAAAACAATTCTTACAAATAAAATACATGCACATGAAATAAAAAACAATATGTATATCAATGTAGCACAGCATTAACAATCAACATAATAGGGCCCCTCCACTTAATAAGCCTGTAGACAGGGCTAATATTACTGCAACATAGAGGCCTACGTATTGCTCCTTCAAAATAAAAATAAATAGTCCACTCAATAAATCCAGTGTCTGGATATAAAGATTCTATGCATGAAGTATTGTGGAGTGGTTGTCTAATTCAGGTCTTTAGTCTGCTTTCCAGTGGTGCATAGAAATGAGCAGCCTTCCTCGTGGACGTGGCTTTGTCTCCGTGTGGTCATGTTCGTTGTGGTGTCTGGAGATGTGGAAGTCTCTATTGCCGGACACCTTAGTATTTAATCGATGAGTTCCTCCATTCAGTGTCCGGTAATTGGTATTCTAGATTGCAGTCGTTCAATATATAGAAAATACAACAATAATAGTCACTTTGTAATGAACCATCGGTTTAAATATGGACACCGCAAAAGTGGATTTGAAGGCTAAAGTGCTGTGCTATAAAATAGTTAATATTGGTAGCATATTAGGAATAAATAAAAGCAGATGAGTTGCTGCTTCTTGCGATATATTCCTGACTTCTTCTGCATATATGAAGCCATTGGAGGTGGCTGACATTTATACTTTCACTCAGGGAGTGTGACTAGGAGTAAGGTCTGATTGGAGGTTTCCCTGAGCATCTTTTTGCAGTGCCCAGTGAATTACCTCTGCATTGCGTGATTGTACAGTACCCTTCAGCACCTTGACTGTCAAGTTAATACAATTTACCATTGTTTTTATACTATTTTTTCTTTCTTCTTAAACTTGGTTAGGCAGCATTGGGCCTTAAGCCCAATTTCCACAACAAGTCTGTTATGCACTTGTTTTTCAGGTTAAAATTTCTTACAGTTGTGTAGTAAGTGTTGGCAGGTCACACAAGACATTGCAGGTAGATATCCAGGCTCGGATACCTTGAACAGGAGTCGTGGGTAAGTGCGTTGTGTAGAGGTATGCTGTTGTGTTTGCTTTCAGATGCTGGTAGCTGGCTGAATGTGCAGACAACTCAATTATTTGGTGGGTACAGGTCGTATGCATCAGTCCAATAGGGGCCCCCACCTGTTTTGAGCGCCGGAATACCCAGTAAGGTTTGGTCACATACTGTGGACTAGATTATATGCAAGTTCTTTCGCATTGGAGAGTGAGTAGGAAAGGCTCAGACAATCCCCTCTGCTTATATGGTAAAATCCTGTACACTAATAAGTTTCTCTTGCAGGGTTCCAGGAAGAAATGAACATCACCCTCCTGCTGGAGACATTATCGCCAGCTTAATCTCCCATTGAGTGCCCTACAGAGGGAGAGGAGAAGCAGTTTGGGTTCAGCAAGAACAGATTAGAACAGGTGAACACGTCATTTCAGATGGCATCCACAAGCTATATACCCATTGGTATTGGAATTAAATCCAATAATCCAATTAAATCCAATCTAAATCCAATTTAATCTTGGATTAAATCCAAGGCAAACCTGTATTTACATGGGAAAGGTAGTAGTGGTGTGCCAATACTCTGGTAAAAGTATGTAAACCAGTTAGTTAGGGGCTTTATGCTATTTAAAATTTACCTTGGCTTATTCGAATAATAACCCAAGAAGATAATGTATGCAAGCACAAAACATTTGCAATAGCAAAGCTTATATTATTATTTGACATGTGCCGGTAACTGACATTTGTGCATGTTTGGTGCCCAATGTGCTATAATAATATAGAATTTGCCATGGAAGATTGTGTGAAGATCACACAATGCAGGTGTCTCTCAGGGGCATGTGAGTTAATCCAGATTTTCTCTGTAATGTATACATAATATTAACTTAACCTTGGCAACACTTTCAAAGCTTTAATCCCCTCCCCTGAGTCATTGCTTTATAAAACTATATTTTATAATCGCATGTAACAGCTCTGAGGTGTGTGATCGCAATGCAGGTGCACTAATAATCTAGAATGGCATGTACACAGACTGGCTTTGTAAATTAAAAAAGCACAGACTGTAACTTCAGATGTGTCGATTTCCATCACATCAGAAGTGCTTGCTAAGAAATAATAACCTTATGCTGAATTATAACAGAAGTAGACTATTTGTAGTAGGTCGCAAATGAGAAATTACAGAAAACATATGGAAGAAATTCTGTACACAGAATACAAGAACTTATACACAAAGTTTATATAAAAGAAAATGTTCAGAATTAGAAAACAGTAAGTAAATGTGTTGGAATTTTAGAAGAACCATTAAAATAAATTTGTGCACTCCTTGTTCCTCGTGGAATTAAATTAGTGTTTAATGCTAACTTTTTAATGCTTAACATTTTCAGATTGTCACAAATAGTGCATATTTCAGTAACATTGTATACAGTAGACTGCACTGACCAGATACCAGACAAGCCACATTTTATACTGAGCAGCTTATAGAGTCATTTGCAGAGGGAGGGTTTGTCAGGTTGGCCATAAGCATGGGCGTAGCAGTGTGCTCGAGGTGTCGGCTGATCAAAGAGGTGCCATAGCTCCACCCTCATAATCTATTGACTCTGCCCCCCCCTACTCCTTGATCCTGCCCCTTATAACCTAGATTGAAGGCATCTCTGCATGTGCTATGAGCTGCTGCACAAATTTGAGAGAAGACAGACAAAATAAGTGAAAGGGAGCAAAATGTGTTATGTAGGGAGGGTAGAGAAAGAAAAAAATTGTAGTTAGTTAGGAGGGAGATGTTTTATGGTTGGGGAGCAGGGAGCAGAGAGATCTGTTATGGAGGAGGGACAGACAGGTTGATGTATAATTTAGGGGACATGGAGGAAGATTTGTAATTAGGAGACACAGGGAGGGAATGTGTAATGGAGTGGATATAGTAAGAGAGATGTGTAATGTAAGGGTGACGGGGAGGGACCGTGTATAATGTACAGGGTTCTCAGAAAGCAGAAGTGTATTTGAGACTGTTCACAAGAAGGAAGGTGTATTATGAGTGGGGAGAGACTGGAAGTGAGATATGTGATGAAGGAAAACAGATCTGTAATGGGGGGTGAGGTGTGTACTATAGTGGTTTCAAGGAGGGAGATAATGAGGGGTACCCTTCAATCTTATTTAATTAATAAAAGTTATGTATAGTGCCATCAGAATATGTAGCACTTTCAGGGAACATGCTCACCTGCTTCCTATTATCCCGCTCCGGATGTCATTAATCCATATTACACCTCTGCCAAAAAGGTTTTATATATCATTCATCAGAAAACAAATTTGGGGCTATGGACTTTTAGACTGATTATTAACTCTGCATTATGCCTATTTGATTTAAATTCATTATCTACATGTTTAAATCTTACAGTTCTATTTCAAACCAAGAATAAATACTATCAAATATAAGCATATTATTTCATATTTATTTATTCATTATTAACATATTATGGAGTGTTTTACAATTTTAACATTCATTATAACAAAACTGGGTGCTAACAAACAGACTAAGTGGGTACATATTGTAATCATCAGTCATTAATATAGTATATTAAGCATGTTAAAAGTTACAACATTTCTGGCCAAGGTAGACTGAACTTTCCCAAACTTTATGTGCTTGGGAAGCTCCATTAGTCACAAGCTGTAATCTCTCTACAATCACCTGTTCTTCAATATCCCATTTGTGACAATTAAATTATAATTTGACACTCAAATGCATCCGACTCTTCCTCACTAATGAAGCTACAAAAACCCTCATCCACTCTCTAGTCATATCACACCTCAACTACTGCAACCTCCTCCTCATTGGTCCCCTGCTCACCCGTAATGCCCCTTTTCAATCTATACTCAATGTTACTTCCAGGATCAACTTCCTCTCACGCCGCTCTACCTCAGCCTCTCCTTTTTGTCAAACCCTCCACTGGCTTCCTGTCCATTTCAGACCTCTTTTTAAACTCCTCAGTTCAGCTAACCACCGCTGTCTGACCTGCCTACTGAACACCACAGATCATGCTCTTGCCCAGGACGTCTCCCGTGCTGCACCTCTGCACTAAAATGACCTCCTTTATAAGTCAGACTCTGCCCCTTATTGCAGGTCTTCAAGCATTCACTCAAAATGCACCTGTTCATGCTAGCCTACCCCTCCTCCACTTAACATCCTCACTGCATCCTACATACCTACATCTTTTCCTTCCCTCCCCTCTCCTCTGCTCACACCAGCAGTCCACTTCCTTCCCCCTCCTTACGTCTTCTGTAAGTTCATCCCTCCCACTTAGTGTGTTAACTCACATGAGCGGAGCCCTGCATCCTAGTGTTGTTCCCTCCTCCACCTCTCCCCCCTTACTTCATACCCTCTTGCCCCCCTCTGCTACTCTTAAACCCCATCCCCAACTGGTGGCTCCATCTCAACCTCTCACTGTGCTTTATCCCCTCCTCCCTGATCTGCCAAGCTTGGCACATCGCATTTTGCCTTGCTATCTGTGCTTGTTTCACTTTATTATATTTTTGTGATATTTTTATGTTTATATTGTATTTTTTATGTACCATGCTATCCATCCCTACCCTGTATGTCTGTATGTCTGTACTGTATTTTGTTTGGCGCTGTGGACACCTTGTGGCTCCTTATAAATAAACGATAATAATAAATGAAAATAACTAATGGAGTCACATAAGATCCAAGCATTAAGCATGGCTGCCAAGTGATCATTGCTATCCAATCTGGCCACAATACACTATGTTTAAAATTATAATGTCAGCTAGTAATCCTATCTTAATTCAAAATAAATAATTGAACATATGAAGCCAGTTAGCTAAATATGTTATGTTCCTGTACAATTTTAATATTGTTTGGCTATAATATATGAATGTAATATAATTGAATTTAATTACTATACTACATCAATGTGCTATCCATGGTTTTATGGTTTATAGATCAAAGCATTTTTCTCTTCACCCCTGTCAAGCTTTGGAATTTAACATTAAATCCATTTTTAATTCCCTATACACATATATATATGTAATTTATTTATTTTTGAACAAAATCATTTTTCAGATATATGTTGGCTTAAACAATTAAAGGAAACTGCTATCAGAAGAAGTATATATCTACATAATGAACATGTTATATTCTTTGTTATGATTGTGTCATTCTAGAAAACAAACCACACTGTGTTTCATGGTTTTATTGCCATGAGCACATACACTGCACACTCCGGATTAGGCTTGTTATGTATTGCTTTACCATTGGTTCATAGTTGCAGATTCATATGTAATTCCATATGAAAGCTCATAGTTGAATAGGAGGGATTGTGTAAATTCTTATACTATAATGTTTATTTTATTTATTTAAGATACAATTAACATGAAACTGCTGGAATCAGTAATGTGTTTCCAAGGTCCAGGGTTTGTTTAATTAATATTTATTTATTAACAGGTTTTTATATAGCGATATCAGATTACATAGTCCCTTCCCCATTGGAGCTACATACTAAGGTCCCTAACACATACACACACACACACACACAGACATTAGGGTTAATTTAGTCAACAGCATGTTTTTGGCGTGTGAGAGAAAACCGAAGCACCCAGAGGAAACCCACGCAGACCCGGGGAGAACATACAAACTCCACACAAATAAGGCCTAAGGGCCTGATCCAGAGCTACGACGGTGCCGTCCGACGGGCGAATGCGTACGTTCGCCCGTGCGTATAAACATACACGCCCCTAACACTACCATTGTAAAGTACCTGCTTACGGCGGCTATACCCTACACTAGGTACTCCCGTCGGCCGTACGAATTTTCGCACATATTACGCAAAGCGTAAGGGCTTAGCACGCCCATACTGTACAATTTAAATGGCTATCCCCGCCTCCGTGTAGTGAAACGAGCGCCTAGGCGACCGTCGTACTGAACGCACGCCCCTCGAGCGAACATTTCGCACACAATACGACCGCTATACGCTCATGTCGTCCAGCCGACCGGAAGCTGTCATACTGGGCATGCGCAGTGCGAATTTTTGTACGAAAATACGCAAAAAAAGGTCGTACGCTCGCTCGAAATCGGCCAATTTCGTAGCTCTGGATCAGGCCCTAAGACATTGGTATTCTGCTACTATTGTTGATTGTCATCTCTATAACATATTGGACAATTGTTTGTTGGTGCTAAATAAGTTATTTACTACACAATTTGTTCTTTAATTCAGGACTCCTAGATTAAAAAAAATTACTTTTAAGACTATAAAAATCACAACTTGTTTCTTCATAGTCTTTTATTGTATCTCTAATAGCCTACAAACTGATTAGGTACTGGCGTAAAATGTTCTAAAATGAAACAGTATATAGGAGTCTCCCATAAAATGTTACTTTATGGGCTACTACATGATTACATGCAGTTCATGCAGATGATTAAGCAGGCACTAGTTACAATGACAATTATGCATTCAACATGCTGGCAGAATTCCATAATTAGTCTTCAGGTTGTAGCACAGGAGTCTCTATGTAATGTCATCAGCTAGATTCGGGAGATTGATTCCAGATGCACTACACTACAGCCTACACATAAAGTAAATACACTATGAGATAAGACAACAAGATTATAACTGAGCATAGTAGAATCAATATCTGCTTAGTAAAGGAGCCCTTGCAATATAGTTGTATAGTAGTAATATATTGCAGCGAAAGTAAAGTTTGTACAGTTTGTGTATTCGAAAATACAGAATCTTGGTGAGCTTCGCTTTTAAGTAAGTGAGTCTGTGCTATAATATCTGGTGTCAATGGAAATCTAATGGAGAATTCAGCAGGTTGAATAGTCTGTATTAATAACAGCAGGGTGGGCTACAGATTCTTGATAGCCAAGCTTCCTTTGCCTGAGTGTGTGAAACACCAAAATGGAGACAGATCACTGACTCAATTATATTCTTGGTCCAAACTTGAAGCCAGTAGTAATGACCATTAACCGCAGACACAACTCACTTTGTTCAATCCTGTTTTTCCAAATGTTGTTCAGGGAAACTAATATTTGTGTGACCTAAGAATATTAGTAATCTTCAGAATATTTTTATAGAATGCTCTCCTGGGTCCGGATTCACAGTTATGTAGTTTCCGTCTTACGTACGTTGTTTTAAGAATTTAGCCCCTACGCATGCGTAGTAGCTTATTTACGCTATACCATTTCTGTACGTAGATAGCGTAAATAAACTACTATGCATACATAGTAGCTCAATTCTTAAAACAACTTACGCAAGACAAAAACTACCTAACTGTGAATCCGGACCCTGGTTAGTAGCGGACTAACCATTTTAACACAAAGGGCAAAAGAGGAAAGAAAACAGCCTTTCTTCTCTCCTCTTCGCATGCACCCGAGTGAACCAATCAGAAAGCAATTTAGTTAACCCAGAATACTTTCAACAGCTTCCAACATGGGGCCCAGGTTGTACAACCTACAAGTTGGAGGAACCTAATATTACAATGCACAGTAAAGGCGAGGACTCATACTGACAACTCATTCAGGCTTCTTAAAGTATGGTTCTGGGACAGGAGGCCTGTGCGAGTGGGGTTTGCTACTGAAACACTTGCACAGTTGCATGTATCTGTTTCAGAGCTTAGCTTGTGCTGCAAACATTCTGATCTGCCCCTGTGGGAAATACTATGGTGGTAAAACATTCAGGACATTTAAGGAATGTATGAATGAACATCGTTCAGCCATACGCACCAGCTTGGATAAAGGCCAGTAGGCAAACTTTTTTGGAACTTAATCCTAATCTGGCAAGTCTTAACTATAAAATAAACTAACACGTCCCCATGTCACTGAGAGAAGGCAGCGGGTATAGGAGCCTTCTACACTGCAATCAAGATATTGAACATAACACATCAAAAACGACTTAAACATTTGCCCTTGAATTACTTTCCCTAGGCCCTTTACTCATTTTTTTACCACTTAGGTATTTTTTACATGTTTGGTCTCAGATTATCTATATGATTTGCTCTAATTGGCTTTTGTTTTTCAGAACCCTTTTTCTCATAATATCCATAAAGTACTCCCTTGTTTTGCCTCCTGCTTTTACTCAGCTGTCCCCCCACAAGTCCTTGCCTTAATGACTCATCAGCAGTTGTCCCTGCTTGTTTTTGCTACATCTACCCAGTCCATGTTATTTCCCTAGTAGTGGATTTTTCTCCACCTCTACCATAGCGTCACATGTGTGTACAACCTATGTATGTGTGTTTCTTTCATTGTGTTCCTTCTTTGTGCTGATAATTGAAGCCTTTTTTATGTTACTGTCCCCATCACCTGTCTATGTTTTTACCCCCCCCCCTCCCATGGATAAGTGCTACTGCCTGCCATTCTTTGACTGGGGGGGCTGGCCCCCAATGGGAGTCCATGATGCCATCCCATTGCCTAGGGATGGCGTCGGCCAGTCACTATGCTGCAGAACTGCCCAACCCTCATAGAGTTGGCATGAGAGAGAGGGGGAAACAGAGCATCTGGAAAGTATTCACAGCGCTTCACTTTTCACACATTTTGTTATGTTACAGCCTTATTCCAAAATGGAATAAATTAATTTTTCCCTCAAAATTTTACACACAATACCCCATAATGACAACATGAAAAAGTTTGGGAGATATTTGCTAATTTATTAAAAATAAAAAACTAAGAAATCGCATGTACATAAGTATTCACAGCCTTTGCTCAATAATTTGTTGATGGACCTTTGGCAGCAATTACAGCTTCAAGTTTTTTGAATATGATGCCACAAGCTTGGCACATATATCTTTGGGCAGTTTTGCCCATTCCTCTTTGCAGCACCTCTCAAACTCCATCAGGTTGGATTGGAAGCGTCAATGCACAGCCATTTTCAGATCTCTCCAGAGATGTTCAATCGGATTCAAGTCTGGGCTCTGGCTGGGCCACTCAAGGACATTCACAGAGTTGTCCTGAAGCCACTCCTTTGATATCTTGGCTGTGTGCTTAGGGTCGTTGTCATGCTGAAAAATGAACCGTTGCCCCAGTCTGAGGTCAAGAGCGCTCTGGAGCAGGTTTTCATCCAGGATGTTTCTGTAGATTACTGCATTCATCTTTCCCTCTATCCTGTCTAGTCTCCCAGTTCCTGCTGCTGAAAAACATTTCCACAGCATGATGCTGCCACCACCATGCTTTACTGTAGGGATGGTATAGACTTGGTGATGAGCAGTTCCTGGTTTCCTCCAAACATAATGCGTGTCATTCACACCAAAGAGTTCAATCTTTGTCTCATCAGACCAGACAATTTTGTTTCTGATGGTCAGAGATTCCTTCAGGTGCATTTTAGAAAACTCCAGGCGGGCTGCCATGTGCTTTTTACTAAGGAGTGACTTCCGTCTGGCCACTCTATCATACAGGCCTGATTGGTGGATTGCTGTAGAGATGGTTGTCCTTCTGGAAGGTTCTCCTCTCTCCACAGAGGAGTGCTGTAGCTCTGACAGAGTGACCATCAGGTTCTTGATCACCTCCCTGACTAAGGGCCTTTTCCCCCCGATCGTTCAATTTTAGACGGCCGGCCAGCTCTAGGAAGAGTCCTTGTGGTTCCGAACTTCTTCCATTTACAGATGAAGAAGGCCACTGTGCTCATTGGGACCTTCAAAGCAGCAGATATTTTTCTGCACCCTTCCCCCGATTTGTGCCTCGAGACAATCTTGTCTCGAAGGTCTACAGACAATTCCTTTGACTTCATGCTTGGTTTGTGCTCAGACATTCACTGTCAAGTGTGGGACCTTCTATAGACAGGTGTGTGTCTTTCCAAATCATGTCCAATCAACAGAATTTACCACAGGTGGACTCCAATTAAGTTGTAGGAAAATATCAAGGATGATCAGTGGAAACAGGATGCACCTGAGCTTAATTTTGAGCTTCATGGCAAAGGCTGTGAATACTTATGTACAAGTGATTTCTTTTTTTTTTTGGTTTTTTTTATAAATTTGCAAAAATCTCCCAAAAACTTTTTCATGTTGTCGTTATGGGGTGTTGTGTGTAAAATTTTGAGGGTAAAAAATGTATTTATTCCATTTTGGAATAAGGCTGTAACATAAAAGTAAAAAAGTGAAGCGCTGTGAATACTTTCCGGACACACTGTATTTGAACAGTCTGGTCATCTTTTTTACACTCTAATTTAAGTTTAATCTTATAGTATAATTTTTGTAAATTACATAGGAAGTAAGTGAACCAAAAATGACCTTTTTATTTATCCTATGTTTTTAAGTTTTTATTCTTTTTTTTTTAGAAACTTTTTATTTGCGTAAAGTATTATTTTGGAAGAATACAGAAAAATGTGTGCATTGGCATCAATACAGTTTGACAGTAACAGACCAGTTATAAACAAATCACGTCCATCAAGCATATAACATTATGCTCTCTTATAATAAGTGAAACAATGCACAAGAATATACATGGAATGGACTACTCATATGTAAACAGGGGACAATAATTACTTCTAAAATAAAAGTCACAGTAAATCAATCAAACATTTATCGGTAAGTATTAAGCATCAATGGTCCCCAGGTTGAGATTATCAAAGTGTTAGGAGCTTTATAAGATATCAATTTGTCCCTTCTAAACTGACAAGTTGGAGTGGCGGGTCTCCTTGTAGAAATCTTGTTTCATAGCCGCAAGCAAAACATGAATCTGGTTTTATATTTGAGTGGATAGTGTATTCATGAATATAGACCAAGTTTTACTAAACTGCTTTACTGTTTTTTCTTTAGTAATTGTTGCCTCAAGCCACTCCATTCTAAATAAATTATATAGAATAGTATGGGACATTTCAAGAGTAGGAGGCTGCGGCTGTATCCAGATATGAAGGATACATTTCTTGGCGAGAGCTGAGATCATTGTTAACATTTGTTTAGTTTGGTAGTTTCATTTCAGGGTAGGATCCAGGAATCCCAGTATAGTCCATTCTCGGGTAAGTGGAGTCACATCTATTTGGAAACTCATAACAAATTACTTAATCTGTCTCCACAATCTCCTAATATATGAATAGTCCCATAAACAATGTATCAATGTAGGTTCCCAACATTTTTTAAACAGATATGGGAGTCAGATATTCCCGTGTTGAACCTGCGACTAGGGTATATATAGCCTCAGTGGTATACACAGAAGAATATCTCCCCATATGTGCTGGCTTTAAGTATAGTGAAAGAGTATTGAAGGGTTTAAAAAATATGACCAATTGTGAGATCCGGGAATATAAAGAATCAATAGGATAAACCACCCTAAAGTTACGCAAGTCAGAGAGTCTCAGAGGTCTTAGAGGGAAAAAGGGGAAAACAAAATTCCTGGTGTAGCAAAAACAACAAAAGGTAAGTATAGTGATTATAATTTCCAACTCACGTTTTCTTTCTCTTGTAGAGTGATATAAATTAACAGGCTCTCCTTTTTTTTTAAGGTTCTCCTTTCTGAGCTCCCAACTCTCCAATTTGTAGCACATAAATCAAAG
The DNA here is from genome assembly GCA_011038615.1 of Limnodynastes dumerilii. NCBI lineage: Eukaryota > Metazoa > Chordata > Amphibia > Anura > Limnodynastidae > Limnodynastes > Limnodynastes dumerilii. The sequence goes on from WWET01000050.1 coordinate 741,068, forward strand.
AAAAAGTGGAAAACCTCTGTAGTGTGACACCACTTTCAACAGTGTACTTTAGCCAGCAAGTCACATTCACCTATTTCCCCTCTTGTTTGTAAAACCAAAAAAGATTTCTTTATTATGTGTCTACCCCTTTAGGTGTAAACCAACGTTACTCTCCAATATCTTAAATTAAATCAAATTTTATTGTAATAATCTTCCAAATAAAAGTCCCATATAAAATTACTATTCCGTTTAGTTCAGATATAAAAACATTTCAATAAAAAAGAGAACTTGCAAATCTTCTCCCCAATAGGGAGAGGGAAACCCCCCTTTCTTTCCGTGCACACTGACCCCTGACCTCAAAGATGGTATTAACTCCTCAAACTCCGACACTTAGGCAAAAGGGCCTTTAACCATAAGACCGGGAGAGGGAGAAGAAGAGGTGCAGCAGAGCAGGGACAGAGGTATCACTTTCACCACTAGCGTTTCCTCCGAGTGTATCAGTCTTTCTCAAGATATACTCAAGGTTATTACTGTACCTACTTGCTAATGTGTTCTGGCAATGTATATGTGTCTGTGACAATGCCTATCTGAAAAATAAAAACCGTTTAAAAAAAAAAAAATGTAATTCTTGTGTAGCTTGAAGAATTCTCAGTTGGGGTCTAGTGCCAGGTTAATTAAAAGTGGTGATAATGGGCATCCTTGCCTTGTCCCTCTAGACATCAGAACTTTAAGCGTTTATTCTAAGGTCAAATTCAAATTGTCCATTTGATAAAAATAGCACCCCACACTCACACGCACAATGATCAGTTTCAGTCGCTACATCTACAATAGCACATTGGATAATGATACTTTAAACACCACAATGTCAGCGGCATCATTGCCAAAATCATAAAAAAAATAAGTATGCTAAAAAATATATATCCTTATCCCAACTCTTAGTCCTGACCACACTCTTCTTCGCTCTCTCCCTACTCACTAATACAAAAGTTAACAAGGTTAACTGTCTTCACACGGAAAGTCATGCTCACATACTACCATGGCCATCAATAGAAATCTTGGGGCCCGTCACTCAATTTTTTTTAGGGCCCCCCCCCCACGAATTGGTTTGTACTGGAAAACATCTTTCTTAAGCTAGCAACAGCTGATACCTCCCACACATCAGTCATACCACTATAAACGCGGATGAAATAAAACACAAGGACAACTTCAATGGCGTTAAAAGGGGACATAGGTTTATTGAATTTTAAACTAGGTGGAAATTTTTTGATAGACTATAAAATTTAGGGTTGAGCAAGGTGGCCAATAGTGGGTGGTGTCACCACAGGAACTTAAATCGATGCATAACGTCATCGTTAAAGGCGCCCCCACCTCCCCCCAACACCCCCGGCAACACCTCTTCATGTGCACACCTCATCTCAGGACGAGGCAGAAATCAGGTCCCGTCCTGCGACAGGTGACCTGGCAATAACTCGAAGGGTGCGCCTCTGAAAACAGATATTTACAAACTCTTTTCTTTTCTAAATTGCGCCAACAGAAATACGGTGACACTCCCCACTATCGCCATGTTCATTAAATTTAAAATTAACATTGACAAAATATAACTTTTAACAAAATGAATCAAATGCATAGCTGAACATAACATTTGTATGTTATTATCAGCTGAGGATAATTTTAGACAAAGGTCAGGCTCAAAATTTGTTACATGTCTCATGCCACGTTACATTTTATACCATCCCCCTTCAGTTACATACCTTTCCACATATTACATATTACACCTCTGCCACTTTTAGTTACAACCCTTTTCTCACATCACATATTATTGCCCCACCCCTTCAGTTACATGCCTCATCTTACATTGCATATTATAACCCTGCCTTCAGTTACATTCCTCATCCCATATTACATATTATACCTCTAACCATTTCAGTTACATGCCACATCCCACATAATAATCTAATTCTACCCCCTGCACTTCATGCCACATTCCATATTACATAACATTACATTATATATAATGTAGGATGAGGAATATAACTGAAGGGAGATATAATACATAATGTGAGATGTGGCATGTAACTGAAAGGGGTAGAGGTAGAATATATAATGTGAGATGTGGCATGTAACTCAGGGCTGCCGACTTTTTAAAGCTTTCCTCTGGCAGGGCTTAATGATGTGATTTACTCAAATAGTGTCATTAAGCCCCGCCCCCTCTCACTCATTCCTAGCATTACTAGGGATGTGCGGGGCTTTATGACATCATCAAGCCCCGCACATCCCTTGTAACACTAGGGATTACAGTTGTTATGCACTGCTGGTGGGACTTGAGGGAGATTTGCTGGCTCTCCTGGGATACCGGGACAACTGCCCGAATTTCGGGACTCTCCCGGACATTCTGGCAACCCTGAGTATCTGTGACCGAGTAAGGAGAATTCAGTCCTCTGGTCACTGGACAAATGAGATTGACTAATCAACTCAGAAGACACACATCTCCCCCTACAACACATTCAATAAAGGTTACTAAGGTTCAGTGATGAAATAAAGGAAGAAATAAAGTTTTGAGAAACTTTTAATTCTCTTTGTATCTCCATCAAATTTCCTTTCCTAATTTATGTTTGTAAACATTAATCACAGCGTTTCATGCTCAGATTCTCTGCTGCTTATAAAACAATAGCATCGGACAAGGCAATCTGAAAATGGAAAAAGCTTTTCTTGTAAAAAAAAAAACATGCCTCCAATCTGCTGGTAAGTGGATTACTAAGAGTCACTGGAGGAGGAAGTCAGACAGTAACTCTCCTGGGGTCAGCCTTGTTCCCCAGGAGAAATTAGACGGCTTGAAAAGAGGGAGCAGCGAAGAATCGAGAAGAGTTGGAAGCTGGAATTATTTGAAAATCAGAAACTGATTTAAAATTTAAAACCAATTTCAAACTTTACACTCAATTAAGATAGCGCGCCGAAAGAGATTACAATTTTTAATGCACTCTTCAAGTTTTGGAAATGAATTACAAAGCTATATGCCGGTATAATAGGAATTATGATGAAGTGAACCTAAGCTAAAATATATTCCACTCTCCCTCTTTCTAATCCATGCACACTGGGTCCGATAGAAAATTGCTATCTACAAAATGTGAGGTCTGATGGAGGAGGCTTAATCCCGACGGATTTTAAAAGCCTATTAACCGTTGGGCCCAAAAAATATGCTGTAATTCCTTTTTATCAATAATAAGTTTTAATTTAGATGGGATTTCTTAGCTTTAGAATAAGGGAACCGAGGCTTGAGTCTCTTAACTAATTGGACTAAAATCTCAACCCTTAACCCGTGTGTAAGAAGTTGATATAATAGATTATAAAAAAAGTTTTATGGTCGAAGCAGGCGAGGATTTGCGTCCTATATTAAAGGATGCTCTTTCTATGTGACACTTCACACTTTCAGTCTTTACAGTTACAGATGGACTTTTGTATTGCTTCGGAATGAAATAATTCCAAGACGAGGGTTCAAAATTAGGCTGTGGAGAGTCAGGACCCTGAGCCTGGAGCCAGACTTAAGTAAGTGCTTAAAATGAGTTTACTCCTGGGCTAAACCATGTTGATTGCAGGGGAGTCATATTTCATCTGTTGTAAACAGTATTAGAGTTGAGAGGTGATGTTTCCTATCCCAAGTCTAAATAACAGTGTGATAGTAACGCTGGTCAGTATCTGTGTGCAGTAAGCAATTCAAAGATATATCCCTGCATGCAAAGAATACAATTACCTTGACTCCCCCTGAAATCAACATGGTTTAGCCCAGGAGTAGCTCATTTCAAGCACTTACTTAAGTCTGGATCCAGCCC
>WWET01000050.1:769911-794328 GCA_011038615.1 Limnodynastes dumerilii
TAGCGACGGCGGCCGTAGCTCAGGATCAGGCCCATTAGCACAGAGGTGAGATGCAGGAGCTAAACTACATTGGGCCTAAAACCATGAAAGAGTCTAAAAGAACATTTACTTAGGAATGAAAGTTAAAAATAATAAAATGTAATTTATACATTTCATTAAAGCCATCCAACTATATTATATAAACATGAAACTTTAGCAGTTTACTGTTTTCAGTGTTTAAAAAAATAGGTTATGTTGGTTTTTACCCTCATTGTTCCCCTAGATGTAAACCTATACACTACTGTGGTTATGAGTCTCCATGATAACTTAAATATAGGTTTCCAGGCAAGACTCATGCAGTCCAAGGGGAACGCACCGTACTGAATACAAAAGCAAATAACTAAGTATCTCTTTAAAGCAGTACTTGGTATAAATGTGAAATATATTCGATTTATCGATCTGCCAATTTTTGAATTAATTTGATGGCATGTCAAAAGATATATAAACAATTACAGCTTTGTTTTGGACCACCTAGTTGTCCATTAAACTGAGTGAAAGAGATAGGGGCTTTAGAAAGTCAAAAACTACACATGTAACATATCAACCCTTATCAGTTGCAAATAGGTGAGAATAATAGGAAAGAAAATGAAAACACATTGCATAAGGAATGCAACGCTCTTCATCTGATATGGAAAACATATTTCAAATAAACCCAAACAACATATAAAAAAGGCAACTATTCCCCAAGGAAGGTAACCTTGTGGAGTTTTTGATTACAACTACATAGAGAACTTTAATATGAAACCACGAGCAGGTTGATTATAATCCCTGCAAAGCTCAAAGTTTTTTGTTTTTTTCCCCTTGTATTCATGATGGTTATGTTACAGTTTGGAGGATAGATCTGGCTTTTAAGCAAGAACATTCTGAAATGTTCAAACATATGTCACAAAAATCTTCAATAACAGTGGAAAGTTTAAAAGAAAAGAAAAAAGATTAAGACTGAGGGTTTTCTGATTTCATTGTTAGTCACAGCACACAAAGCAGCCAGTATCAGGTATAGAACATATAATACAATCCTTTGCTCAGCTTGGTCTTTCTCCAAAGGACACAATGGGAAAATCTTTATCTGCTGATGGGTTTCATAGTCACCATAGGAGCTGTCAAAAATTAAACCTACAATGAAACTGAGAGGTGAATACAAGCTTCACTGTCACTGTCACTACCTGAGAGCACAGGATCATTAATGGGTCGCTTTATCTTCCATTTGGACTATATCAGTTACTCAGTGATCCATCAATGGGAGAATAAAATAAGATAAAAGCAATGCTTTGTTTCACTTACTGGTTTAAAAATACAGAACCAGCAACTTTGTTGATAACACTATCAGTGGTATCAATCAATGCCAAATATAGAGTCATCATTGCTATTAACAAAAAAACATTTCAAGTACAATAAAGCATATATTTAGACATTTTGATTTTAACAGACCTAAAAAGTAGGATTAAGCATACAATTCTTTTTATTTTCATAAAGAAAATAGTCACAACCAGTCGTGTAACTATTGGTACTAACTTGTCAGTTTTTCCCAGCTGAGGAACTGGCAGCTGCCAGCAGGAGAGGGGAGAAGGACCACGGCTGGTAGTGGACAGCGCACTGGTAGGATGCCCCCCCCCCCCTTTCAGATATCTACTTGCACCATTGCTAGTCCGGCTGTGTCTACTCACGGCCTTGTTCACAAAATATCCATACAGATAAAAAATGAAGGTTTCACACACAGATGTGATGAAATATACAGGCTCAGCCATAATACAAATGTAGAACAAACCTGTGAGCTCCATCAGTGAAAATTTCTAAGATCTTTCCCTGGACACTTTCCAAAAGAATATACTTCATTGTTTACTTTTATTTATCACTAGCACGTGACTTAAGACTTCTTTTGCATTTAGAATGGATTTCCTCCGCTTTTACGTTCTATACAAGCATCCGTCCTACCCAACCGCCATGCATTCCACCCTAGACTTAAGTAAAATGACGTTGCTGACAGCTTCAATCAATGGGGTCAGATTGCGATTGCAAGGGAGCGTGACCTGGTATTTTAGTGTACATTATAGATGGGGTATTAATCCAGACCTCACAATTCCCGCCATGTTTCACAGTGTCTGAAAAGTTAAGTTATGCTGTTGCTTGTAGAGGTCTGTTAGTGTGGGGGTGGAAAGTGGTTTGCTGAGATGCATTACAAATGAATTGAAATTGACGATCTAGTCCTTTATGTTCCATTTGGATTATGGACTGGATCCTGACTAATTAAAAGAATGCTTGACACTTTCAGTAAGCAGCGCATAAGCGAGCACCTCATTACCAGGACAGATCTGGTACCAATTCAAACAGTGGGGAAGTATGGGACAGGAATAGCTTCCACTATGAGGGAGGGGTTTAGAATTTAAATAGTATAGTGAGGGCAGGCTAAGCACCCTCTCTACTATCCCGAGTCCTGTGATGTTCACATTTTAAGTGTGGACGAAGAAGTTTTAAGGACCCACCCATATGGAAGGCTGGATCCCTCAGAGCTCTGACTGAAGTCTAGATAAGTCATTTACTCTGTGATTTATAAATGACTTCAACAAATAGGAAAATAGTCTCTGTATTTTCACCACTGTGTGCATCTGGAGAAAATAAAATCTTTAATCAGCAGGCCTGGTGGTTATAGATTCACCTGTCCATCAATTTAAAGTAAGCAGGATTGTGGAATGCTGCAAGATGAAAAACATTCTCTTCTTGGAGCCAAGGAATTTGAGAGTTAAATAGCACAAAGCAATACTGTAAAATCCAAGCTTGCACGACTGCAAAAATATTATATGAAATATGTCCCCTGATTTGGTGCTGTACATGCCAAGCCTAGAAATTGAATTCCATAAATTCCCAAATGCAAATATTCCACGCAACTATACATTGTTAAGTGATTTGAACAGTGATTTGCATGAAACTCTCTGTGGCATGACAAATCATGTACCCGCATATTATGTTGTGAAAGCTAATTGTACTGCACAGCACAATAGTAAATCATACAAAGATACATCAGACTACAATGTTATATCTAAAGATCTATCTTGCAGTATAAAATTCAGAGTTAAGTCAATGTGATCCTTGAATGGTATAAAATAGAACTAGGTCTTGCTAGAAACTAGCAAATGATCATTTTCTATTCAGTAAAGCTGCATTGATAAAAAAAAAAATATTAACCTGATTGTCAGAGAGTATAAACACTATAGGAACTATTACACTTTTCTGACCCCATATAAATAAATAATCAATTAATAAAACCAGCTTAGTCTTGTTGATTGAATCCTCTTTTATTATGCCCAGTAACAAAAAACATCAGTTTTTAAATGTCTGTAAGCAGGGGCGGATTGGGAAAATAAAGTGGCCCTGGAAAAAATTCTGTGGGCGGGACCAAATAAACTGTAGGAGGGGCCAATCAGAAAGTAGGTGGGATTAACACCGTTTTATTAACCCCTGCAATTTTATTAAAAAAATACAAAAAAAATAAAAACAATAACAACGAGAACATGACAAGACAGTGTACATAGATCACACAATGAGTTCCCTGTAACATATAATGCTGCCAGGCTCTAAATTTCTTAATACTTCTACTGTTTGTCTTTTTATCTACAAATATCCTTTTATGGGACATTCTCATTATGCAATTGAGCGTTCCTATATAGTACAGGACTGGCATGTTTTATGAGTGTATGTGTTTTATGGTATTATGATTTAATTTATTAAAGAGATATTATTACATTATAATAATAGGAACAAATAGAATTTATTTCATTTGTGCATTTTATTTTTGGTGTCTATTCTAGCGCTTACTAGTTTTTTCTTCCATAATATCTCTCACACACACACACACACACACACACAACCCATATACATAAACACACACAAAAACAGTGCACCCATACATTGGTGGAACTAGTGAGTCGAGGACCCAAATGCAAAAATATGCTTTGGGCCCTCTTTCCACAAAACAGAATAAATAACTAATAAAGTGTAATGATAAAATAAAGCAGACTTACCTGCACTATTCTTACAAGAGGAGAGGATTTCATGTTAGAAGAATCCTCTTTTTTTCTTGCAGGTCTCATCGCTCTGTTGATCTGCTGCTGGACTCTTTCCTTCACACAGCAGCTCTGGTCACACAGGGCACAGGGGTGTGAGCGGCGGTGTGACATCATGACGATGTGTGGGGCGCTCTGCTGGGAAATTGGCAAACACAGAGGTTTTTTTAAAGTGGGGTTTTCAACTATTCTAAAATATTTTGGGTATATTAGGGGTCTGGACATGGCACACTTTATAAAGCACATGTGGGATATATTAGGGGTTTGGGAATAACACATACTATAATAATTGGTTTATATTATGGATTGGGAATGGCACACTATATACAGTATATAATGTGCAATTCCCAAATCCCTAATATACCTCAAATATATAAGAATATGTTCTATTCCCAGACCCTGTATGTACTTTATACTGGGCCATTCCCATTTTCCTAAAATACCCCACATATATTATACACTGTGCCATTGTTATACCCGTAATATACCCCACATATACTTTATATAGTGCGCCATGTGCAGACACCTTATATATCCCACATGTAATACATGTGGGGTATATTAGGGGCGCACATATATTACAGTATATGCTATTCCCTGACATACTTAATACCCCGTATGGGCTTTATACAGTGTGTCATCTACTGACCCCTAATATACCCCACATGTAATTGTATACATGTGGCATATATTAGAGGTCTGGATATGGTCACAGTTATAATAAAAATCAACTCTCTGTGCTACAGTGTTTTTTTTTGTTTTTCTTTCTTTTTTAATTTAATTTAATAAAAACCGGATTCGGACACACAGGGCCCCTTGTGCACTCCAGATACGTACACACACACACACTGCATTCAATATATATACACATACACACACATAAAAACAGTGCATCTCATATACATACACACAACGCATCCCATATACATATACACACATACACATCCCATATACCTATAAACACACACACAGGGCTCTATTTTCTAACTTCATTTTCAGGTGATAATGCCTGTTTTAACACTAAAACGTTCATTAAATTAACTTTGTACAATTTTCTAAGCTGCATTCGCCATGGAAATCTGCTATTTCCATGGCAATGCATACACACTTCCTAAGTCTTCGCTGGCCCGTTGATCTTAATGGGTGCCAGCACTAATTGCAATTTACTATCCCTCGGTGCCGAAATTATCATTCGGCACCAAAGGTAAAAATAAGTGACTTCATACCAGCGATCTCCCCATATTCCCCCCTTTTCCTCCCCCTAATAGCTGTTATTAGGGGGAGGATAATTGGGGCATGTATGGGGAGACCGCTGGCATAAAGGAGGATGTGGTCATTAAAAAAACAAAGTAAAAAAAAAATGTGTGTTAAAAAAGGTTAAAAAAAAGATAAAACTCACCTGTCCGGGAGACACAGCCGACTCAGAAGATTCCAGCCCCGATATGAAGACCTTGCGCATGCTCAGTGGTTTTTCATATTTGAGCTTGAAATTTTCTAAGTCTGGAAGTGTAGTCATTCGATATGAAGTGGCCTGTGATGCGGGCAGAGCACATCGCATCGGGACTTCGAGGAACCTCGGCGGAGGGGTGAGTATTAGTAAATTTTAAAGGTGAAGCTGCCAGGCTCGCCATGAGCTCAAGCAAACCTGGAACAGCAACGATCCCCTAAGGAACGAAGAAAAGGTAAATAGAGCCCAAAGTGCACTCCAGATATATACACACACACAGTACACTCTAGGTATATGCATACACACAGTACACTCCAGATAAACACACACAGACTTATGTACATGTTCATCCTGAAGAGCCTGTAATGAGCAGCCCCGCATAGACAGGAAGAGATCATCTTGCAGTTGCCAGGGGGGCGGTTCCAGGCGATGCCTCAAAGAAACAGGCAGTCAATCTTGAGGCTGCCTCCACCCCACTCAGCAACAGGCAGCATCACGATTGGCTGTCTGTTTCTCTGTAGCAGCGACTAGCACCACCCCTGGCAACTGTGAGCTGAGGTCTCCTTTTCCTGTCTCTCGGCTGTCGATAATTGAGCAGCAGCAGCTGCTGTGTCTCTCTGATCCTGTACTGCAGAGGGCTAGAGGCCTCTCAGGTGAAATGGGTATACTGAGAGGCCTCTGCAGTACAGGACCTGCGCTAGGCCAATGATAGGACACAGCAGCAGCTGCTGATTTTACTGTCATTTTTCCTATTCATATGTCTCCAGCTCCCAGTTATTCTCCATCCATTAGTCTCCAGCCTCCCCTGTTTATACCTTACTTACCTGTGATGCCTTCAATCCTTCTGCGCGGTGTGCGCCATCTTTCAGCTCTTCTGTGTGATGCTGCCCAATCTCCAGTTTTCATTTATTTATTTACCTCTTTATTTTAACTTTTTGTTCCACTCACTCACATTGTGTCCCTTGGGTTGGCAGGCAAGTATAAGAAGCTAGGGGTCTTAATATAGGTTTTGCTCATTGGCGGTACACACAAGGAGAAGCACAAGGAGGGCCTTCAGAGACTAGCTAGCCTAGGGATAAATTTACCAAGTGGGATTTAAATCGCAGCAGTTTGATGCCAATTTTTTTTTAAAGTCACCGAGTTGGTGAGTTTCCCTGTAGCAATTTTTTAAGGGTTTATTCACCGCGATTAAGCTAATAATCAAAGAGAATTATCCAGGGCTAATGACTCTTGTCATCAATGGTCCCCTATTTATACCCATTAGAGGGTATAATTAGGGGACCATAAATGACAGGAGTCATTAACTAGAGGCACACCGATGAAGATTGTTCATCTCCCGGGATCAAGCCAGGAGGGGCAGAAGGTACGGAACATCGATGGGACCTCGACTGAACAGTGAGTATTTTAGTTGTTTATTAATATTTTGTTAAAAAAAATAACAGTAAAACAATAAAAAAAAACTATTTGGAAAACATTTTTTTAATTATGGAAACAGTGGTCCTTTACTTTAAAATAGGTGTACGGAGGCCATTAACTATTTGTTTATATGTACTGGGGGATATTCATTATTTGTTCATATGCACAGGGAACATTTACTGTTTGTTTATATGTGCATAGGACATTCACTATTTGTTGTTCAGGATTGAATTGAATCAAAACTTCTAGTCTAGATCCACTTTCATTTTTATTGATATTTATAACAGACATAAGCAACGTTTGGCACTCGAGGTAATGAAAAACTACATGGCAAAGAATGATGGACTTGCAGTTTCCCAACACCTAAATTATATCATGATACAGGCAGGCCCGGTGCTAGGGTGTTCAGCACTCCATGCGAACTTTAATTTTGCGCCCTTCTGTTTAACAATTTGACACCAGTGACCATCCTAGATTATAGTAAGCGTCATCAAACAACACAATTGTAACCACAATAAAACAACGCAAATCATAGTCACCACTATACAATAGTGTCCTAGGGCCTGATCCAGAGGTACGATGTAGCGCTGAGCGTGCTAACGCTCAGCGTTACATCGCAGCCTCCCCCTGTGCGGGCATATGGCCCCTTCCTTACGCCGGCTGAAGGCTACCCTAACTTCAGCCAGCTTAAGGAAGGGGCCATACGTTCGCACAGGAGCATATGGCCGCTTAGCACGCCCCCCCACCCTCATTTACTTACCTCCCTCCGCCCACCAGCAGTAACGTGAGCGTAGGGACGCGGGCGTTTCCATAGTGACGCTGGGCAACATCTTCCCGGCGCATGCGACGACGGCCGTAGTTCTGGATACGGCCCCTAGTCTCCGCTATATATCCCCCATCCTGTCTCTTCAGCACCCAGTATTCCCATCATGTGTATCCAGCACCCAGCATCCGCCATCATGTGTATTTAGCACCCAATACCCCCATCATATGTATTCAGCACCCTATATTCCCATCATGTGTATCCAGCACCCAGTATACCCATCATGTTTCTTCAGCACCTAATATCCCCCATCATGTGTATCCAGCACCCAGCATCCGCAATCATGTCTCTCCAGCTCCTCAGTATCCCCATCATGTGTATTCAGCACCCAGTATCCCCATCATGTCTCTCCAGCTCCCCAGTAACCCCATCATGTTTATCCAGAACCCAGTATCCCCATCATGTCTCTCTAGCACCCCGTATCTCCCATCATGTGTATCCAGCTCCCAGTATCCCCATCATGTGTATCCAGCACCCAATATCCCAATCATGTCTCTCTAGCACCCAGTATCTTCCATCATGTGTATCCAGCGCCCAGCACCCCCATCATGCCTGCCCAGCATCCCCATCATGTCTGTCCAGCACACAGCATTCCCATTTTAAGCCCTATTACTTACCTTTGAAGTCTTCTCTCCCCGCTGTTGCCTCTCCTCCGCGGCGGGCTCTGCTTTGAATGACGCTCATGTGAACTCAGGTCACTCCAGCTTCATTCAGGGAGGTGAAGGCAATGTGCACTCTGTATCTGCCTGTCACACAGGCAGAGAAGAGGTGCATAGACGCCGCTGTGAAGCTCTGTAAGGCGCTCTCATCAGAATGATGAGAGCTCCTTACATTTTTTTACAGCGGTGTCCATCAGAGTGCTGGCATGCAGGGAGCGGGGGAATGAGCACCTATACAGCATGGCGCCTGTATGCACGGCATCCCCCCGCGGAGCGGGTCCTGCTGGCCCTAGATCCAGGATCCCGACTCGCTTGTTGCGTTTGTTTTTAGTCTTTTTTTCTATCTGGTCCATGGCCCTGTGTAATTAAGAAGAATATCAGCATATATTTCATTTGATTGAAATCTTTATATACTGTTTACAATGCACATGTTTTCTGTAACTAAAGATTTTTTATTTCTTAATTGGTAATACATCTAAGGGAATTTTAATATCCTAACAATTTCAATTTAACTAGGTTTTATTTATAACTTTTTATTATGTAGTAATGCAGTAGTTCTAATGGCACTTTTATAGAATGGTTACTATAGTTTACACTGTTTGTTGTTTTACAAAGAACATGGTAACATGCTCTTATCTCATACATACTGTACTTTTATTGGTAGTGCTTATTCATAACATCAAAGTAACATTCACTTCCATTTTACTGTCATAAAAGATAACAGGCTCAATCTCTAGAATCATTTATAGTTTTGCCTTTTGAGTGTAAAGATAATTTTTTAATGTTAACAGAAAAATGCTGAAGTTAGCATCCTTATTCCTTTCAATCTATGAAGCAGATTACAGTGCTAATCAGAGCAAAGCATAGAGATTACACTAAACCAAAGTGATGTTCCAGCTGGTCCCTATTTAAAATAAATGCATATTTCAGAAGTATACCATGGTGAGTGGCAGCTTAGTAAAATTCCTTTGCCTTGTTTCATTTGAAATAAAGTGCAGATTGTAATAGCTGTTTGTGTTCCAATGAGTTAAATAACTTTCTGACATTACATATCTTATATAAAATGTGTATACAAACAATACAGCAATATATTTAAACTAAGAAACCACAAGAGTAGTTTTAAATTGAAGTCCTTTGATGGAAATCCACGATTAACTGGGCTAAACTTCAAATAAGCAATAAAAGATTTAATTTGATGTAATTCCCATACAACACGTAGACTATTAGCCAGGAAACTGTTCAATCGAATCTAGCAGATCTTAAAAACTTTTTTTTCTGTTATGGGTTGTCTGCCTTTTGTCAACAGTTTGAAGTTTATGAAAGAGATATCTATCAATTGCTCCCATTTTTCTAAAAAAAAACTAAATTCAATTGAATTCAACATCCTCAGACATTTCAGGTTTTTTTCCCCCAATCAATTTTTTCCACTCAACTGAGCCAGTGTTCATTGACATCATAGAGGTGACCTTATAATGAGCATGCCTTTATCACTGTTCTAACACATGGTGTCCAGGACCACGAAATTCATATTTTACAAAGGAAACCATTAATGAAGCAAGAGATTTTCCACCATAATGTTTATCTCTATTTATTATAAATACAATTGATTATAACCAGCAGAAACATGGAAAATATGACATGTTTATGCATAGGTCTAACTTAGTTGTTGCAATTTATTATACTTCTAATAGATGATTTAGGATTATAAAAATAAATGTTAGGAGACAAAATATTTAGAATATATCCAGCAGGAACTATTTATCATCATTGATAGATTAATATAAATGGCTTCAAGCAACCAGCCCAAATAGAACTGAAATGTTTATGTAAATATTCTATGGTCAAAATAATGGTGCTTGGGCATATTCGAAAATGCAGTGGGAGTCCCCACATAGAATGATAGTATCGAGAAATAGGGACAGCTGAAAGTTTCTTTTCGGCTGTTCCTATTTTGAATACCCATCCATTTTAGAATTTTTTTTTCAGAATGGGTGAGTATGCCGATCGGTATACTTACCCATTCATTTTCAAAAAAGCGGCCAATGCTGACGCAGGACCCGACACTTCACAGGACCACTGGGAAGGTGTGAAACCTCTTCAGGGTTACATTGCTAGGGTCAGGCTGTGGGGAATGGTTGGTTAGGGTCAGGCTGGGAGGAAGGGAGGGTTAGGGTCAGGCTGCGGGAAAGGGAGGGTTAAGGTCAGGTTGTGGGGAATGGTGGGTTAGGGTCAGGCTACGGGGAAGAGGGGGGTTAGGGTCAGGCTGCGGGGAAGGGAGGGTTAGGTTCAGGCTGCGGAGAAGGGAGGGTTAGGGTTAGGGTAATAGAAGGGGAGGATTAGGGTCAAAATTAGGGGAAGGGTTGGGGTTAGTTTTAACCCTCACATTTCCGAGCACTGTGTTCAGTGCTCCAGGGATTGATTGCTATGCCTCATTGAGGCATAACCAATCGATATCCCAGCCAGTTTGAAACTGGCTGGAAAATCAGCCCTATAGAAATAGGGCCATTCTTACCGGGGACCCACTGAGGTGAATATGTTTGGTTAAATGAGCAGACAATCCTTAAGTTGAGTTTTTAAAACGGTAACATTTCACACAAGTGCTGCTTGCTAATGTTAATGATGAAAAATATTTTTTTATTTGTTTTGTCTCAACATCAGGACATTCATATGGCCATGGACACAAAAAAGCAAAAAGCCTGGTAAAATATATATGGTTTAGGATTATTATGACAAACCAAAACACCAAAATACTTACTTTTTTCTATAGTAACTATAGCCAAGTTTTCAACCAAGTTACTCCATTTTAGAAATAGAAATAAAATGCTGGATTATGAAGATACTTAAAAAAAACCCAATATGTTAAAAATCATAAACATACCTTTGTGTTTCCTAAGCACCATCTTCAAGTTTCCAGAACAAAAAAGGCCATACTCCAAAATGCCAACATTAATCCAAACTCTGGCTCCTTCCTGCACCTTTTGCTATTCACAAATTCAGTATCATTAGTTGTATGGAGGTTGAAAACAGCAAGGTTTACACTAAGGGCCAGATTTACTAAGCTGCGGGTTTGGAAAAGCGAAGATGTTGCCCATAGGATTAGGATCCTATGGGCAAGGATTAGCCCATAGTAGGATTAGCTCTAGGTTAGGTTAGCGTAGGATTAGCTCTAGGTTAAGATTTAAGAGTGGGTAAGGTAAGGGGGGGTATATTGTGGGTATAAGGTATACCTTAGTTCTAAGGGGTATATGGGGTTGGGGAGGAGTGGGGAGTTGTACTGCTTTTTAGCAGATAGTTTAATTTTTAGGGTTTTATTTTCTGAATGCAAAACACAGAGTTGTTTTATTGCTGTTGAGTTCATGGGGAGGGTTGGCAATGTGATGATGTATGCATCTTATGTACATTTTCTTCAGTCACTGTTCTTTTTCTCCCTGCTGATACTGCTAGTGTGGCTGAGGTGTGATTGGTGCCGCGCTGAGCTGTCTTCCCCCCCGAGGGAGGTATGTGCCGTGTACTGTCAGAGAGCCGTTCTCCGCAACATTTGTGAGTTACCAATTTTTTAATGCCTACACACAGGGGTAAACAGGTGTCAATTCTGACATGGAACGTTAGGGGGCTTAATGATAGGGTTAAGCGCTCACTGATGATGAATTATCTTAGGAAACAGGGACCTGACATTGCCTGCTTATTAGAGACTCATCTAGTGGGGGAGAAGACACTATCATTAAAGAGACACTGGGTGGGTTGGGCTTACCCCTCTACCTTCTCTACACACTCCCGGGGGTTTCTATTCTGGTCCGTAAGCACCTTAGTACTGGATGACATTCATATAGACCCGGTAGGCAGATATATCTTTCTAAAAGCCACTGTTGATACGTTCCCAATGCTCTTGATGGCGCTGTACATTCCTCCCCCCTACTCGAGTAACCTCCTGAAACCTGTCATGACATATATGGCTAAATTCCCCTCCTCTCAAGCGATGCTAGTCGGTGACTTTAATAATGTGCTGAACCCACGCCTTGACAGATGGAGGGAGGTGGGCTCTCCGCCGGGGCAAACCTCCTCCACCTTTTCAAGCTTGGTTTCAGAATTGGGATTGGTAGATGTATGGCGTCATCGTAACCCCACTGAAATTGTTTTTTCATGTCATTCGTCCTCACATCATGCATTCTCAAGAATAGATCTGGCACTGATATCCCCGGGCCTATTGCCCATGGTACTTGAGTCTGGGTACCTCTCTAGGGGGATCTCGGATCACTCTCCCCTACTCCTTACCCTTCAAACCTCAAGCCCTGTGGGAATACGGTTTTGGAAACTTAATCCTTATTGGTTGGACCTGATTGATCAGGGGGGGAGTGTTGTGGCCTCCTGGGAAGGGTTTTTCGCTGATAATCCCATGGGTGGGGGCTCACCTGTCACCTGGGACGCCTTCAAGGCATATATACGGGGATCCTTTATTGGGGAGATTTCTAAAGTTAAAAAAAAGAGTAGGCAAACTGAGAATCTTCTGGAGCAATCCTGTAGGGACTTGGAGACCAAGTATCTGGGATCTCACTCTCTGGCAGATAGGGTAGGGTGGCTAGGGGCGCAATCTGAATGGGTCCGCTTCCTTAATGAAAAGACAAGGGCTAGGCTTCTGTTCTCCAGTCACAATCAATTTTTGCACACTGATGCTTGTGGAAGTTATCTGGCTAGGCTGTCAAGAGATGGGGCATCGGCTGGTACTATAGCGGCCGTTGTGGACCATACTAACACTTTGCAATATGAGGGCCCAGCTATAGCAGGTGTGTTTTATGATTACTTTCAGGAGTGTTGTCGGTCGCGGGTGCGGTACTCGTCCGATGCCTTAATCTCTTATTTGGATAGGATAAGGTTGCCGCAATTAGATCAGGTGGCCAGTGCCCTTCTTAATGCGCCCATTACTATGCTAGAAATAGAGGCTGCGATCTCTGCTATCCCGAATCATAAGGCCCCGGGTTCTGACGGCATCCCAGGTGAGGTATATAAAAAATATCGGGAGTTTATGGCACCTAAATTATTGGAGAATTTTAACCTAATTTTTGAATCTGGCCGGCTTCCTCCCTCTATGTCGGAGGCTTTGGTAGTTTTGATAGCTAAACCTGGCAAGGATCCAGTCCAACCTGAGTCATATAGACCCATCTCACTCCTCCCCACGGATGTGAAAATTCTGGCTAAAATCCTGGCTTCCAGGCTCAATGTGGTTATTGGTGGGGTCATTCATCCGGATCAAACAGGCTTCATGCCGGGAAGAACAACGGCCACTAATCTGAGGCGATTGTTCATGAGATTGCAGGTGGAGCAGGGGGAGGAGAGTGGGGCTGTGATTGCGTCCTTGGACGCGGCCAAAGCGTTTGATTCGGTTGAATGGCCCTACCTATGGGAGGTGCTCCGTCGTTTTAATATAGGTGATAAGTTCATTAAATGGGTTCAGATTTTGTATTCAGCCCCAACTGCCCGTATATGTGTGAATGGCCACACTAGCGAGTCGTTCCCCCTAGGTCGTGGCACTAGGCAGGGGTGTCCCCTCTCGCCTACTCTTTTTGCTTTGGCAGTGGAGCCTCTGGCTTGTTTAATCCGTGAGACGGAGGACATACAGGGCCTCCCTACGGGGAGAGCCCCTGACAAAATTGCATTATATGCGGATGATATGCTCCTCTTTCTCGCGGACGCCGGTGACTCCCTGACAAACCTCCTTTCTGTGATGGAAGAGTTTGGTTCTTACGCGGGATTACACATTAATTGGAACAAGTCCAATTTATTTGCTCTTGGCCGGGGTGCCCGGGTGATGGACAGAGGGGGCCATCAGCTAGTTTGGACTACCGAATTTACCTATTTGGGGATCCGTATTACATCTGATCCCTTGGATTATGTTATTCTCAACTTGGATCCCATCACAAAATATCTGCGAGAAAAAATTAAAACATGGCAGAAGCTTCCTCTGTCCGTGACAGGCAGGGTCAACCTGGTCAAGATGATCTTGCTGCCAAAATATCTGTATCCTTTACAACACTCCCCCTTGTACCTCTCCAAACATGTCTTTAGAGTAATACATGGTTATATCTCCTCATTGGTCTGGGCTGGGGGTAGGGCTAGGGTCAGCCTGCGCACGCTGCAGAGGGGAAAGGAGGATGGGGGCCTGGCATTACCTAATCTTAGATTTTATTACCTAGCGGCGCAGCTGACTCAGTTATTGGGATGGGTAAATGCAAACCTTGACAACACCACAAGTTATTTTTTGGAATGCTGGGGTGGTTATGACTGGTCTGCGACTCAGAATTTGCTGGCAGGTGGTACTGGAAGGGGTGGAGCACAGCTATTGCGCCAGGCTAGGATGGTGTGGAATGTGGCGCATGACTTACTGGGTGGAGTGGGGGTGGACCCGGAAATTCCGTTATGGGATAATCCGTTACTGTGTGAACTGTCTAACTTGCAGGGCAGGGTTGTATGGGGGACGTATGGGGTGCGGATGCTAGGGGACTTATACCTGGAGGATACACTGAAATCCTTTTCTCAGCTGCAGGATAGTTTCCGGCTGCCTCCTAATATATTCTTTAGATACCTGCAGCTACGCCATGCCTTACGGGCGCAATTTCAGTGTGGTAACCCTCACATAGCCCCGTCCCCTGTTAAAAGGCTAATGTCAGGTTTGCCACTTAAAGGTGCGATATCAGTAATTTACTCTGCTATTCGGGTTGCCCAGACAGATAAATTGCCGTTATTAAAATGTAGATGGGAAGAGGATGTTGGGGTTATGGAAGAGGAGGACTGGGAGGAGGTGCTGGAATCCACTAGGTATGCCACATCCTCCTTACGATTTAGGCAGATTCATTTTTACCTAATACACAGGGTGTATCTTACCCCCTCTAGAATGGTTCGGATGGGAAGGACCACTGATGATAATTGCAAACGGTGTGGCTTTTCCCCCTGTGATTTTTAGCACCTGATTTGGACCTGGCGTAAGGTCTCCCTGTTCTGGAGGTCAGTGTGGGATTGTGCCTTGGGCACTCTATCTATTTCGATCCCCATTGATCCCAAGATGTGCCTATTCGGCTTATCCTTGGCGGACACGCTAGATAAAAATGGTTATAGATATCTGTTCTCTCTTTTTTCACTCGCACAAGTGGTGATTGCAAGAAAGTGGATGGCTGTGGAGGCACCGTGCCTGAGAGAATGGATACAGCTGGTTAATGATACCTTGGCGCATGAGAAATTTGTTTACCAGTCCAGGGAGGTCCCGGATAGGTTTTATAAAATATGGACCCCGTGGATTGACTCCATGTATGGGGTCGGTATAGTGCCCTTTATCCCACAGCTTGGCGTGGCACACGGCATGGACTGAATCTGTTCTGTTTATTTGTGTACTGTATTTGCTAAAAATGTTTTATACTGATTTCCTATTGCACTGTCAGAACATCTGTAACATTTTATGTTGTTACTGTACCTGAGACCATGTGTAATTTGCTAAACTCTGTATTGTGAAACATCTCTCCTATAAGTTTTTGTATGGGATATTAGTACTAGAAGTGTTTGTTTTGTTTGCAAAAAATGATAAACTCAATAAAAACACGTGATTTAAAAACCCATGTAAGAAAAGTTAGGTAGATACATTGATTATATATTTTAAAAGAAACTAGCTTTCTAAAAGAGTTGGAGAGTTCTAGACTTTAGCTACTGCATTCAGATATAAATAAAGTTACAGATATCACAAGTATTTTGGAGGTTACATAAGGACACATTCAAAAAAAGTATGATAATATCTTTCCATGGATGACTCTATGGTTGTTTAATGTTCCATTGTTGTTGGATTACTAGGCCATCTGTTGATTAATCCTCCAAAGCACTCCAAGATGGATAAAAAAAATTGTATTGAAAAATTACCTGCTTCCAAAAACAGCATCTCTAAGAGCCTTATTAAGACAGCTTTGTCTAAAAGCTTCAAATAAATAAAGATTTGTCTCTATGCAGCACAATGTTTAATGAAAATATTTATGGAGCATGTCTCCTTTAATGTGAGCTGAACTTTGTTTTTTTTCTTTCTTTAAAATTCAGTATATTTAACATGAAGAATACAACTTGAGGAATACAGCAAGTTTTTGAAATGTTTTCACAATTAAACTACTCACTTTACAGAGCTTTCTACTAGTAAGTGTATTTACACGTAGACAAAAGCACTACCCCAGTAAAAGATACTTCTAAAAAGGTCACAAGTAAATAAATGCTGCACATTGGTGCAGACTATATTTTTTGACCCTGCATCCTTTGGACTTGCAACTTTGACTGTGATTTTTAAGTTAGAGTCATGTAAGAAATTTTTTCTTTAATCCAAATCTACAGTAAACTGTAAAAAAGTATTTGGGGGAATGTGAGCTATATGGGTAAAAATCCTGAAAAGTACACAGACATAGAAGTAATCAGAAAAAGAAATTGCAGTAGGACAATGTCAACAATACACTTCCTGTTCAGTAGAGATTAAATGAACATGGCAGTCTGCATACTTAAAAACATCCCATAAGACAATTTGATAGTAATGTTTTATAGACGTTTAGCTAGATTTAAATGGATGTATTCAGCCAAAAGTCTTACATAGAAGGCTGTAGAAAAATTTGTCACTGGAAAAAAGCAACATGTGATCTTCCCTCCTAACACTTATTTATTATATTTATATATTTTTTAACAGGTTTTTATATAGCGCCATCATATTCCACAGTGCATTACAATTTTACATAATCATAACATGACTGAGTGGTGACAGACAGACTGGATGGATAAGAGGATCCTGCTCGCAAGGTTCAGTCTATAGGATATTAGGGATTGATACATAAGGACATGTGCAATGGATCACTCAATGGACCACTATTTTGTATAGAGAAAGTTCTCATCGCTCTGTAGGATCCAGTCACATAGCAGTGTTAGTATCAAACCTGAGGGTGATTTTAGTATTGAAAGAAAAACTGTTCAGATTTCTGTTAATCATGTAAAAGAGAGAAAAACTTGATAGTAAAGCATTTGAAAGTATAGAGAGTCGAGGATAGTATTTATGTGCAAAGGTTATTCCAGAGAGTGCAGCCATGAAGAAGGTCTGTAATTGGGAGTCAAAGCATTTACGAAGTCTTGAAGAGAGTTGCAGATTCTGTCTGACAGAGCAAGCTGGTATATTGATTGCTGTCTTACTGATGGATTTGTAGTTTAGCAAAAGTATTTTTTACTTGATTGACGGAGTTGACCAGCTGTATAAGAGTGTTTTGCAAGAAAAATCATTCTAGCTGCTGCATGCAATATGTAGGGGGGTAATTTTATAAGTTTTATATGTGGGAGTCCAATAAGAAGAGCATTACAATTATCAATATGGGAGATGATTAATGCATGAATTAATTTTTGCAGTGTCTTGTGTGTGATATTTGTGTATTCTTAAAATATATTTTTGATTTATGTAACAGAATTTAGAAGTACATTGTTATGGGGAACAAAAGACAGTTCAAGGTTAAGCATCTCACCTTGACAATGAGCTTTAGAAGTAGGGATTCTTGCAGTGTTGTCAGCAGAAATAGGGAGACTTCAATTGGCAGGTGTAAATATTAGTTGTGTTTTAGAAAAATTAATTTTGAGATGGCGGGATGACATCTAACATATAATTGAAAAAAGCATTCTGTTAAGCAGGCCAAGTTGGTTAGAGATCAGGGGCCTGATCCAGAGCTACGATGGTACACTGAGCGCCAGCGTAGTAACACTCGTTTACGCCGGCTGAAGGCTACCTTAACTTCAGCCGGCGTAAGCGAGTGTTAATACGCTGGGACGGCGGCGTTGCTACGCTAACGCCGCCCTCCCACCCTCATTACCCTCCCTCCCCCCGCCTACCTGCACTAACCGCAGCGTAGTAACGGAGGGGAACTCCCCCTCCAGCGTTACTATGCTGCTGCTATGGATGCTCGATCCACGTATTAATGCCGGGCAGCGTAGGGCTGGATCAGCCCCTCGGAGTGTATAGGTAAATTTGTTTATCATCTAAATAGTGATGATACTGAAATCTAAATCACTTTATTAGTTGCCAAATAGAAAAGGTATAGAAAACACATGTACAGACAAGAGCAATAGTCCAAAAGGTAAGCCATGTGGCACTTCAACAGGTAAAGGAAGTTTAGCTTTTTCAGCATGATAAGCGCATGTTTAAATAAAGATACCAGTAGAGAAAGAGAAATTGCAGATTTTTAGTTAAGGCTGGAATAAGCACAGAACATAGACTTACTTGTGAGTGTGCAGCATCTAGAGCAGTGCTCCTCAACCTTTTCTCAACCTCAGCACACCTAAGCCCTTCCCAGAATTCCGTGGCACACCACCGGCAAAAATATACAAAAAAAGCAGGAAATACTAAGTGCATACACAGAATTTACATGTATTTGTTATTTTTTTATTTGTTGAATTCAACATTGCTACTAATAACTTTTTTTTTCTTATAACTAATTTAACTATGTTAGCCAGTAGCCCCCATCATGTGTCTGCAGCCTCCCCAGTAGCCCCCATCATGTGTCTTAAGCCTCCCCAGTAGCCCCCATCATGTGTCTCCAGCCTATCCAGTAGTCCACATTCATGTGTCTCCAGCTTCCCCAAGTGCCCCCATTCTTGTGTCTCCAGCCTCCCCAGTAGTCCCCATTCATGTATCTCCAGCCTCTCCAGTATCACCAATCATGTGTCTCCAGCTCTCCAGTATTCCCCATTCATGTGTCTGCATCCTCCCCATTATGCCCTTAAGGCAAGATCTTCCGGTGCTTATTCTCCTGTTGGAGGCATTGCACCACGGCACACTTAGCAACATCCTGTGGCACACTGGTTGAAGAGCACTGATCTAGAGGACAGGTAGCAGAGTGGAAAGAGCAGAAAAGAACGATACTTCTTCATTTGTGAGTTGGAATGAGGACATGGTACCAGAATATGACGGAAATATATTGAGCAGTATGTTATTTGGTGAGGAGAAGAAGGAAAACAAATTATAACAACCTTTATGATCTTGTCAATATTGGGGTAGATCCAGAACTACGTTTGCCATACGTTTATTCGCGGAGCGTATTTTCGTGCGCGTAAATTCGTTACACTCCCCTCGGCACACCCCTTGCACGGACGTATTTTGTTAAGATACGCTTTCCAAACCCTACCTTAACTTTTTCCAACGTAACCGCAGTCATACGCACACGTACGTATGGGCTGGACGAATTTACGCAGCTAAGCACGCCCATACTGTACACTTTAAATACAACCCCCCCGCCTACTTCACGTATTTCAGACGTATTTTGTTGAAACGTCAAATTGGCACGCCCACACGTAAGTATTTACGTGACACATACGTGAATGGCCCATACGTTCACAGTTACGCTACGTTAATGTGCGTATTTTCTATGGTGCGCATGCGCAGTGTGTACAAAACAGCGATTTTACGTCTCAGCCACGCGTAAATTCGCTCCATTGGGCTGGATCCAGACCTTGTTAAGTGCATGAACTTAGTTACTCCTGGGCTAAACCATGTTGATTTAAGGGGAGTCATATTTCATCTGTTGCAAACAGTATTAGTGTTGAGAGGTGATGTTTCATAACCCAAGTCTAAATAACAGTGTGATAGTAACGCTGGTCAGTATCTGTGTGCAGTAAGCAATTTAAAGATATATCCCTGCATACAAAGAATACAATTAACTTGGCTCCCCCCGAAATCAACATGGTTTAGCCCTTGAGTAACTAAGTTCATGCACTTAACAAGGTCTGGATCTAGCCCATTGTCCTTAAAGTACAATGCAAGATCTGGGACACTGATGGATGTTGGTGGATTTTGTACAGGAGGGTTCAGTATGGAGTTAAATGTACAACAGAGGCATTTGGGGTTAGAAGTCTAAATAGAAATGAGATACTGAAAGTAGAATTGGCATTGTCCATTGTTTGTTGGTGTAAGTTAAAAAGTCATCATTAGAACAAAATACTGTAAATACTAATGACAAGTTTTTTTTAAGGTTTCACATGTACTTGGTGTGCCAAAGCTGACGTCGGAGTCGTCATAGTACATGAGGGGTAGCTGGAGCGACTTATCAAGGGCATTTGCTAGGGTTTACTTAAGGTGAATGAAGTAAGACAACTTCTAGGATACAGTGGTTGACCTAAGCAGGAACTGTATAACTTACAGAAGCAGGGGATAACACTAACGGCAGTCCTGCACTAGCTATGTTTAATAAAAGCCAATTCATTCTGGGAAAGGACCACCTTGGACATCAATATTATATCTGACACATCTGTTGTAAATCCCTATACTCAAATAGATTACTCTTATAATATGTTGGTCTCATTTTTGTGTTAAGAGTTTTTAAAATGCACAAAAATCACAAGAGTCATTATCCCTTACAATGGCCAGAACGTTTCAACACAGCTTGATTCTGTCCAAGGAAACCTTTGGCCAAACAAGCAATGTTTCATAATCTGTCCCAGAACATACCTTCCCTGCCAAGTGAATCGATGATAATTCTTGTGGAGCGATGTTTAGAACAATAAACCTTGCAACATGTGGAAGAAAATCCAACATAGTTCTAGATGTCAATATTCAATTAATGTATATGAAAAAGAGTGGTTTAGCCATTGTGCACAAGTTCAACGATTATAACTAAATAATACTGAATTCGAAATTATCATTTGGCAAACATGGATAATAAAAGTAATGTTAATATATTTATTACTTTTAAAAAAAATTGGAGTATATTTTATGTAATATTTGGATAAAAGTACTACTTATGTCACTTAGGTATTCACAGAAGTTTGTGGGACCATGACCTGCCTGTTTCCCTTGTTGAAATTGTTTACATAGCTCATAAAAGAAGATCTCATACCAGATCCAAACTTACAATAGACGAACGGAGTGCCAGAAGGGATGCGATAGTAGATCCCTGCTGTATCAATGCATCTGTGCGAGTGCATGGGGATTACGCCCTTTGCTCACACAGAACACTGACAGATGGACCCTAAGTTAAAATTTCCAATTTCTTGTCCTTACTGTACATTCTAACAGTAAACTCTTCCCAATTGTGTCTGCAACCTGCCACACTCTCAGAACCCGTCAGAGGTGAAACAAATCATAACATTGAATTGCACATTTATGTAGCACCCATAGCGTACACATGTGCAGAACACAAATGCTGGAATTTTCCAATGCAAGCAGTCTAAAAATCCCATGTGTGGAAGTCTGGATCTGGTACCTTATACTCACCTGCACAAAGTCCACTGTTAATTGGTAACCCGACAACTCCAGTTTCCGGAAATAAACTCATAAGTTATACATTACATTAATTAAATGAATTATGGCTTAAGTATTTCTAGTACACAACCCAAGGTTACCTGCAGTTTAGGGAATTTTCTAACTGCTACGCCAGTGCCAGTGGTTAGACTTTTCTAATAATACCAACTGAAAGATAGTAATTCTTAGAATCGGAACATTGGGCCTGATCCAGACCTACGGCCGCAAGCGATAGCACGCCGATTGCAAGAGAAAATTCGGGGAAAAAAACGCACTACGCATGTGCAGTATGACAACTTCCGGTCGTCCGAAGGACATGAGCGTACAGCGAGCGTATTTTCAGTGTATTTTTCGCCCAAGGGGCGTGCGTTTTGTACGACGATAGTCTGTACGCTCGAGTTACTACACAGAGGCGGGGATAGCCATTTAAATTGTACAGTATGGGCGTGCTAAGCCTAGTACGACAGCGTATCGGTACGAAAATTCGCACGTACGCTGGAAAAACTTAGGGTAGGGTTCAGCCGCCGTAAGTAGGTACAATCAATGAGAGTGTTATGGGCGTTTATACGCCTGGGCGAACATAAGCTACGCTCGCGGGCGATTGCGGTCGTAGGTCTGGATCAGGCCCATTGACACATATTGCTACTGGTTATAAAAAAAACAAAATTGCTTGGTCTATTTGAAATGTAACAGTTATCAAACATATTTCCTGTAGTGCGTTTACATGCATAGGCATTGCATAGTTATTATATTACTGAATAGCAAACATTACATTATTGATATGTATATTATTATGACACATATATAGATATATAAAATGAATCCACTGTAATTACCGTAGTGACTATAATCAGCACTAAAGGTTAAAGCAGACAAAGCTTTCAACAATTTATTGCATGTAACTTATGCCACCTAGTGGGCATTGATGGAACATAACATTGAGGACAAGTGCTGTATATATCTGTCTTCATTTCAAATTTCATTGCATAACTATTCTATTAGGTAAATAAAAGCCATATTAAAATGACAACAAAAAACACTAAAGCGTGAATATAAACATGGCATTCCAAACAACAAAAATGGTGCATTATCCTCCTTATCATCTTATTATAATTTATCATAAAAATATAAGGATTTGTGACTTAGAAACGTATAGCATCAGATCCAGATATAGTAGGATATTGCAAGTAGACCTCTGGCTGTGCAGGTCTGCTACAGGATCTTCCCTTACTCCTAATTTGTATAAGTGCGAGGGGAGAACACTCCTCTAGCACTTATGGCTTTCCACCAGCAGGTTCCTACCTTAACATTTATGCAATAGCCCATTTTAAGTGGGTGCGTAAATGAGGATTGTACGTAAGGGCTTAGCCAAGCCCTTACTGTATGATTTAAATATCCCCCCATCCTCTGCTTACCATGCGGACTTGCTTTAAGCATACCTGGCTGGATCCAGACCTAGTTAAGTGCTTGAACTTAGTTACTCCTGGGCTAACCCATGTTGATTGCAGGGGAGTCATATTTCATCTGTTTCAAACAGTATTAGAGATGAGAGGTGATGTTTCCTATCCCAAGTCTAAATAACAGTGTGATAGTAAAGCTGGTCAGTATCTGTGTGCAGTAAGCAATTTAAAGCTATATCTCTGCATGCAAAGAATACAACTAACTTGATTTCCCATAAAATCAACATTAAGCCCAGGGGTAACTAAGTTCAAGCACTTAACTAAGACTGGATCAAGCCCCCCGTGTGGTCCCATCCTCCAATTCCCCCACATAAATCTGTTCTTGAACTCTGTATCGTACAGAGCACATGTACATTGGGGCCTTTTTATGAACGCGGCATGTAGAAAACAGCCACAGCTACTAAATGTGGGTCTGGTCCCTAGTTATGGGTTAAAAATGAGAACTATTATTCCACTATAAAATTCATCATGTAGACTCAGATCTACATTCCTGCAGACCGATGACTGCATATCTGAGGGCACGCCTCATGAGGTCCTGAAACAAGTGTAAAGCTGAGGCATTAATTCAGCACAACTACATCTACCTTATCTAGAACAGATTTCTAGTTCATAGACATAAAAAAAAGGCAATAAAATAGCTAATAGGTGCACGGTTATTTTAGTAAGACAATGGATACTTACATCAGGTATTAAAATTTTATATTAGTCTATAGTCTGTGAAATCTATAGGAATAGGAATGCAGACACACTTATTCTCTGTAGTTAGAACAACATTCATTATAGATAAAGATATATATCTGTATCTCCATGTTTGAGAGTGCCACCTACTGGTTACTATGGTTATAACAACCAACCATTATATATATATATATATATATATATATATACACATACACACATACTCACATACACACACACACCCCACAAGCACACTCCCCTGTAAAATAAACATTTTATATTACAGCCCTTCTCTTACCTCCTGTGATCCTCAGTGGCATGCGGGCTGTCTCCTCCGGGCTTATTGATGTGATGCAGGGACGTGAAGGTCACGTGCCTGCATCACGTTTCACTTACTTGTACAGAGAGGGAGGGAGGGAGGAGGAGGTCACAGGGCATACTGACAACGGTACACAGAGAGAGCAGCAGCTGCTCTGTGTATATGATTCTCCCAGCAGTTCTCTTCCTGGGAGAAATTGGAGGTGCAGATCATATACACAGAGCGATCGCCACTCGGTGCAC
>WWET01000050.1:803632-814303 GCA_011038615.1 Limnodynastes dumerilii
TAGCCATTTAAATTGTACAGTATGGGCGTGCTAAGGCCGTACGATTTGCGTATTATGTGCGAAAATTCGTACGGCTGACGGTAGTACCCAGTGTAGGGTATAGCCGCCGTAAGCAGGTACTTTACTATGGGAGTGTTAGGGGCGTATATGT
Source organism: Limnodynastes dumerilii (assembly GCA_011038615.1). Taxonomy (NCBI): domain Eukaryota; kingdom Metazoa; phylum Chordata; class Amphibia; order Anura; family Limnodynastidae; genus Limnodynastes; species Limnodynastes dumerilii. The sequence goes on from WWET01000050.1 coordinate 803,784, forward strand.
TTTTTTCGCACGGTCGAACGTATGCATTCGCCCGCCGTGCGAATTTTCGTAGCTCTGGATCAGGCCCAAGGTAACGAGAAACAGACACCAGTAAAGCAGGCGGACGGATGAAGAAACAGAGGTCCTGCAGGAAAAAGGTCTAACAAGCAAAGCAAAGGAATTAGGAGGACAAAGAGAAACAGAGAAAAAAAGGCAAACGCAAGAGTAATAGCAAAACAGTAACAGATACTGGCAAAGTTCTGTTAATTTATTTTGTTACAAATATGGTTGTTGTAACTTCAAAAACAAAAATGCCTAATTTATCAAATAAATGGTTGCTTAATTTAATTAGACAATGTGGATATGAAATTCTAAGCTATATAAGTTGTCAGCATTGTGGGCTAGTTAGGGACTCCAGACCCCATGTATGAGAAGTGTGAAAATATCTGGCACAAGTTTGTTTTGTTGAACCTGAGAAAGCAGGGTTGGATGTGTGATTGTACGATAAATCACAAAAACAAGCAGCTGCTAATGTGTTAAATATTTGTGGAAGAAGCAATAGGCTTTGTTATGCGTATGGTGAGAGGTCAAGGTAACATCAGCACTAGTTGGAGGAAAAATTTTCTAACTATGTAATTGATGTGCTGAATAAAAAACACAGAAAGTGAATAGGAAAGGCTAGTGCTAAAGAAAGGGGAATGGGATGCTCTCAATACATATAATGTAAACTCCTCAAATAAGGCAGGTGAATACATAGAAGAGGTAGTAGTTAAATTAACAAAACATCATACACTGCAAAAACAAAAAAAAAGATCAGAACTGGGAAACAAACAGACAGATTTGATTGTGATGATTGATTATTTGCTGAGTTGGGTTTACGATTGTGGGAGACTGAAGGAGATAGTTTGATGATAACAAACACTGAAAGTGTGAGATTGAGTTCTCTGAGTTTGGATCCCTGTGTACAGTTGTATATACAGAGAGTGAGAGAGACTGACAATCCATTCATGTTATACATCATTAACTGAATTAAGGGGTTAATGGTACTGGTATTTATGAAGCGATTGATTGGGCAGATACGGCACATGTAACCACTCATATGATAACACAATTGTTAAAAAGAGCCCCATCTCATTTAAAATCAACTTTGTTTGCAACGCTGTCTGTGAAATAAAATTTGCAAACAACTGTGTTTGATGTGTGTATGATGTGAAGCCCATTAGTTGACCAAGACTTTGGACCAGATCCTCACATAAGTGCAAATTCAATACGTTAGCCCCCACAGCATTTGCTAAAATTTTTGCATGCAAGGGGAATGCACAGAATATAGGATAGCAAATTCTGTATGTTAGCCAATTGATTGATTCTGGATAAAGCATTATTATATATTCTGTTTTGCTTATTCAAACGGCTCCACTATGGTTCTATATTTTTAAGTAATGCTCTGCATGTGGCCATAACAAAATATGTATTGTTTGAATCAACTCTTCTCTGTAAGTCATGCGATTTGCTATTCTGCCTAGTAATATAGAACTGATATAAGCTTATGTAACAATATTAGTGGTCTCAGTCTGTTTGACCAAGGCCTATGCATGCATGTAACTTTACTTTTTACACTTAATAAAGACAAAACTTTTTGTTACCTTGAAATTACAAGTCATTGCTTTATCAATGGAAGGCCCATGTATGGAATGCAGCATTGTATGTAAGGGGTTGGGAAAGATCCCACCCACTATATGTATCTAGTACACATGGTGAATGGGCCACTCTGTGGACAGGAAAAAAAACACAGCATCTGTTGGGTGTGATTCGATGAAGCATGTTCCGGCTCCATGCTACAGAAGGGGTTGGCAAGAACAGGAAAAGATTTACAAGCCACCAACATAAAACATTAGGTCCAAGGTCACAAGAAAACAAATTTTATGTTTGCTCAATGCAGATATGCCCAAAAACAGGACAGATGGTATTCCTATGGCAGATTTGTTTTAAATGTGTTAGCTCAGAAACTCCTTGTTCAGACCGGTTCCAAGTGAAGTCACTTCACTTGCAAGTTTGTGTGATTACATTAGGACTATGGGCCTGATCCAGAGCTATGGCCGCAAGCGAGCGTACGCCGGTCGGGAGCGTAAAACCGGGCGAAAAAACGCACTGCGCGTGTGCAGTATGACAACTTCCGGTCGTCCGAAGGACAAGAGCGTACAGCGACTGTATTTTCAGCGTATTTTTCGCCCAAGGGGCGTGCGTTTTGTACGACGAGAGTCCAGACGCTCGAGTTACTACACAGAGGCGGGGATAGTCATTTAAATTGTACAGTATGGGTGTGCTAAGCCCCGTACGACCAGCGTATCGGTACGAAAATTCGTACGGACCAGCGTATCGGTACGAAATTTCGCACGTATGCTGGAAAAACTTGGGGCAGGGTTCAGCTGCCGTAAGCAGGTACAATCAATGGGAGTATCATGGGCGTGAAAGTTTATACGCCCGGGCGATCATACGCTACGCTCGCGGTCGTAGGTCTGGATCAGGCCTAACAGTGGCATTTTACAGGTCAAGACTAAAAATATCTACACTCATCAATGCTTTGTTAGATACTGGAGCTGAAGTTTCTCTTTTTCATGTCTCAGTACACATGTAGCTCTAGAGTTAGTGGATGGCACACAAAGGTGGGCAGCCCATATTTAATGCAGACTCTATATATTGGAGGAACCAATCTTCCCAACAAGGTGCTCGTATGTGAACTACCCAATAACATAATTGGTATGGATATTCTTAAGACACCCTCAAATACTTTTGATTGTTCTGTAACATCCTTCATAGTGTCTCTAGTTAAACCGCAATTAAAGTGAAAGAAAAATAGTCCCCAGTGTGCATTACTTCTTCAGTACAAACTCTAAGCATCAACATCACATTTGCAGGTTTAAAAGAGAAAGTAGCAGTGTTAAGTGGCAGTCAGCTCATTCAGTGCTCCATTGTATTGTGTACAGTAACCTGATATGCACATGCCAAAGTGCATAAGGGACTCACTTGTTCGTAACGGAGCTGTATGATTTTAATACACATTGTACGCATAGCAGGTCGTCACACACCACTGTCGGAATGGGTTACTTTGTGTAAATCAGAATAGTCGATGAGTGACCACCATATCTGCGCATGCACAGAACGCATGCAACGAGTACTTACACATTTCTTACCATTTTTATGCAATTCTGAATCTGGTCTATCATGCTTTCTGGAACAACAAAGGAGCAAGTAACACAACACTTAAAGGCGGTTATTGATTTTGGGGCTGATCCAAACCTGCATTTGCACCTGTTTTGCTCAACAGATTTTGTGAGCAATGTGTTTTCGGAAAGTATTTGTTTCTAATCTTAGACCGATTCTGAAATCCATTTATAATTATTCAGAAAACTAAAAACTAGTGTGGACCGATGAGCAGCAGGATTCCTTTCAAGCTACAAAGCAAGCAATAATCATTGGGGTACATTATCTTCTGATCAGACATTCTTTCTGAAATTATCAGGTCACTCATACAATTTAGGATGAGTTGGTCTGATATTGCACTCCCACACAGTGGCGTATCTACCATGGGTGCAGAGTGTGCAGTGCACAAAGGCCCCCGCAGACAAGGGGGCCGCCCGTGGCACTCACCCTGCACCCAATGGAAGATCCCAGTACCACCTATTTCTGTACAAACGGTGACGGTCTCCAGCAGCCTTCCGTTTCCCACAGTGCACTGCGCGCGGGTGTCACATGGGGATGTCAGGCGTGCGTGCACTGCGCAGCCTCATGCTCCTCTTGTTTGCAGAGCGTGAGGCTGCGCAGTGCACGCACACCTGACATCCCCACGTGACGCCCGCGCGCAGTGCACTGTTGGGAACGGTAGGCTGTGTATAGATATGGATGGTTTTGAGAAGAAGAAGAGGGGGGCCCGACTTGGGAGGGGGGGCCATCTGAGGAGGAGGAGGGGGGGCCCGTGTGGGGGTCTGCACACGGGCCCCTTCATTTCTAGAAACGCCCCTGCTCCCACAATCATATTTTTGTGATAAAACAGGCCACATTTGTTGACTTTGGTAGAATGACAAATATGTATCCTATTTCTCACTATTCAGTGCTGCATGGATATATATCTGTAGTGTGTGTATGCAATCGCAATATTTTCAACACATAGTTAGGAGTGAGGATGATCTCAGACCTGCTATTTTCTTATTTTTGTCTATCATTTTTTTTAATTACATTTTTCACAGTTTCATATTCTTTTTTTTTTTTTTTCCTCCTTGAGACAGTTGGAATGATTCTTAAAATATAGTAGTCTTTGACTGTTCTCTCTCAAAAGAGACCTGATCAGCATTTGCCAGTTCAGTGTATTGATTTTTTTTAGTTCACCCTTGTTAATTCAAAGTTTTAAGATTATTATTAAATGTTGGGGCTGATCCAGGGCTGCACTAACACCTTTATTTATTTATTTAGATGCAAGTGTTGATCGGAACTGAACTGCAAGGGGAGGCAAATTTATATTGTGAAAACAGAGTTAAAGATTAGAGGTAAAGATTCTTAGCTCATCTCTATTTTATAGATTAAACATTTTATTTGAGTATTTAGATTCTATGTGCAAAAGTAAAGTATTTCCCTGCATGCAAAATAATTAAAATAAATTAGGGCCCCTCACTTTGCAAAACGTTTTAACTGAGCTGTACACTTGCACCTGTTTTGCCCTTACTCCCAAACTTTGGCTCAGCCCCGTTATGTTTATATTGTGTAATTCTCATGTTCTTTTAAGATGGTATATATACAATTATATATATATATATAGTTATGGCCACCAAATATAGTGTTCAGTTAAAAGTGAACTTTGAGCGTTCCCTTTTGATTTTCTTTAACTTTTTCATGTAGCTTGTGCTTCTAAAGTGTTTTTGTACTTGTCCCTACAGTATTATTAAGACACGTGGATGGAAGTTATTGTATTATTATATGGTGGTATATTAAGTTTTGTGAGACTATCTTTGTAAATGATTATGAGAACTAATTTGCCAGTTGCTTGGTAGTTAAGGGCTAGAAACCAGAACTGTGTGTGAGCAAAGACGTATCGTATAAAAGTGGCAGTGGCATTTGTCTGAGAAAGGTAAAATATCCTCACAAGAACCCTCCACACAGTACACAGCTGGCTGGCACAATTCATTTTGGAGTTGCAGAAATGTATCTGCCCTCCTTATAGATTGAATTGGAGAATGTAACACGGAAAGGATGTGTTAATCTAATATGCAGAATTGAGAGCTGTCAACATGTGTCTTTAAAAAAACAGACCGTCTTATAATCTATACCAAGAGTTGGGCTCTGTTCAAAGGACTAACTACATGGATGCCAAACTGGAAACAAGAGGAGAGTCAACAGCAAACCAATAAGGGACAGACCTGAATTATGGACTTAAATATGAAATGCAACAAACATTTAGTCAGTATTGGACATATAAACGCTCATAGAAATCTTGAACAGAATGATATTGCAGATGCTCTAGAAGAACCTTTATCAACAAAACAAAATTACACAATCAGAAAGCGGGTCTATGCTTAGTCAGTACCTCCAGGAGCAGAAGGAACATATAATTTGGACAGAGGTAAAAGCATTCCATTGACAACTAGAGACATTTTACAAAAATGTGAAACTTGTCAACAACTTAACCACAGAAGACCTGTCTGGAGTCTAAGGGCCTCATTTACTAAGGTCGATGTTGGCTAAATCACCCAAAGTCCCAGGACTTTAGCTGTTTTTGTCCCATCGTCGTATTCACTAAAGCCAAAGTCCCGGGACTTTGGGCTTTTTCACAACCAACTTGACCAACATCGATATACCCTCCCAGTCACAGTAAAAAACTTTAGATGCATTTTTCTATCACTTATCCTGCCGACACATATACATATAATAATATAAGGAAAAGCATCTCCATGTGTTTGTGGCCATGCTAATCCTTATAGTATTGTAAGAATCAGCATGATAAGTGATAGATTTCTATAAATAAATGTGTAATGTGTCCATCAAAAATGTTAAAAAGTCCCCAAATAAACATTTCATCATTACATGACCTAACAATACATTTTTAACCATGAATAAAATGTTTAAAAAATGTTCCTTAGTGTGTAAATAGAATTGCATGGTGGCCACCGTTTATAAATGTACACTAAAGTGTATTTTGCATTAAAAACGTGTAATAAAATAATAAATAAATGTAGCGACTCACCGTTTAGCAGTCATCTGTCTTGGGATGATTTGCTTGGATTTTCATCTTTCTGTGAAGATCTTCTTGAAATGTTGAATGAAGATGCTTGTCAGCTTGCTTGAAGAGGTTGGTCCGGTGCTTGCAGCTGGTCTTCGGCCTCTTCTGGCACTTGCCACGACGCCCTCCTTCTTTCTCTTTTGTGTCCCTGCTATTAATAATGTCTGTCGCTAGAGGGCACCCTTTTATAGAAAATATGACATCATAAACATTAGAGCGCTCACTAGAGCCCCCTAATGTAGATGATGTCATATTTTCTATAAAAGTGTGCCCTCTAGCAACAGACCGGTCATTAGTAGCGGGCACACAGAAGAGGAAGGAGGACATTGTGGCAAGTGCCAGAAGAGACCGAAGACCAGCTGCAGGCACCGGACCAACCTCTTCAAGCAAGCTGACAAGCATCTTCATTCAACATTTCAAGAAGATCTTCACAGAAAAATGAAAATCCAAGCAAATCATCCCAAGACAGATGACTGCTAAACGGTGAGTTATTTTATCACATATTTTTAATGCAAAATACACTTTAGTGTACATTTGTAAATGGTGGCCACTATGCAATTCTATTTACACAGTAAGGGACATTATTTAAACACTTCATTCATGGTTAAAAATGTATTGTTAGGTCATGTAATGATGAAATGTTTATTTGGGGAATTTTTTACATTTTTGATGGACACATTACACATTTGATTGTAGAATTCTATCACTTATCAAGCTGATGCTTACACTACTATAAGGATTAGCATGGCCACAAACACATGGCCACGCTTTTCCTTATAGTAGTATATGCGTTGGCAGGCTAAGTGATTAAAAAAAAAATTTTCCATTTTAAAATCAAACATCGACGACGAATCTAAATTGATGCCAAAAATACGGGCATAGTAAATGCCGCGAATTTTGGGAAAAAGAATCGCTGCAAAATCACGAAACAGCGATGTCTATCGATTTAGATTCACAGTCAAAAATCCACCTTAGTAAATGAGGCCCTAAGGGTCCATTTTTCATGGAAAATATGCTGGTCAAATGTTGCAGTTAGACTTTTTAGGACTGCTACAATATTGCTCTGCAGTATTGAAAAGTTCTTAACATTCCTGAAAAATTGTAAATTGTTACACAGCAGGATGAATAGGTACCAGCGTGTGGATATTTCTGACTGGCAACCAGAATGATTTGTTTATTTTTTTCAAATATATATTTTTATTGAAGCAATATTTTAAAATATCCAAACAATGTCCACGTCAATTTTCAAGTACATAAGAACAAAAAGTAGTACAAAATCATCCAAGTCTACCAGTTATAACCACAATAATAATGTTTTTTTTTTTGTTCTTGTTTAATTTTTCACTTAAAGATAGAGAAAAAAGGGAGAGAAGAAAGTTTGAGACCGCAGAACTCATTGCTCTGTCATCGGCAGATATGAAAGTTATTGGGTATGTAGGTATGATTAGTTTGTTAGTTGTAGATTGGAAACTTGAACAAATTTGTCGTTTGATGTTTTCGGAAAGCATATCAATAAAGCTTTCACATGTCTGAAAAAGGGTCTCAACCCTTGTCTCCTTTTGTGTTAATGATTCCAGCCAATCCACTTGAAAAATGTGGTACATTTTATCTCTAAAGAGAGATAGAGGTGGGGGTGAGCCCTGCATCCAACTGTAGTATGCATTTTCTGGCTGCCACTGAGATGGCTAACAACAGTTTTCTACAACCTCTCTCGATTCTGCATCCTGACGGGAAGCATGTTAAAGATAGCCCACTTAGGCGTTAGTGGAAAAGGTTCCACTAAAAAGTTTAACGAAAATTTCCAAACCCGAAGCCAGAATTGTTTAATTATCGGATAATCCCAGAGACAATGACGAAGGTCCGTCTCAGAGATCCCGCATTTGAGGCAAAGATGACTGGATAACAGTCCAATTTGAGCACATCTTAAAGGGGACAAGTATGTCCTATGATAAATATTGAGGAACATTTACGAATACATGACAGCTGGAATGAGTTTAATTGATTTAGTGAGGTTTTTCAAAAGTAAAGTTGTAGTGAGAGAGGGGAAATCCTGCACCCATTTTGCCAACCCCGTAGAGGATTGATAATCATAATGAATGTGTAAGAAATTATAATGTTGAGAAATGGCCCTACCTGTAGGAGTGTCTCTAAATAATAAGATATCCAGTGGATTCTGCCAATCCAATGAGTGTGAAACGATGGATTGCTACACTGGTGTAGTGTTGTGCTTGCAAAAAGGCCATGGCCCTGATCCAGAGCTACGATGTTACACTGAGCGCTGTAGCGCTCAGCGTAACATCGCTGCTCTGGCCGACACTCCCCCTTGTAGGAGCGTATTAACTCTCCCTTACGCCGGCTGAAGGCTACCCTAACTTTAGCCGGCGTAAGGGAGAGTTGATACGCTGGGACGGCGGCGTTAGTACGTTAACGCCGCCCTCCCAGCCTCATTACCCTCCCCCCGACCCCCTACACTAACTTCAGCGTAGGGACGCTGGGGGACGTCCCCTCCAGCGTCCCTACGGCGCTACTATGGACACCCGATCTACGATCGTGCGTTTCCATAGTGACGCCAGGCAACATCTGCCCGGCGCATGCGCATTATGCTTACGGCCGCCGTACTAGCGACGGCGGCCATAGCTCTGGATCAGGCCCCATGTCCTGTCCATTTAAGAACGGGTATTTACTTTTGGTCTGGGTAAAGATAAGAAGGTGTTTAGTGTCGTGATCTACTAGTTGATGAATAGAGCATATCCTTTTTGTATACCAAAAAAAGAAGTGATAAGAAGGGATGGCCAGCCACGCAATCTTGGAAGTCCAGGTTGCCCAAATAGGGCAGGCAGAGGAAAAAGTGAATCTTCCCCAAATGAAGATGCACAAGAGTTTGTTTATTCTAGAGGAGTCTTTTTGAGACAACAGCAGAGGGAGAGCTTGCAGTGGGTACAAGATTCTAGGAAAAGTAATTATTTTAATATAATTTGCTCTACCCACATATGAAAGACATAGTTGTCTCCAGCTGTTCAGCTCCATTTCCATCTTTGTGATAATTGGGGTAATGTTTGCGGTATAAAGTTGGCAAATATTTTTTAGAATGTGGACACCCAGAAAAAGAAAGTCCCTCCCTAGCCCAGCTGAGGTTGAGACCCTGAGCCAAAGGCGGCCAAGTACATCTAGTACTAAGGAGTAACACCTGCGTTTTCTCGAAGTGAATGCAGAATCCAGAGACCTCTCCGAATTTCTCCAACCTAGTCATTAAAGGGCGAAGTGAGGACTACAGGTTGCTCAATAATATCACCACATCATCTGCAAAAGCTGATAATATAATTTCAGAGTTCCCTATTTTTATCCCTTTCATTGTTTGCCAATTCTGCTAGACTAAGCAATGGGTCGAATAAGATGTTGAATAACAGAGATGAAAGGGTGCAGCCCTGTCTGGTACCTCTAGTCAACCCAATTCTCTGGCTTCTCAATCCATTGATCAACAGGTAGGTGAAAGGGTTTGCATAAAAATATCTAATTAAGGCTATAAAGCGTCCCCCAAATTCATGACGTTTCAGTTTTTCATAAAGATATGCCCACGAAATGGAGTTGAATGCCTTTTGTGCATCCAGGCTGTTAAGCATGTTGTTATGAGCAGAGGGAGATGAAGAGGCCACTGTGGCCAGGGCCAAACAGATACCCTTCACTGAATGTCGCCCAAGGGTGAAACCTAATTGGGTCTTAAGTTAACAAGGGAGAACTGATTGTGGTCTGGTGGCCATAATTTTGTCCAACAACTTGAAATCTAAATTAATCAAAAATTATTTTTTTTAAAAGAGGAAGTTGTGGCAAAAGGCCCAGGACTAATATAAGAGCTGATTAATGGTAAAACTTCCCTAGTTTATTTGATATGTTGTAACATGGGAGACATGATCCAACTCTCCAAGCTGTGGGTTTTCCTTATTAGTGGAGGTCCTGAATAGAGTTGTTTCTTTGAAAACCATAAATGAAGTGTAATAATATCTCCACATGCATCATCGACTAATTCAACAAGGTGTTACAGTACTCAATCAACAAGAGCTATTGAGCAATCAATGTGAATTGCACATTGATACCAGTCCTGTGGATACAGGATATCATCACTTTTATTGTACTCAGGGCAAGTATATATGTTACTAGCGTAACTTCTTTCACCATTACCACTTGCAGCAGCTCAGAATAATGTTTCCTGTGTAGGACATTATAGAACGTGCTATTATTCACCTCCAACTGGAGTGTTTAAAACACTGGATCAGCA
>WWET01000050.1:814330-835839 GCA_011038615.1 Limnodynastes dumerilii
CAGCAGGAAGTTGCCGTTTATCTTTGTAATTATTCGCCAAGAACTTGTGGAAAGTTCCATCTGGGATCTTCTTTTCTACACTAATTTTCACAGACCCTCAGGTCTGGGTAAGCCAGTAAGGCATATCTGTTTGATATGTTTAATTTACGATTAGTTAGTGGATAAATTTTATTCATCTGTAGGTTCAACACCAGCAAGGATAAAATACTCTGTTAAAGAAAGACATCCAAATATGCTGGTTGTGATTAAATATTACCAGAAAAAAGTGGGTACCAAGTTGCCCAGTAGCTACACCACCTTCAGCACAGATAATTAATGAAGACATTTGTCACCAGAGAGGATATAGCAAAGACATCGCTCAAGAGGCAATCTTAAAATCCGTTTTGGATGTTTCCGAGGGATCAGACCCAGAAGTAGGGGTATATATGACAGGAAACTCCCCTTTATCTGAGCCAGAGTCAGTGGCCTCTAAAGAGATTCATTTAGTCTGGTTTTGGTGGAAAAAACCTATTGAAATTAATTGATTGAACACTTAATATACAGGAAGCAATAGGGTGTACACTTACAAGACTTCATATTTAAAAAGCATTAAAAAAAAAATATTTAAAAAAAACACAAGAGGGGGGGGAAGTTTCTTGTTTCCCAAATTAAATATATTATTTCAGACAAATGGAAGTATTCTGACAAAAAGAATGATTTGAACTAATGAAACTAATCACCTGTAAAGTGTGCTGGCAGGTGATTATCCTAAGCAAGCACCTGAAATAGTATTACAGGCCAAAAATATATGGAATAGTGTAAACTGCATGTTAACAGAGGGAGGAGTAGATTCTGGTAACCCACTGTGGGGAAATAGATAATTGATGGAGATATGGGGTCTAGAAGGTGAACAGACCTGGCGAAGATTTGGTAGTAGCGGTTTGACAGGATGTCCAAAACAAAATGCTCAAAACATTTGCACAATTAACAGAGTACAATATTCCAAGGCAACTGTTTTTTTCATTACCTACAATTGAGACATGCAATCTCTGCACAATTTAAATCCCAGGCATATATACAAATTGTGCCCTCACACTTAAAAACGCTCATACAAAAGTTAGTCAAAGAAAGACCATTTCGTATTTGTATGCCTTTCTGATTACAGGGCCTCCAAGGTAGGAATTACAATCCCTTAGACAACGTTGGGAGGCAGATTTTGGTCCATTAGATGACAAGGCCTGGAGAGAAATATTGGGAAGCTCATAAATGTTCACCATCTCTTCGCTTTCAACAAATACAATTATATATTACCTATAGAAATAGATATATATCTCCGCAGCTTCTAGCCAGATTTAGTCCTTTACTATCCAACAAATGTCCAAAATGTGGGCTGGCTGACTGTTCCTTCATTTAGAGGAATGCCATGCAGTACAAGAGTTGTGGAATACAGCCAGTGATTTTTTGTTTTTGTTTTTTATAAATACAAAAAGAATTAGATGTAATTGTCAAACCCCAGGGGTATGCCTGTTTGGTTCGCAACTAGATAATATGAGTAGGTATCTTCAGCAATACATAAATGGCAGGTATCTTTGTGCAAAAGTGTGTGTAGCAAGGAAATGGATAGCCACTAATGCTCCCTCACTAATGGAATGGGATCATTTAGTAGAGTCTACCTTGGCACATGAAAGGTTTGCAGCAGAGAAAAGAATCAACAAATTGAAATATGACAGAGTCTGGAATCGCTGGCATACTTCACAATTTATTAATAATTTATTAGCAAGACAAGATGCATATGAAAACAATGCAATGTAACAAACCTACGGTATTCTCTATTCATTATGTACAAATCGGTGCCAATACAATAATGTCAATTATAGATGTAATACATGACCCTCAATATATAGCTATGGATAGCTGGGGTGCAAGGGACTCTTTGCTATAGGTTAATAAGTTATAAATACAATAGTATTAAATATAACAGACACATTGATCAAAACTTCATGTTGAATTAAAATTGCAAAATGATTGACTGCCTGATTATGCATGTTTATATTGCAAATATATTAGATATTATACTCTGTAGAAGTTGGCAAGATGCAACAGATGACAAATGTGACAAGTGTGGTGGTTGATTAACTAAATTGTGTCCTGTACAGTTATACAAATGTTTAAGTGTTATAATGTATTTAAAGTGCAATGTAAATGTGTTACCATGATACTGAAACTCATTTGTATGCAGTCATAAAAATCAATAAAAAAGTTTAATTAAAAAAACAAAAACAAACAAAGCGCCTGTTTCCTTCTCCAATTGCTAAAAGGACAACACTCCCATCAGAAGGTATCCTTCTCCTATTGCTAAAAGGACTACACTCCCATCAGAAGATGCAAATGCATTTAAGGACTGCATGGAAAGAGGAATGGTGGTCAGCCTTAAAAAGAAACATTCCATCATGGGAGCAACTTTAAAACCAGCAATGTCCACAGTAATCATCTCAAGAGTCCTGTGTGTCTGGGGAGGGGAACTGGAGAAGAACTTGCCGAAGTGAAACAGTGAGTTACTTAAAATCCCCACCTACTTGATTTTGGGAGGAAAATAGTCATCTACTCGATTGTTGGGAGGAAATACAGCCTATCAAGTCTTGCATTACAAAAGGTAATTATCAGAGTACACCATCCAGAGGGAGGGAGGGGTTGCTATTTGAGAACATACATAGTAGCAAAGCAGACAGTTTCCGTACCATCCTGGATCTGAGACTTGAAACGCCTTGCGTTCAAGAAAAGATTTAAGATGGAGTTATAAATAACTATTGCAACAGGGAACAAATGGGTGCTCCTTAAGTTTATAAATTTAAGGGACACTTATCTACACATCCCGATATACCATCATCAGAAGTTCCTCAGATTCCAAGGGCTGGATTTACTAAGCTGCAGGGAAGGAAAAGTGGAGATGCTACCTATAGCAACCAGATTCTAGTTCTCACTTTCCTATTACATACTAGAGAATGTCAGCTGCTATGGGCAACATCTCCAATTTTCCTTTCCCCGAAGTGAAGTAAATCTGGCCCCAAGCGTTTCAGCAACATTTTCAATTCAGAACTCTGTATAAGTCCTTGGAGATGTTGAGTGACCAAATGGCAAAGATACCAATTCCAGTAATAGCAAATCTCAGGATGGAAAAAAATACAGATGCGGCCTTACTTGGACAATATTCTTATTGCAGCACAATCTCTAGCACAGATTACCACAACCAGGGTCAACCATGTCCTACAGAGTCAAGGATGGATAACTAGGAAATAAAGCCATTTACTGCCAGTACAATCACTGAAATATTTAAGAGTGATTCTCAACACAACAAAATGAGGATGTTTCCATCACCAGAAGGAGGAAGTTAATTTCTAGCAGGTGATGCAGGTTAGAAGACAACCATGGACTTCATCAGAGGACTGTATGCGCATCTTAGGGCTTATGTCCACCTCCATAGAGGCAGTGCCTCGCGCCAGACTCCATATGAGAACTCTCCAAACTTGTTTCCTAGACCAAAGGAACAGGGATAATACAGAAATAAAACCAAATAACTCACTCATCACCAGTGTAAAAGGATTTTCTATGGTACACCTTAAGACACAATTTAAAGAAAGGGAAACCCTTCAAGACACAGGAACCTGTAATACTTCATACAGACACCAGCACATGAAGTTGGGGAGCAGTGTGATGCAAACACATCGCAGAAGTATAGGGAATCAAGTCCAGTAAGGATCCTTCCAATAAGAATTAAAAACAGTACTAGAAGCATGTGTATTTTCAACAACCATTGAAAGGAAGCAAACATTTCATGCAGTCTTCATAGCAGGGAATTTAAACATTACAGCTGGCTCGCCAAGTAGAAAGCTTGATCAAAGAATTTTTCAGCAGCAGATTCAGAAATTAGGTTCCCCGGAAGTAGACTTTATGGGCACCAGCAAAAACAGAAAAGAAAATACTACTCCAGATTCAGAGATCCAAAGCTTGGGATCTCAAGTCTGACATTATCGGTAACATGGGGATGTCAACTAAGCTACATTTTTCCTCCTACTCCTATGATCAAGAAATTCCTGAACAAGATCAGGACGCCAGACAACAGTGATATCGTTTTGGCCAAGACGACATGGTTTCCAACATGGCAGTAGACAGACCATGGAAGCTTCCAGTTTCTCCAGGCCTACTGAAGCAGGGCAAAGGTGTAGCATACGGCTTAGTAGCCATACTGAGAGCTTGAATATCCAGAAATATTTAACAAAGGTTTCGACAAAGGTAATAACTCTCCACAAGGAAAGAAAACCTATGACTAAAAACAGATCATAGAACTTGGGACATTTTTGTTAAACGTGTACAGGAAGTGTTAATGTCAATAAGTAAAATACTGGATTTTCTTAGGTTAGTTTAGACAAAGGGTTAACACACACACACACACACACACACACACACCTTGACATTCAATGTTATGTATGACCACAGCTTGGCTGATTAATATGCTTATTTAACAACTTATGCAGGTTGCATTCAAGATAAGACCTATAGTTAAAAGAAATCTAGCCCCTTGGTGTTAAAAACCCCCTAACCTTAAGGCAGATAGAGTTCTGTTAAAAAAAAAAAAAAAATCTCTTATTCCAGAAGGGAATAAAAAGGTCAACCAGACACCAAGTGTACCCCTATAGCTAGATGGATCAAATCTTCTATTCAACAAGCCTAAATAAGCCACAAATTTGAGGTTCCCCCAGGTATAAAAGCTCACTCAAATAGAACTATGACAACTTTCTGGATGGAAAAGGAATCAACTTCGATTGAAGACCTCTGTTAAGCGGCTGGATGGTCGTCTTCACATACTTTTTTGTAGCGCTATAGAGTGAATATCCTGGCTGCAGTGGATGCCAATTTCGGAAGAAAGATTCTTAGCAGTGATGGGTCGTTCAACTGAACTAATCTTTAAGTTAACTAGCTCATTTAGGTCACAGACCTGGCAAAGATCTGTACATAATGAACTAAATGAAGTGGGAAAGAGGAGTCAGTCACTAGATAGTAAGATGAAGCACAGCAGCTCCTGCAAGATCATCCTCTGCCATTTGTTTTTAACTTAATCTTAAATCTATATTTAAAAATCACCAGAGATGGCACTACTGAACTCAGACTCCTGAGCAGTTCATTTGAACTATATTCTTCAGTACATCTAGCTCATTTAGTTCAAAGAGCTGGCCAAGAACATTAGTTCACCAGGGAGATGACACAGATAGCAGCCGCTTCCCATTTTTTCCGTTTCTATATGAAAGTAAACCATAAAAGTCTCACAGCCCTGCAAATACAAATCTAATAAAGTCTGAAACTGCACTGCCTGGATTTCAGTTCTGATTTGCCTTTTAAAACCTAAAATAAGCTATGCTGTTGTCATTATTAAACAGTCAAAACTAACAGTATTAAATCTGTTCTATTCATATAAATGCATTATGTATCCTATTAGAAAATATATTTCCTTCTCAGTAACAGAGACAGTGACCTAAAGAACCTAAATTAAATAATCTTTTGAATGAACTAGATCTGAATAAACTAATCCCTTAAAACAAAACTACATTTCCCATCACTAATTCTTAGTGTAGTAAGAAAAAAAAAAAAAATAATAATGTCTCCACTCTTTGCTTGGGTAAAACCCCAGGGGTTATTTGAGGATAAGGAAAGGGGAGAATATACCTGATAATGTTATTTCCTTGACTCCTCTTACCAGTTGCAAGTTATTCTGTGCTCTTATAGAGTAAATACAAATGATGACCGCACTAAAGCCTAAAAATACCACTAGGAAAACAAAATACCTGTCAGGAGGTGCAAGGACACAGGTTCATACTAAAGCATAAAATAAATAGCAACTAAAATAGTTGCCAAAAGTAACCTTTTAACACTTTTTTTATCACTATTATACACAAGGTATGTAAACCTCAAAATCAAAAGTTGAATTCATAAATTTAAATAAAGCCATATATATGAATGAGTAGTTGATCCCAAAAAGCAAATTTTAACAATAAATGTAAGGTTAAAAAAAAACCTTGTTCCATATGCAGCATGGTCGAGATAAACAAAACATTTGATACAATGCACAATATAGTCCGACAGTCTCAATGTTTTACCAGCTGTCCCTAAATAAACTAGTGACCTCAGTCTACTCTTCACCCCACGCAAGGCTTTACCTGTCCCTTCCTGTTCGGGGTATTGTGCAAGGAAGATGCGTGAAAGGCGACCGATCCCAGTGCACACGGGAATCTGCTGCATGTGCTTGCCTAAAGCACGTTTCGCTAAGGGAACACATGCAGCATATTCCCGCATGCACCGGGATCAGTCGGCTTTCAAGCATATTCCTTGCACAATACCCCTAACAGGAAGGGACAGGTAAAGCCCTGTGTAGGGTGAAGAGTAGACTGAGGTCACTACTTTATTTAGGGACAGTTGGTAAAACACTGAGACTGACTATATTGTGCATTTTATCAAATGTTTTGTTTATCATCTCTACCATGCTGCATATGGAACAAGGTTTTTTTTTAACCTTGCATTTATTGTTAAATTTCGCTTTTTTTTATCAATCATTCATATAAATGGCTTTATTTTTAGATTTATGAATTAAACTTTTTTGATTATCAGAGTTGTGACGTTTACATACCTTGTGTATAATTAAGGAAAAGTGTGCATGGGCTTAAAAGGTTACTTTTGGCAACTATTTTTTTTATTAGCTATTTATTATTTAAGATTTATAGAGTAAGAAGATAGTGATTAGGGGAGCTGCTATTATATACTGCAATGGTTGTCTACTTTTTCCTATTCAAGCAGATAGGTTAACTACTAATAAATGAAAGGTGCTATATTGTATGTGAGAAATGAGAAACATTTCATCTACATGTTATTAGTTTTAGTTACATGTGGTGTGTTAATTTGTGGAGGCACAGTACAGTTACCATGTACACCAGCATGCAGCAAAACTGCTTGGTGCTACAAGGAAAGAGCACTGCACTTTTCGTGTTTACTCTATAACCCATCTCTGTAAAGACATTGAGTATCTGGTTCCTGGTCAGACAACCACACCCATCTGACAAAGCCTTAAAACCACACAAAAACTTTGTAAAAAAAAAAAAAAAAAAAAATGAGGTGGGAATTTAGAGCACTTTTAATATAGTTTCATACACATTTAAATATTAATACATCTAAGGTGCAATCAATGTTATGTACAAATAAGTGCATTGATTCCTATAAAAGCAGCTCAACACATTTTAAATAAGGTAAAGTTTACTGTACAAAGTGTGTATGTAAACAATAGCATTTTCATTCAATTAAGATTTTAAGGGATTTAAATACTCCAATTTATCTATTTTACAAATTTATTAGCTGTCCCACGTCTTCCTCTGTGCTTTTCTGGAAGTCTGATACAGAATGAATAAAGTCGAAGGTCTCATTCAGAGTTCCAGTACCTAAGAAGAAAAAAAAAATAGAAAAAAAAAGCAGCACATAAGGACAAATATAATTTTAGAGTTAAAAAAAAAAAGTAAAATATTTTAGTATCAACGAGATTACAGCTGCATTTAAATTCTGTAATAAAAGTAGAACTCACACTGTGTATGAAACACCTCTATCTCCTCTGTGTTCCTGGCATGCAGACCTTCTTCAGCTGGTGAAAAAGAGATTAGTTGTGGAAGAGAGAGCTTCCTTTCTTTTGGCGTCATTATGTGTGGTAATCCTTTTTCTAAAGGGCTCACCGTATTTCCAGAGTCTGTTACAAGACTAGATTCAGATTTGTGTTTAGCACTTCTCAAAGGAGTCTGCTTGGCATCACTCCCATCTTCTGTTAAGGACGTAAAAAAAGTCCTTTTAAGAGCTTCATATCGAGTACGTATAGAATCAATGTCCAATTTACGCTCCATCGTTGTCCAGTCACATTCTGTATTGTCCAAGATTGAGCAATCACTTGTAAATTTCTTGCGGTCTCTGTCTGCTTCAGGAGACCCCACACTAGCTGTGCTGTTAAGACTTATGTTCCCAGCTGCTTCTGGAAGAGTTTCATTTAGTATGCCAAAATGAATGACATCTTCACTTTCTGAACTGTTACTATGATCTACCATGTTTGAGGAGTTCCATGACAGAGTAGTATGTGCAGAAGCATTCTCATGGCTAGCAGGTTTAAGCATCAAATTATCACATTTACTACCAATTGAAAAGGTTTTATTTACAAAAGGAGATACTGATGTAATGGATTTATCATCTTCCATTAAATGGAATAATTCTGTATGAGGCATGTTTGATTCAGGTGCTATAACAGGTGTTGTGCTCCGAGTATAGCTCATTTGTAAGTCAGGTTGCAAAGAACTTGTAGGCTTTCTTGTGTCAGGCGATTCATTCTGTTCTGATACATGAGATGTAGACAAAAAGCAAGCCATGCTCAGGTCTACCTGGCTGCAGTGAGCTGAATCCAGCTCCAAAGGCACATCTACATATGGATCTTCTTTTGGACTGGACACGCTTGAAAGTTCTTCTGTCTGTATAGCTTTTCTCCAAGAGGTTCGGATATCTGAAACTAGAAATACAAACATTTAGCAGGTATACAAGTAGATGACTGGATTTTGCCTTAAATGCCAGTGGCATTTTAAGGTTCCAACCAGAACATTCTATGGACCCGGTGATACCAATCTCAAGAGCAGCTCAGTCAGTCATTGTTGTATGTTTGCATTGTGCATATTTATCCAGTTTTGCTGTCCTAAATGCTGGATACAGCTTCAATGTGGAATTCTTACAGTAAAAGTACAGAAAAGTACAGATATACTGTATTAAGATGGGAATAGTATATAATTCTATCAAAATGACAGCAAGCTGTCAACCGCAATGCTCTGCTGTCTTTTTAGGTTTGATTTTTTTTTTTTTTTTTTTTTTTTTTTTTATTTTTTTTTTTTTTTTTTTTTTTTTTTTTTTTTTTTACACACACCATAGTTAGCCGATGCCCTGCCTGTTTCTCCATCCTTGAACACTTGCCACAGCAGCAGCTTCACATCAACCATTTCCTGCTCTTACATGCATTCCAGAGTTTTCTGGAATTATTTTAAAACTTGTGACATTTTTAACTTACTGATGTGATTTTTCTGTTGTGTGTTTATAAAGTTTTAAAAATAACGACAAACTAGACAAACATACTTTCAATTTTTTAGCAGAGTAACTAGAATATTAAGACCAGAGCTATTAGGCGACAAGATATGCAAACTCCTATACAGGTTACACAGTGAAATGGGTCAAAATGTTATAGCTCCAAGAATTCTTTTATCTACAATACAACCTCTTGTTGCAAACTATGCTATAAACAAAGATAAAGTAAAAATTCAAGATTTAGAATAATAATTGGGCAAACAAACACCAAATTCTGTTTTACACAGTGGAGTGTGTATAAAGTTATTTACTTAAGTTCTCTGGGGTTCTAGGAATTTCTTTGCGGGATAAGAACGGGTCAGATGATAGCATGCCCAGCAAGTCATCAAGCTCCATTCCTCGTGCAGGGATTGATCGTGGAGAATCGTTTACAATGTAATCAGCAACCTAGATGTAAAGAGCACATACAAACTGTTTATTGTTCAAAATGGGAGAAAAAGCAGAACACAGGCATTTTGCTACAAAAAAAAAAAAAAAAAAATTGGGGAAAACAAAACTGGTACAAAGGAAAAGACAAGATGTTTATACAGTAAACATTTGATTAGCAGGCCGCATATATAAACCATCTGCATTTCTGTGTACATATGCATAGCAAACAGCCATTTCCTTTTGCATTGCAGTTCATATTTTTTATAGGAGCACCAGCATATTATGAATTTTACAAAAAAAAGCTGAAAACTACAGAAAGGAGATAAGAGGGGGTCTTGTGCACAAGTTCTCAAACTGTTTTGAGTATTTTGTTATGGACAGTAGGAAGTAGTCCAATTTAGAAAACTTCAAAGATGTATATCCCAAGTAATATCTAGCACAGTACACTTAGTTAACATGAACATTAAACCAACCATTTGTAAAGACTATATAAGAATTAGATGAAACCAAAAGCCAGTGTTAGATGTCAAATATGTCCAAGAAAGAGCAAGACCTGCCTTGTATGGCTAGAAAACAACTGCTGCAGGTAACTGGCAATTACTAGGTCTATAGGTCTCTTATACTGGACTGCCAACTAAAATATCTTTTTTCCTTTTAAAACCATGCAAACCACATGAAAGAATGAATATGTGACAAGAACGTTTAGAATTGTTTGCTCCGTATCTGTCCGTTACAATTTCTCTCAATTTGTTCCGGTCATCATAAAGCACTGTTAATCTAGGGACAGCTAGAACAGAAAAGAACAGGACATCTTTCTGTGTATCTCTGTCCCGTGTGAAAATAAGAAATAATTGCATTATAAAACAGCTCTCAAGTTTTTAAGCAATCATTGCCCCCCCACATTCATGCTAGTTTAACTGCTAAATAGTAAAAAACTGCAAAATTACAGGTGTAGTAGAGCCAGATGCAGACAAATGAAGACATGTTTTGGGTGCTATGTACCGATTTTACACACACATGCTACACATATCAAAACAGACTGCAGTAGCATGCAGGGCTGCCAAGCTTATAATTTTAGAAAGTCAGAAAATTCAGAAAATCAGCTTAAAAAAATATAGAAAAAGATTCTAGCTTCTACAATCAACCATTTGCAAACATTTAGAAAGTTTAGAAACAGATTTTCCCATGAAGAACTTTTCTGTTACAACTGTCCAGAAGCATACACATCGAATTAACCAATAGACTTGGGCGCTACACCTTAAGGGGCACCTGGTTGAATTTTTCATCATTCTAAATTAAAAATTCAGACCTGTTGTGCAAGCTGCAAGCGTGCAGAATTTATGGCATCCTGTTTACATGGTGTCGGAGTGTGCCGTAATACACTGCCTCCATGTCTCAAGCTTCTATCCAACCATTTTTGCGGTGCAGAGATTGGCGTTTTTTGCATGAAACCGTCTTTCACATTCCTAATGGGCGTCTGAAATTCCTATAAAGAAAATAAATGTTGTAAAGTGTTAATTACCCAAGCACTCCGTAGCCACTAAAGTAATTATAGCAAAGTACACTGTCTTCATCACCCTCATAAGAAATGTTGGCATGAGTAAAAAAAAAAAAAAAAATTTATTATATTTGTGACCAAGTCTTGACTGCAGCATCACAAAATAGTGGCACAAAACAGTCTAATCTGATCTATACGATACTCTTAGATTCTTTGGTTTGAGTTGACCGCACTATAAAGGCAATATTTTATTTAGTATCCAATTGTTAGGTCAGAATATCAATGTATTTTTCTGAGCATTAACCCCTTATATTGTCTTAAGCATGCCAACAGCAGAGACAATAGTACACAAGTATATAGTAAGAAAAAAAATGAAGTTATTGAGAGCAATACTTTATTTTAATATTTTGCTGTCTTCAATGGTCCCTTTAATGATCTTTTAATAAAATTATAAATTAAGGTGAAAAGTAAAGTATATTGTAAAAAGGAGTTCTAAAACCTATTTATTGAATTTTTTATTTTTGTTGGTCATGACACTTAATCAAAATGGTACTCTGTAGTGACGTATGCTCGAGTTAAGGCAAACAAGAGAATAAATAAAATGCATACAATTCTGTGGACAGTGGAACTGCAAATATTGCAGATGCAAAGGAGTGAGCCAACAAATATTTAATATACAATGCTGCAATCTATTCAGCCAGAAACACTGGAATGTCCTAAAAACAGATAATATAGATATTAATAATATTCTACCGGAACAAGCTAAGGTTAGTTGAGGATCAGAGCTTAAAAAGGACATTCTAGTAAAAAGTAATTATATGTGCCAACCAGAACATGAATGTCAAAGGAAGCGATTTTATAGATGTGGCCTATGCAAAGAATATACCCCCATACGTCCAACACATCCAGCATTAGATTCAGGGGAAAAAAAAAAATTACATTAATAGTCCGGGAGTAATATATTGCTAACAATGTAAACGTGGACTAAGTTACATCGGCAAAACCAAGAGACCACATTTTAGAACACATGGGAAGTATTAAAAATGTTGCCAAAGACCAAGCAAAATGTAAAAACTTAAACTTCAGTAGCTAGTCATCTCCAAAGGAATCTCAGACATCCTAAAGCTTTTGCATTAGAAAAGAAACTGGCATTAGTGGTGTAGACTGGGATACCATCCTTTTTGTCAGTGCTGGTACAGCATATCATGCTTTTACCTTGTTCATAAATGTGGGGTTTTATCATGCTATATGCGGATGATTTATTTTAATGTTTTTTAAATGTGTTTATTAAATTGTTCTCTATTCATTTAATTTCTTGTCTTCCATGTGTCACATACTGGAGTTCAATGGATTATTGATGAACTTTTAAGGCATATCCTGCTTACTATTTACCATCATACCATATAATATTTCCCTTTTATTATCATCCTTTTCAAACGGGTTTATTGTGTTCACAGCGCTAACTTAAAGAATCCATTTATATTTTCATCCTCCTACAAAGGCAAACAACGGAATGGTGAACAAAAAGATGTTAACCCACTGACTAAATTAAGTTACTATGGTCTTCATAAACCTTATGCCATACAAGTGTACAAAATGTTGTTCAAAGCACATGTTGATTATATCATATGGAAAAAATTGCTCTAATTGTTGAAACGTGCTATACAGTGAACGGTTGCTATTTCATGTACCTAATGTGCCTATTGATATAACGGAACAAATATTAATTTATGGTTAAGTGTAGTTCGCAAAGTTATTTTTGAATGACCATATGACCACTGTATGCATTTTAGAGATTGCTATTAATATTTTATAGATGTTATTCAGACCAAAACACTGGCTGGATAGATTGCAACATCGTAACCACTACAGATGCAAAGGAGTGAAGTAAAAGATATTTAATATATAGTGCCTTAAATTGAGCATAATTCTGCAGACAGAGGAAAACAAGATATTACAAGTCACTACAGAGTACCATTTTGATTATGAATCATGAGCAACCAAGATAATAATTCTTCAATAAGAGTTAGAGCTACTCATCTTTATTAAACACCTTCTCACCTTATTTTATTTTAATATTTCGCTGTCTTTAATGGTCTCTTTAACAATCTTTTAAGCAGAACGATAAAGTATTGATGTTTTAAAAAACTTATTTTTCTCATCTTATATAAAAAGATACTCTTCATTTTTTATTACTATACTTTTTTTTACAATGATGAAGTGTGCAGGAAAGATTTACTGGTAAAAGTTAGTTCTTAAAGGTTTAATGATACTTCCTAGATCTTATTTCTTTGAAGGAAAAAAAAAAGCCTCACCTTTTCATTCAGGGACATTCTACGTTTATCTGGAGTCATCTTATTAAGAAACGGTAGAGATTTCCTGAAAGACATACAGATTCTTTCAATTCATTCTACTGATATTTTAATAGCTCTGTATATACAGACTAAAACGTGATGTTAAGAATTTCATTATTTGCAAAGAGATAAGTCACCTGTCTGAACAGATAGCGTTTAAAGCCAACAGCTAGAGAAAACTAAGTTCATAACAGAGACTGCAAATAACTGTGAAATATATTTGTAAGATGTCTACCTTCTAGAGGGCGTAAATAACGTTGCATCCATAAAATCCATGAAGCTATCGCTGTTGTCCTTAACATCTTTGATTGTTGATTCTAAAGAGAAGGAACAGCCAAGCACACGGCATGAGAAAAAAAAATTTGTAAAAAAAAAAAATAGGAGAAAGAAAGGAACAGATTATGCAAGACAACCTAATCATCACAAACACCCACAAGCAAAAAGAATTACCAGAAATAGCTGCAAGAAAAGCAAAAATTGATTGTAAAGGACCAATAAAGATCCAGAAAACCTTATTGAATGGCAGTCTGGGTCTCTATTGTTTAGATATCAATAATGTCACTTAGTCACACAAGAATTATAAAATCACTTATTTTAATTTTGGTTAAAATCTATAACCCCTCCTGGCAAAATAAATTTTAAATATATTACATATATACATACACACACACATATATATATATATATTACTGGTTTGAATCGGGGTATGGCTTGGCAGAGTATGGAGAGACGTTTGCAATCCGAGCTACTGCAATAAATCCGGGACTTGTCAGATTGAGGCTAAGCATTGCAGTGTATGCTACAGTAGCTGCCACATTTACAATTATTTAACTTTTCTAAGCTTGGGTTAATGGCTGGCAGTTCATAATCCAGAATTTTACAAGTGCCCAGTAATACTTTAGAGCAGGGGTTCTCAACCCATGGTGCCACGTAGCAGACAGCCGCAACGGTCCTCTGGCTGGAACGCTGTAATGTAGTATAACAGTGCCGGACTTAAGCTGATTTTTACTTACCGTGGGGTAGATCCAGAACTACGTCCGCCTTCCATAGACGGACGAAATTCAATGAACAATAGCCACTGCGCATTGTCACTGACTGACGTCTATGATCCACCTATGAGCAGCTATACTATGCTGCTCATAGGCAAATCAGAAATGTCAGTGACAATTAGAGTGCTAAAGAGATGGGGATGGTGGAGATTAGAGGCAATGCAGAGAGAGGGTGCTGAGATACAGAAGGGATACAGAGATAGGAGAATCAAGAGAATGTGAATTTATTTTGTTTCCACTGGAACATGCAACTCTGGATAGGACGTAGGGAAATTAGCCCTACCTGTCCCCCCTCTTAATCGGACTCGTGTAGCAGAGGCTGCGGCTTGTACAGATGTAGAATTTAAAAATCCATTTAAATGGTCTTACAGCAGGAACCTTAATGCCTGAGCATAGTTTTCACGCAACTATGCTGGCATAATGTTAAAAAAAATAAAACAAGTAATAAAAAATAAATTTAAGATTACAATTTTTAATATGTATTAATATTTTTATTTTATTTTTAACTAAGCACATGGGTCATTTTCTATGTGAAAATAACCTGTGCTGTACATGTCCACCATCTCTGAGATGGTGGAAACGTAGCTTGAAATCGCAGGGACTTTTGCTTGCTACTGCAACTATTTAAATGAGAAAAACTTCCATTTTCTCATTTAAATATAGTGGAACGTTAAGTTCCACTGTTGCAGAGTGCACTTAGTCGCACACAGACGTAAAGGTTGAGAACTCCTGCTTTAGAGTCACAGCACCGGATCCTCACTTGGGATTTTTTTCTTCTTACGAGCATAGTTTTAGGTGCAGAGCCACTACGCACGTGTAGTAACTATTTTAAGCTAGCGACGTCCCCTTTGTCGGACGCTCTGATAATGGTGCTGCTGAAGCCTGATAAGCAACAACTAAGCCCTGATTCATATCACCCTATCTACTTGCTTTCAACAGATATTAAAATCTTAGCTAAACTGCTTGCTATTAGGCTAAATACTGAATTCCCAGGTTGTTCACTCAGACCAGAAAGGATTCATGCCAGGTAAATCCACCACCCATTAACCTTACAAGGTCGCCTGTCAAATTTACTAACAGTGTTTTACCACAGATGAGAATAGTTAAACAATTGTTTATTTATCTGACTATCTATTCCATTGATGACCAGCATAATTATTGATCTCAACTCGTTGTGCATTTGGTGAGCACTATCGGAGAAATAATTAAATAGCCTAATTTTGAACGAAAGGGCAGCTGACCGAGCTACCAAGCCAACTATATTACAGAGCAGTAAGCTGTCAGGCTTACGTATCAGCTGTGAATCCATCTAACAAGCAAGTAGCCGATTTCAGGACGGCAAGATTTATTCCACCCTCAGATCCATCACAGTGCGGCCAGTTGTCCGGCACATCCGTTAGCCATGAGACCGCACAGTAAGAAACAGCTGATGAGGCTGAAAGAGGCACACTGTATTTAATACCGCATTGGGACAAGCGCAAGCACAAGTAAAAGGGTGAGACTATGTATACATATCATCCTAATATATAGCGCCCGTATAATTATCCATGCACTTTGCCCTTTTGAGATGGACTGTTTTATTTCCTCCATACTTGAATGAGGACTGAGATATCTGATTACATCTTAATGACGAAGGAAGAATTGGAATCACTATAATACTGCTAGATACATATCATCAAGTTTATTAATAGTCATAAGCCAATATCTGGAGGAAATACTGTTGGATGTAATTATATGGTGCACCTTTTTCTTAACAGCAGCTCTATTAGGATTCTTTACAAAAGCTGGCAACATTGTTTCTTGATTGTGGATATTATAATATTGTTGCTATATTTATATAGCTGAGGATCTTCTACTACAAGGAACATTTCCCTACCAAAGATCTTTTAGTCACATCTAGTATGCTTTTTAAGTATATGTAATTTAGGGCATTTATATATGGATATTTTTTGAGAAGTCTGATAATATTTAATATATGTACTGTTATTTTATTTTATTGTGTGTGTTAAGGATATTTTTCCTTTAATAAAATATTAAGTACATTCTCAGAGCTCCGACTTTTTTTGCTTTCTCCTTAATAGTAACATGTCTATTAACGTACATAAATCCATTACGTACGTCAGTACTTACACTTTGAAAAGTTAAGGTAGGGTTTGGGAAGTGTAAAACGACCAGAGTACATACGAGCGAGGGGAGCGCCTAGAAAATCCGCTAGCGTAAATATGCAAGGCGATGTAACGTAACAAGCCCGTATGTCTGGATATACCCCAATGTCTCTAAAACTGTGCTGAAGTACATGAAATTGTCATGGAATTTTGCACACAGCCCAGTGTGAGAAAAAAATTGAGAAAAGCAGAGAAATTCATCTCCTCATCCAAACCTACAGGATGGAGTGTATTTAAGCCTAAAAATCAATTCAGTTTGTTTCTAAAGTAGTCTCCAAGTTAAGTCTCCCTCACTAAATCCCAACGTGATCTGCTGCAACCCAAAGACATGAAGTTCTCTCCAACTGCCTGCATGTTAATTATAAGAGTGTTTGGCTACTGAAGATTGTTTCTAAATCTCCTGAATATCTTTTTCTGCATTGCATATAGAACCATTGTCTTCCAATATCCTGTTTCTAAGGACGTGATGTAATTCCTATATACCATATTTCCACATGTTTAAGATGCACCTCTTAAAAAAAAAAAAAAAAAAAAAAAAACTGTGGTGTAAAACCTAGGTGCTTCTTATAGAGTGGTTGTAGCCTGCCAGGGAGCTGGGGAAATCCTTGGTGGATCCCCAGTGCCTGCAGGCTCAACCTCTTATTGCTGAGCAAATGAGCCGGCTGTGTCAAGCCGCGGCTCTACTGAATGACGCTAACGTGACCTAAGGTCACATCAGTGTCTTCTGCAGAGCGCGCCGCAGAGAAGAGAGCCAGAGGGAGAGCCAAGGTACTGGTAAGTGTCCTGCATCTTTGGAATGGGGATGTGAAAGAACAGAGGGGCTTTAAGACTGGCTGGACACAAACAGAGGGGGCAATAAGGCTAAATGGACACAGAAGTAGGGGGCAAATTTACGTTATACATGTTTTTCTAAATTTCAGACCCCAAAATTAATGTGCGTCTTATACATGGGGAAATATGGTACATTAGGGGGTCAAGAGAACTTCAGGCAATAGATCACATTTTTAGCGTTACAATCATAGTTTGTAATTTCAAACACTGCCACTCTCACCCCTAAACGTCTGTTTTGTTGGTTTCCTGTAACTACATGCTGTACATTTTCCACACAGGAAAGAGATAGATACCTTGGGTTTAGAACAGTTTTGTAAAATGGCTTTGGGTTATTTTTTCCCTCAAATTAGGGCTTCTCCTCCAGCAAATCTGGGCTCACTCCCCCAAATTAGTTGTCAGAGTTTTTCCTGACAGCAAGATAGGCCAATGTTTCTGTACATGCGATTGGATCTCCCTTCACTCATGACCGTAATCTCCAACAAATCTAACGGTCTTATCTTTTTGCCATAAATCCATTTTGATTAGTCTCTTAATACTCCCACATTCTATATGCCTTTCTTAAGTTCTTCAGCTTCATTAATGGCTGAGCCACTTGATGTTATATTAGCACAATTAAGAACCAGGATATATATTATAAGGCTTTGCTATTCTCCTGTTTTAACTATCATCAGTGGTAAAACACTGTTAATTTCAGTTTTAAAATATTTCACCATGAGTTGCTATAGATTTTAATAAAATGAGTGATTTTATATTTTGCGTGTGATTAATTTACATTATTGATGTTTAAACAAGAGACCCAGAGTGCCAATCAAGAGGATTTGCTGGATCTTAATTGGTGCCAAACAATAAGCTTTGCAATTACTTCTCCTCAGGTCACCTTTTAAATCTTAAATTGTCCGACTGATATACAGTAGTGCCCGATCACTTTTTTGTTGACAAAATGATTAATGTCAACCCCCTAAATGCTTGTGCTAAACACTCCAAAACCTTATGCTGTGGATCAGTTGACAATGCAAGCAATACTGTTAGCATTATATTGTATTAATGCTTGTGAAATTATTTAGGTGTGTGAAAAATCATTCAAAAAAATGCTGTTAGCTCGGATTTTGCCATCCTCTACCAAGCTATTTTGCTCAATTTTCAACTATACAGGTTTCATTTCATGATGAAGTGGAAGACCCATTTACAATTAGGGTTATAATATTTCTCACCTGGAAGAGACACTGGGTATTGGCTAAATACACTGCTGCTTAATTGCTCTTCTGCTGCAGGGTCAAAGGAAAAGGGACCAAGAAGCGGCTGAAGTTCTAGAACCTGATAAGACAAAAAATATTATATTAGGGATGCAGGAACACATGAAGCACAAGAAAAATATTTGTATATATATATATTATCATAAATTAGACTTACAACCTACTTTAAAGCAAAGAAGGTATGGTAAAAATGTTTAAATCCTGGGGAAAATGAAGACAAGTGCAGTAGCATTTAAACTCTGGGTAGGAATATAAAGTCATCATGCATGCAACATGAAAATCGCCAGACTGGAATTAGCAATTCCCTAACAGATTTGAACATAACATTTCTGCAAATATTTAAAGGGGGAGGGGCAAATTTACCATCTTAACTTACCGGGTTCAAACATTTAAAGACGACGAAAGGAGATTTGCCTAGAATCCGCCTCCATTTTTTCTCCCAGTCATTCTCTAGGTCACCAATTGATTTGTTAACAGATACCAGATCTTCCCTCTTTATTTTATGTCTGTAACAGTGAACATTTGTTACAAAAGCCTAACACATCAAAAACTTCTGACCAACAATCATGTTTGCCCCGTATCTGTCCGTTACGATTTCTCTCAATTCGCCCCGGTCATCAAAAGGCATTATTATTTTAGGGAGATTTTGTGACAAAAGGAGCATGTCTTATCTCCATCTGTGTATCAATCTCCCACAACTACCTGAGGCCAGAAAAACCAGAAGCATTCAACAAAACATGATTTTAAGAAAAAAAAAACAAAAAACTAAACAGGTTTCAGAATAAAATGATGCCAGGTGGAGGACACTCACCTCATGTTTTTTAACCTTGCAAGAACTTCAGTTTCAAACTTCAGCTTTGCCTCTATGTATTGAAGATCCACTTGCAACTTATCGCCACTGATTTTGCAGTGCTCATGTTTCACTACTTTCAATGCTTCATTTAGCAGTTGGATAACAGTTACAAGATTTATTTTTCCTGCTTCATACACATTCTCCATCTGCAACTGTTCATAGAAACCAAAACCAGTCAGATCAATATAGCTTAATTTCAGAAACTTCTAACTGTACAGCTTGGAAATGTCTTAAATGTCAATCTTTAAAAATAAGGTAAGCATTTTAATTAGAAAAGCCATTATAACCATTATTCAATAGACTTGAAGTTCTTATCTATAGAGAGGAATGTATATGCTTCATATATTGTGGTATTATCAGTACACTATAAGAAAGTGTACAAGTTATGTTGAATCACACTTGAGAACTCTATTTCCCTATGAAGATACCCACAGCAGGAGTATTATGGGGAGGGGGTTAAGAAGACTTCACTGCTTAAAAACAAATATAGAACTTTTTTACAAGTATTCATACCATGTGCATTTCACTTTCAATTCTGGCCACCAATACATTGGGAATGTTAAGGGTAACATTAGACCCGTCCAGAAAGTACTTTTCCACCTGGCCTCCAACAACAGAGTCTGCAACTTCCATTTCACGATCAATGGCTTTCATGGTACTCATAACAGTATCCCACATATGACGAACCTTAACGATGAAGACAATTGTTTAAATGAAAAAAATGACGAGAATACTATAAAGTACAGAAAGAACAAATCATGCTTGGCTTACCTCCTCTATTTTAGTACCACTCCTGCAGGAGTCACTTTCTACATTTTGTAATGTGCTGGAACAAAAGGATTTTCAGTTTTAAAGCAATTAAACCGTATAAGATGTTAGATCTATAAACATGTCCTAAAACTACATGTGTAATATGGAAACAGAAGACAACTAATATGTAACCATCTACTATAAAGCACAAGGGCCTCCATTCAAGATACCACATTTACTTCTAATCAAAGTCCTTAGTGTAATGGGCGTCCTGATACACTAAAATAATATTTAGATTTTGAAGGGGTTATTTGGACCCTGTTGGTCATATTTACAAATCATTCAGACTATTTGTTTGGTTTTCAAATACCATATGCATTATTGCAGTTGGCTTCTTTCATTGTTTACATTAATCATGGTTTTCTTTATTAAAAAAAAAATAAAAAAAATAAAGTGTTAAGCACATACACAGAATAAAAATAGCTTACTTGTACTGGGCCTGCAATGTTGCACACTCAGAACGCAAGTCCCTGATTTGTTTTACAAGCAACCTGAAAAAGCAACCAAATCAATTAACAAGCCCATACAGCATGCATCCAATTTAAAATGACCATTTTCTAATTGCAAAGCTTCGGCTTACTGAATGTGCATTAGTTAACCACATGTGTAGAAGTACCGATTCCAGAAAGAAGCAGTTTCTGAAGATCTTTAGGATTTCAGATAAGAAAAGTGTGGTCTACATTTAAGTTCTTTTGAACCGCTTAAATCTGAAAACATGTTTAAATTATACAGTACGCAGTAAATTATTAATTAGGCACAACTTAACTTTGAGTGTGTATTGTTGCCATGTGTCACATAGCAAACTACCTTTTTCCACATAACTGAGCACAAGGGTGGAAGCACAGTGCACATCAGACTTAACGGCGAGTGCCTTACATACCATGAGAGACACAAAGGAACGGCACTCTGGTGTTATCTGGAAATCGGTACTCAAGAGCTTACTGTGCTGCATGCAGGCAATAAATAGAGTCCAAAAATGGTAGCACTCAGATTTTTCTATAGACCAAAAAAGGCTCTTCCACAAGAAATTGATAACAGATGTTTCAGTTTGGGTATAAAACCCTGATGAAAGGCTATAGAAAAATCTCGAGTGCCACCATTCTTGGACAATTATATACACACACGGGGAGAAAAAAAACAAAAAAAAAAA
>WWET01000050.1:855978-871514 GCA_011038615.1 Limnodynastes dumerilii
AGTCTTTTTTAACCTTCCCAACCCTTCCCCCCCCCCCCTTTCTCCTTTTTTTTCTTTTATTATGTTGTTCCTCTTCCCGTCTCCTCCCCACATATAGTGATTATGTGCTTTGGTTATTGTTTTAACTTTCCCTCTAAGGGTACGACGTTCTGCTCCGTTCTCTGTGCACGAGCTGCCTTTGAATTGTTACATGCCTTGTTGTACGCCTAACTGTTCTTTTTCTTTGTGCTGGTTGTGCTTTTGCATGTGCATTGTACCCCTGTTCCGTTATTTATTTGTTAAAACCAATAAATAAAGAATTATAAAAAAAAAAAAAATTCTTATTTAAAGGCACTATACTGGATCCAGATCTCCGCTGTTTCTGCAGAAGCGGTAGTGTGCTGATGCCAGCCCGCAAGCAGGGCCCTAGCTTGGTTGAGCATAGAGAGACAGTCCCTTCATCCATCAGAATCAGGGTGAAAATAGGGTTAATGAAATTGACAAGGAACAATCACACTCTCTTCCATGCTACTGATGAAGTTAAGGCAAAAGATTACATGCTGTAAGTCATTAAGACTAGAACCAAGTAGTTTGTGTAAATCACATGCTTTACAGTTTCTTTTCTACAACTGAATCCATGAGCAAGATTTGGAGGGATCCACATGCACTGGCCTTCCCTATCCAGACAATTGTGCATTGGCATTATGATCCCTCTACCTTGTACAGGCAGAGTTACCACAACCAGGGGATACCTGACTCATGGGCAGAAAGTTTCTATGAAACACAGAGGTCTGAATGAGTACACATGGTGAAGGTCTATATTGTAAACTGACTAAGAGAGAACGCCCACTTGTGAACTCAGCCCCGCCCCTCATTCCTCTTAAGTCTGTATGGGTCAGAAGGCATTACTTTTTTTGATAGAACCAATTTGTGCGTATTGTAAAAAGGAAAAAAATCACTGCAATCCATTGAAGCCCAGAGAAAAAAGTGTGAGTCCATTGTTACTATTAAATTTGTATATATTTTGAGAAATCTATTTTTGTCTACAAGCATTGAAAGATATAACTTTCACACAGTAGACCAACCAAGCTGTAGTTTAGGGCTCTGGACTTTAGATGGCATAGTAAAGACACCAGACTAGCATTTTGGTTCTCCAATCACAGCACACACTGGGAAGTAATAAAGAACCATCAGGGTTATTCAATCCAGCAGCATACACAATGCAAAACAGCCTCCTGCAACGCCAGGTGGTTTCCCTCTATATAGGGTTTGATTAAGGGTCTCAGACGCCCTAGGCTAAAATATTTATACCCCCTCCCACACAGTGGCTGACAGGCGATCCTCACTGACAGTCTGAAATAGAAAGACTTCTTTAACATGCACACACTTCAAAAATACACAGAAATGCTGTCACACATACAAATACACAAACACCATATAACATAAATGATAAACATAATATAACAGATTAGAATTAGATTATGTTTACCTTAGAAATACAGCTTTAAATTTCTCCCAATGAAATATATGAAGCTCCTTATCCTGGATCCTGATTATGACAACATGCTCACTCCCTTCTCCTGTGCAGTGGTGGTCACATCGGGACCTGAATCTTGGAACAGCACTCTGCCCCTGCAGTATGCAATACAGAAGAGAAGCACAGGCTATGACTGACCCTGACACACACACATAACTTAAATGATACAAATGGATAAGACTGGCGACTTACACCAAAAAAGCTGCACCTTAGAATCTCAAGTGGAGTGTCCAAAATTCCAAAGATAGAAAATTGTAAAAGTGGTTTGATGAGAAACTATGGGAGCGCTAACTATCAGCTAGGAATTATTTAAAGGTCACTATATCCCACAATAAATACGGATAAATAAATATGGAACTAGGTACGGAGCACCTTTCCTACGATTTTTATTTGTGGCTTGTACCAATGCATTTTATTTATTTTATTGTGATATTTAGTGTGTATTAAATTTGTGTTTCATATTTCCATTTTTTTTCCTGAGGAACATACTGGAAAGAACTGAAAGGGATCTTACTACAAACTTTATGTGCATTACTTGGAATTATTTTACCCTGTGCAGATCACTATAGGACATGAAGCCCTAAAAGACTCCTTTTTTATATATTTGGTTTTTACTTTTATTTTATAAGTATTTATTGTGGGATACAGTGACCTTTAAATAATTCCTAGCTGATTTACTCACTAAGGGGTATATTTACAAAGGTCGATTTGGCCAAACTCTCGGGATTTTGCCTGTGATTTCTCAATCGCCGCATTCACTAAAGGCAAAGTCCCGGGACTTGCGCCTTTAGCCAAATCGACTCGGCAAACATCGCGGGACAGAAATCGTCCAGATGTTTGCCATACAAAACATACAAATCATCAGATTCACTAAAGGCAATTTTACTAAATCGCCTTTAGTCCGACGTCAAATCACTGAAAAAAAAATCGCCTGCTGTGTGGGGCAAATTCAATGCACCCGACACTGACCCTGAAAAACACGTCAATATACTTGACCGTGTTTTTCTGTGTATAAACCAAGTGCAGCATGCTTAAAAGCCTTAGCCATGCTGTGCTGATAGAACTACAAGGCTCAGCATTGCTTAGCCTTGTAGTTCTATCAGCGTCAGCATGGTAAGGCTTCTAACCATGCTGCGCTGTGTGTGGTGCGTGTAAAAAAAATACAGTGTACACAAAACATACCGATATACATTACAATGTGTCCATGTTAAAATAAACCTTTTCCCTGACTAATATTACCCCATAATGTGTGCACTTACCTCTGGTGGTCACGTGTCCTATACTAACTGTATTGAGATGTAGTGTGTGGTGTTTAAAAAAATAATAAAAACATTTTTCACTCACTGTTTGCTGTCATAGAAAAGCACCGCGATTTACCCCTTGCAAAATCGCGGCAACTCGCGGGTGTTTAAAAAAATCGCAGACAACTCGCAGCTTTGTGAATTTGGTGAATTCACGCTGCAAATCGTCTTTTGTAAATATACCCCTAAGTTAGCACTCCCATAGTTTCTCATCAAAACACACACTTAACTGCCCGCTTTCTCACACACACACATAACTGCCCGCTCTCTTTCTCACACACACATAACTGCCTGCCCGCTTTCTCACACACACACACACACATAACTGCCCGCTCTCTTTCTCACACACAAACACACACATAACTGCCCTCTATCTTTCTCTCTCACACACACACACACACACACACACACATAACTGCCCGCTCTCTTTCTCTCTTTTACACACACACACACACACATATAACTGCCTGCTCTCTTTCTCTCTCACACACACACATAACTGCCTGCTCTCTTTCTCACACACACACACACACACATAACTGCCATATAATACAGAAGGGCCTCATATGCATGTGTCCATAATGGTGACTTAGAGGAAACAGCTACATTGCAACTTTTGCTAACCCCGTCAATGGGATCAATGCTATTTATTAGTCTCCTGATTATGAAAATACATCTGATAAGGAGACCACTCGACCTTAAGGTGCTTAGGGCAGCACGGTACAGTCAAAATTGTAAAAACATTTCTGTTATGTTGATTGGAGCAGCTTTTGTTCCCTGCTGTTGTGTCATAGCAATAGCTTCATCGTGTGGAGTGCATAATTCTGTAGTTATTGCCAATGCTAATAGTGGATATTTAATATTATATTTATTTACATTTGCTTATACAGTTGTGCCCAGTGAATCCTTTTCCAAAAACAGAGAAAGTCAGGCATACATGGTGTGACATTGCATGAATGGTGGATCCACCCACTGGGGAAAGTTGATTAAGGCTTCAGAAATCATTAAAACTTTGTTTATTTACCATTTAGCAGCTATTGGCTTTCAGCAGAGATAATGCGATGGAGCTGAGATCACCCTTTCAATGTCCTACAGAAAGAGTGCATGAATATCCTGTGAATTGATTAAGTGATATCTGCTCACTTGTCTGATCTCTGAAGCCAGCAGCTGCTAAATGTTAATAAACAAAGATTTAATGGTTTTACTAATGGGCTGCAATCTAGCTTTCCCACTATTTCAAGAGTTCAGCATCATGGCAGAGAAAGCTTTATCTGGGCCCAACTGTAAATTAAAAAATTATCATTGTCTGGATGGATGATGACCTACAGATAAGGTTCAAGGACATGGTCTAGTCTATTTTGTACAAGATTTCCAATCAGCTGTTGTCATGTATGGATAGCTAAGTATAAAACAAGTTCTAAACACCACCCCGTCTTTATGTCCAATTCTAATAATCATAAACAATAATTAAAAGCCCCTCTTTAATGCATTTAATTTTGGCATTAATCATGGGCTTTTCAAATTTTAATTAAAAACTGGTAGCGAAAAACAATCGATCACAACATCTGTTTCTTCTTCTTTGCAAAATTCATTTACAACTGTATCACACATAATTCTGTTTGTCATTTCAAAAGCTTCTCCATCAATTATGTAGCATAGCGTATTACAAAGAGCTGTTAGTGAAATTGCAAGCATGTCCATTTGCAGTCCAAGTGCATTAGCAGTGGTATAATAACTACAGTTTAAACAAAGGGGCTCTATTGAGTAAATAAATATTGGGCATGTCATACAACTTCTTTATACCTACCGATAATGGGTGTGGGGCTCCGGTCTGAACAGCTGATTTTTGAAAGAGCCGTTTCCTCCCAGCCAGTTGCAAACTGGGATTTCGATTACATATGCCTGGATGAGGCATAGCAATCGATCCATGGAGCACTGAAAGCTCCGTGCTCCAAAAAGTAAGTTAAAATAGTCCCCCACTCCTCTCCTTAATTCTTACCCTAACCCTCCCCTCTCACTACCCTAACCCTAACCCTCCTTTCCTGGTAGCCTGGCCCTAACCCTCCCTCCCTTACAGCCTGGAATGAGGATGGTTAGGGTTAGGTTCTGGAGAGGGAAGGGTTATGGTTAGGCTGGGGGATGAAGATGGTTAGGGTTAGGGGAGGGTTAGAGTGTGAAGAGGGTTAAGATTAGGGTTAGGTGAGGGTTAGGGTTAGGCTGCGGGGCGACTATAGCTGGGTTAGGGGAGGGTCAGAGTGTGAAGAGGGTTAAGGTTAGGGTTAGGGGATGGGTAGGGTTAGGCTGCAGGATGACAAAGGTTAGGGTTAGCAGATGATTAGGGTTAGACTGTGGAGAGGGGAGGGTTAGGGTTAGGCTGCGGAACGAGGATGGGTAGGGGAAAGTTAGGGTTAGGCTCTGGGGAGGGTTAGGGTTAGGCTGCGGAGAGAGGAGGGTTAGAGTTAGGGGTGTGTTATAGTTAGACTGCAAGAAGGGGATGGTTAAGGTTATGAAGACTTTTCTGAGGGCAGACTGACATTTTCTCTACGTTGTTTAGATTTTAAAAAACAACATTATCATAATAAATCTGCGATGTTTTAAAACCTTCTGAGACTATTTTCTTTCTTTTTTTTCTAAATGCAGCATAAAAAAAATAATATTAGCATTCTATACTGCCATGGCAACAACAGTCGCATGATCCCATCCCAAGAGAATCCTGCGTCTGATTGGCTGTCATTTTTTATTTGCTGCAAGTAACAGAGGTAAGGGATCTGTAGTGTGACAGATGCCAGCTTCAACATGCAAATATGTTTCCATACTAAAATATTTATGCCCAAAATGTGATATTTTATTTGATCTTTAAATATTCTTCTTTTTTGCAAAACATAAAACAACGCAGGCTTCAGTACAGGGAGAGAAGTCATCACACATGTGAATATCTTTCTCTACACTGTCAACGCCGCGCAGTTATTGACGGAGATAATGTTTATTTTTTATTTATTTTTTTTATATATCGGGGGTGCTTGGTAGCTAAGTAACCATCGTCAGTAGCGGTGAGGATTTCTAAATGTCTCAGGGACCGTTAGACTCCTGAATTTCATCTCTCTCTAGCATGAAACACTTCAGTGGGGAAAATTAAAGATAATTACCTCTTCACAGCACGCAAACCGTGTTACGTCAAAGCCTTGCCACTTAATCAACAAGGCAGCGAGGCTGGTAGCCTGCAGAAGAGGTCGCAAAACATATTCTCCAAGCGAATACAAGATTATATATTAGACAGGGGCCTAATAATCGATAATCAAGGCTGTGAAAGCAAACATATGCAAAATATCATGAATAATGGATTGGGTCGGAGTGGATACAGACGCAGCAGCGGATCCCCTGCTAAATCTAGCCTTCAGTGCGAGCGAGGATCCTACCTTAAGTCTGGACAGAGCATCCGCTTATTGTACAATTTATATGCCCAGCTCTTACCTCATAGCAAAATCTCAAATTTAACTCAAAACTCTAAAGCTAACCCCAAACCTATCCATAACCTCATCCCAAGCCTAAACTCAACCTTAACCAAAAAGTCATTCCTAACCCCAACGTAACCTCACCCCTAACTCTAAACTCAACCCTACCTCCATACCCAACTTTAATCTCAATCCTAACTCCATACCCAACCTTAATCTCAATCCTAACTCCATACCCAACCTTAACCTCAATCCTAACTCCATACCCAACCTTAATCTCAACACTACATCCATACCTAACCATAATATCAACCCTACCTCCATACCCAACATTAAAATCAACCTTAACTCCATACCCGACCTTAATCTCAACCCTACCTCTATACCCAACCTTAATCTCAACCCTAACTCCATACCCAACCTTAATCTCAACCCTAACTCCATACCCAACCTTAATCATAATCATAACTACATACCCAACATTAATATCAAACCTACCTCCATACCCAACCTTAATCTCAACCCTAACTCCATACCCAACATTAAAATCAACCCTAACTCCATACCCGACCTTAATCTCAATCCTAACTCCATACCCAACCTTAATCTCAACACTACCTCCATACCCAACATTAAAATCAACCCTAACTCCATACCCGACCTTAATCTCAACACTACATCCATACGCAATCTTAATCTTAACCCTACCTCCATACCCAACCTTAATCTCAATCCTAACTCCATACACAACCTTAATCTCAACACTACCTCCATACCCAACATTAAAATGAACCCTAACTCCATACCCAACCTTAATATCAAACCTACCTCCATACCCAACCTTAATCTCAACCCTAACTCCATACCCAACCTTAATCTCAACACTACATCCATATGCAACCTTAATCTCAACACTACCTCCATACCCAACCTTAATCTCAACCCTACCTCCATACCCAACCCTAACCTAACCTTAATCTCAACACTACAATCTTAACCCTAAATCCATATCCAACCTTAATCTCAACCCTAACTCCATACCCAACCTAATATCAACCCTAACTCCATACCCAACCTTAATCTCAACCCTACCTCCATACCCAACCTTATTCTCAACCCTAACTCAATACCCTACCTTAATCTCAACCCTGCCTCTATTCCCAACCTTAATCTCAACCCTAACCCCATACCCAACCTTAACCTCAACACTACCTCTATACCCAACCTTAATCTCAACGCTACCTCTATACCCAACCTTAATCCCAACCCTAACTCCATAACCAACCTTAATCTGAACCCTAACTCCATACCCAACCTTAATCTCAACCCTAACTCCATACCCAACCTTAATCTCAACCCTACCTCCAAACGTAACCTTAATGTCAACCCTAACTCAATACAATACCTTAATCTCAACCCTACCTCCATTCCCAACCTTAATCTCAACCCTAACTCCATACCCAACCTTAACCTCAACACTACCTCCATACCCAACATTAATCTCAACCCTAACTCCATACCCAACCTTAATCTCAACCCTAACTCAACTGTAACTCTAAACTCAACCCTAACACAAAAAAAAAAAAATGTGTGGGTTCCAAAATATAAGAAGAAGCTGCTGTATGATAAGGTTAGTGCTTAACCTATTAACAGAGGATTAAACCCTCATCAAAAAAAGAACAGTATAAAGATACAGCGCTTTATAAATTATAAAAATAGTGTTGGTATTAATGAGCAGGCACCGACATAAAATGATAGATTTTTATTATCACCAACCAGGATCCCTTGTGGAAACCCTGTGGGACTTCTGTTTGTGAGTATTTAATTCCCACATATATGGTAAAACAGAATTGCCTCCTATATATTTATTTATGCATCAATGTATTTTTATTTGCTTCCTCATTGATTGATATCTATGTGTGATTTGTAAAGTGAATACTTTTGTGATATATTTATGGAATCCCATGGTTGAATTTTAAATAATTTCAAATATATATTTTTTATTAATTTGTATTAATTTTTGGTGATAATAAAATTCTATCATTTTATGTCAGTGCCTACTCATTAATACCAACACAATTTCTATAATTTATAAAGCGCTGTATCTTCATTCTGTTCGACCCTAACACAAAACTCAACCCTAACCTTAATCGTAATCACTAACCCCAAAATCAACCCTAACCATAATTTCAACACTAATGCTAAACCTAAACTTAACCCTCACCTCATTCCTAACCTAAAAAATAACCGTAACCTCAACCCAAGCACTAACTCAAAACCTATCCCTAACCTCATCCCTAAACCTAAACTCAACCTTAACCCAAAAGTCATGCCTAACCCCAAACTTAACCTCATCCCTAACCCCAACCTCAACTCTAACTCCATACTCAACCTTAGCCTTATCCCCAACCACAACCCCAACCGTAACCCTAACCTCATCCCTAACCTAAAACCTAACCGTAACCTCAACCCAAGCACTAACTCAAAACCTATCCCTAACCTCATCCCTAAACCTAAACTCAACCTTAACCCAAAACTCATACCTAACCCCAACCTTAACCTCATCCTTAACCCCAACCTCAACTCTAACTCCATACTGAACCTTAGCCTTATCCCTATCCCTAACCCCAACCGTAACCCTAAAACCAGCCATAGTACTAAACTCAACCCTCACCTTAATCCTCATCCCTAACCCTAAACTCAACCCTAACTGTAATCTCAACCCTAACCGTAATGTCAACCCTATCTCCAAACCCAACCCTAATCTCAACCCTAACCCTAATATCAACTCTAACCCTAATCTCATCCCTAACCCTAATCTTAACCCTAACCGTAATCTCAACCCTATCTACAAACCCAACCCTAATCTCAACCCTAACCCTAATCTCATCCCTAACCCTAAACCCAACCCTAACCGTAATCTCAACTTTTAACCGTAATGTCAACCCTAACTCCAAACCAAACCCTAATCTCAACCCTAACCTTAAATTCAACCCTAACCGTAATCTCAAACCTAACCGTAATCTGAACTTTAACCGTAATGTCAACCCTATCTCCAAACCCAACCCTAATCTCACCCCTAACCCTAAATTCAATTCTAACCTTAGCCCTAATGCTAACACTAAACATAGGACAAAAGATAGAGTTGCGCTATGGAAATAGCCTATAAAAACGGTATTCTTTATTAAAATCAAGAAAAACAAAGAAAGATGGGAAACAAATCCCAATTGTACACACAACAAATATTGTAAAACAATTGTATAAAAATATATAAAGTATACACACTGAGCGTATATATTGTTTGCATCCAATAAATTAGATGTATGCCTGTCGACAGGGCTTATTTATACAAAATATTAGGGTAATTCCTTCTTCCAAGTTGGTCATATAATGGCTCTAAATTAACCAATACTAGGGTTTACTCTGATTATCAATGTAGTACTTTGTCCAGACACATTCACCTTGCAGGGTGTTAGTGGTATTTAAATAGTATCACAAAGTCTTGTAGTCCGTAGGAAAATATGCTGTCAGGTATGGACTCTATATAGAGCTGATTGAGACTCCAATACAAAAGATTTTTTTCCGTAAATACTGATAATTAAGCAGTGTGAACAAGATCTTGTGCCGTGCATACAAATTGTGCAAGAATGACAACAGAAGCAGCTGGCTTGCGGGAGAACATATAACAGTACTCACTATTCGGCTGGGATGGCTCTGACTCCAATGGCAGTTATCAATGCCATACTCACGGTTGGAGCCCTTTTAATGTTCCTTGGTGAGCCTGATACACGGAGGTCTTTATACCTCCCTCCGGACGCCGCTCTGGCCGACCACGGCGGGATAGGTCCCGTGCAAGCAGATCTCTACAGAGGCTGGCTGTGTTTCCTCTTTTTTTCAAACAGACAAATCGGTGAGGGAGCTCCCTTACTTAGCGTGATATGTTGCCCAGAGTATCCTTAGTATTTCGGCAATATATGTATGCCAGGGAAAGAAGGAAATAAACGCTGTGTGTATGGTGCTTTTTCCTTTACGTGTTTCTCCTATAATTAGGTTTCAGCTCAACCCTAACCCAAAACTCAACCCTAACTCCAACCGTATCCTCAATGCTAACTCCAAACCCAAGCCTAACTTCATCCCTAATCCTAAACTCAACCCTAACACCAACCCTAACCTCATCATTAGCCCCAACCCTAACACTAACCCTAAACTTATCCCTAACCCCAGACCGGATTCACAGATGCGCGTTTACTACCTGCGTGTTTTTACGCACGAACATAGCAAGACAACACCCATAACACTCCCCTAGCACGGCCGGTTTTTCTGTCTCCATAAGGCACTCTTAACTCTTTGGGTCATATTTACAAAGGTCGATTTGTCCCAAGTCGCTGCAAAATCGCCGCGAGATGCAACGATTTTAAATCGCCTTCACAAATCGTTCTTTGTAAATATACCCC
The DNA here is from genome assembly GCA_011038615.1 of Limnodynastes dumerilii. NCBI lineage: Eukaryota > Metazoa > Chordata > Amphibia > Anura > Limnodynastidae > Limnodynastes > Limnodynastes dumerilii. The sequence continues at coordinate 866,702 of WWET01000050.1, forward strand.
CATGTGTGCTTACGTGCGTATGTTACGTCTCTACGTGCGTATTTTACTAACCACGCCCTCAAATGCCCATTGAAATGCCTCCCTCCACCCACTTTCACGTAACTTCGAATGTGTGGAAAACAACCCCACCCCTCCGTATGTATGGCCCTAAATGCGATTCACAAGTCCGTGCCTAAAGTACTTACATACGGAAATACCACGTAATTAGCGTGGAAAAAGTTACTACACATGCGCAATTACTCCGCTCCTAAAATACGCGCACAACCCCACGCAAAACAGTATCTGTGAATAAGGCCACCCATCCCTGCCTTTAAACCATCAACTTTATCCCAAAAATGATCCCTAACCCCAATCTTCACCTCATCCCTAACCCTATCCTCAAATCCAAACCCAAGCCAAACCCCAACCGTGACTCTAAAATTAACCTTAACACTAATCTCAATCTAAACCTTAATCCTCATCCTAATCCTCAATCGTGGCTATCTCCCTGGAGATTTGGGCCCAGTGGCGGATGCATCGATTAGACAGGCCGAGCGATTACGGGCCTTTTTGATCAGTTGGTTGGAACAATTATCTCATAGTGTGTGGCCAATTTAAAAGATTATCTGTTACTTTCCGTTTCATCTCTTCCCTATAGAGAAGAAAAATCAGTTCTTCACTTGAAAGCTAATTAGAAAACAAAGCTCCCAGCATTAACACTTCTCGGCTATAAATACGACTTTGCACCAAGTGACAGCAACGTCGCTAATGATTCCAACTTCTCGACTGTTGCTAAGACAAGAAAGTGATGCCGGGGAGTCACACGTTCAGAGAGAACATCGTCCTTACATAATCCGGGGTATTAATAACGCAACCTGTACTCTTTCAGATAACACACTAACAGCTCCCTATGGAAATCATCAGAGACGTATCCATGCTCATTGGTGGGAAACGATGTTTATGTATATGCTCCTTTGACAATATTTTCCATATTCACTTGTAGATTGCCCTGTTCTTTACTGCAACATTACAGAGTATAGAACCAGATCCTAAGATTCACTTATCTAAGATACTCTGTTCTAAGATGCTCTGTTCTAAAATGCACTGTTCTAAGATGCTCTGTTCTAAAATGCACTGTTCTAAGATGCTCTGTTCTAAGATGCTCTGTTCTAAGATGCTCTGTTCTAAGATGCTCTGTTCTAAGATGCTCTGTTCTAAGATGCTCTGTTCTAAGATGCTCTGTTCTAAGATGCTCTGTTCTAAGATGCTCTGTTCTAAGATGCTCTGTTCTAAGATGCTCTGTTCTAAGATGCTCTGTTCTAAGATGCTCTGTTCTAAGATGCTCTGTTCTAAGATGCTCTGTTCTAAGATGCTCTGTTCTAAGATGCTCTGTTCTAAGATGCTCTGTTCTAAGATGCTCTGTTCTAAGATGCTCTGTTCTAAGATGCTCTGTTCTAAGATGCTCTGTTCTAAGATGCTCTGTTCTAAGATGCTCTGTTCTAAGATGCTCTGTTCTAAGATGCTCTGTTCTAAGATGCTCTGTTCTAAGATGCTCTGTTCTAAGATGCTCTGTTCTAAGATGCTCTGTTCTAAGATGCTCTGTTCTAAGATGCTCTGTTCTAAGATGCTCTGTTCTAAGATGCTCTGTTCTAAGATGCTCTGTTCTAAGATGCTCTGTTCTAAGATGCTCTGTTCTAAGATGCTCTGTTCTAAGATGCTCTGTTCTAAGATGCTCTGTTCTAAGATGCTCTGTTCTAAGATGCTCTGTTCTAAGATGCTCTGTTCTAAGATGCTCTGTTCTAAGATGCTCTGTTCTAAGATGCTCTGTTCTAAGATGCTCTGTTCTAAGATGCTCTGTTCTAAGATGCTCTGTTCTAAGATGCTCTGTTCTAAGATGCTCTGTTTCACTATACGCCCGCTATTTGCTCATGACGCCCAGGCAACCGGAAGCTGTCATACTGGGCATGCGCGTTGCGAATTTTTTACCGAATTTTCGCTTACGATGATCGTACGCTCGCTTGTGGTCGTTGCTCTGGATCAGGCCCTTTGACACATAACTGTTCCCTTTTTCACACACACAACCAGTGCCTGATTAAGGGTCCCAGATGCTCTAGGCCAGGACTGGCTAACCTGTGGCTCTCCAGGTGTTGTGAAAGTACAACTCCCAGCATGCTTTACCTGCTTAGTTATAGCTGATAACTGGCAAAGCATGCTGGGAGTTGTAGTTTTACAACACCTGGAGAGCCACAGGTTAGCTAGGCCTGCTCTAGGCTGAAGCATACACACAGCTTGTATATAAGTGTGTATGTTTAAATATTCAGTTATAGCTAAATAATATTAATTCTGGGTTAGGAGATGGTAAAACATATTATTATGCTGGTTGCATTTAGAGATTCTTAAGTAGGTCTTAATCTGGCCCTGGAAGGACCCAAAGGTAACACTGAAGACACTGGAAAAACACAAGGTTTGAGCCCCACAGCAGGGGTTCAAGTGGCTGTTCAAAATACAATGCACTGTCTGTATACTTAGAAATCACAATCTCAATAAAACACAAAAAAGTGTATGATGCCAAAAAATTACAATTTTATTGCCTACTGTAATAGCTGATTTAGAAGGTAACACACAGCTGTAATAGCTGATTATGTAGTAGCTAAAATATATAATACCCCAACAAGCAGTGATAAGGTAAGTACAATTTAACAGTATAAAGGTAGTCTAACAAAAAGATACTCTGTCATATATGTCAGCAGTCCCAGTGGAAGCTCGTTTGCGAAACGCGCATAGGAGACGCTGACTCAGGCGGACGTACCGCATGCACCGATGCCCCGCTGCCTTTTTTCCCCACAAGCCTTTTAAAGATACTAACGGAGACCAGATGACCACAAGTCCGAGACTCATATGCCTGCCGAGAATAGGGAGGGTGAGTTACCTGCGTGGAATACGTGAAGCCCGACCGTGAGGTTGGTAGTTCTTATTAGGAACAGTTTATCCGGATTAGATTAGGCTATTACTTACTCTTCAGTATACCTGGACTTATTTTGAATGGACTCTTGTTCTCCCTTTACCTGCTGACATATATGGCTGAGTATCTTTTTGTTAGACTACCTTTATACTGTTAAATTGTACTTACCTTATCACTGCTTGTTGGGGTATTATATATTTTCGCTACTACATTATCAGCTATTACAGCTGTGTGTTGCCTTCTAAATCAGCTATTACAGCTGGCAATAAAATTGTAATTTTTTTTGGCATCATACACTTTTTTGTGTTTTTATTGAGATTGTGATTTCTAAGTATACAGACAGTGCACTGTATTTTGAACAGCCACTTGAACCCCTGCTGTGGGGCTCAATCCTTGTGTTTTTCCAGTGTTATATATATCGGCTGCACCCCCCAATGTGGGGTAGGTCTTACTTAGCAATATATATATGTGCGGCAGATTCTTTGTGTTTTGTCTATTAATTAACACTGAAGACACCTCTCAAGTCTCCAAATGGACCCCGTAAACAGGGTCTTAGGTATCAGACCAGAAAAGATGTGTCCCTTGCTAATTAGAAAGGTGACTATATCAGTATAAAATCAAAGTATATTTATTAGTTCAAAGAGGAAAATTCAGTAAATGAATTAATATACAGCTACAGAAAAGTACAGACTGTATATAATGGATACTGATAGTGAACCTGTAATAAAACGTGCACTGGATCAGGTGCACTTGTTTGGTCTCGTCCTTACTGTACATTGACTACATGTCTCGTCTGATTTCCTCTCATGACATGCCCTTCAGAATGCAAGCCACATCTCAAACTGCGCTCCAGTGTGATTGGGGTGCGATTGTGTGTGCTTCATTTCTGAGCATCCGCATTGCTAAATCACAGAGATAGGCTACGTAAGATGCTCACCTCTGAATCTAGCACATTATATAAATTTACTTGCAGATTTCAGATCATCATCTTTCCTAACCATATGCCTAAAACTGTTTTTTGATTCTAGACTAGAAAACTACTAGAAAAGCCCGACAGATGTACCTGTGTACACACTACCCACATTTGTCCAACATTGTATAATTAGTGATCATGACAACATCAGACAATATCATTGTTAATCATATGATCGGCCTGATAATTGGAAAGGTGTATACAAAGCTTAACCTGGTTAACACTCACAACTCTCTCCTTCCCCCTCCATAGCAGCATACAGGCTGTGTTTACAGAAAACAGAAGGTAAAGAAGTAGATTTGGGTCATCTTATGCAGTGCAGTGGTGATGACTTGTATTTTAAGCTGAGAGACAGCTGCAGAGCACACAAGCAACTGCTCATCTTAAAATCCAAGTCAGCAGCAGGTGATCCAGTGTTAGAGGAACAGCGCTGGTCTGTTCCACTCCATGTTACACTTCCCAGCCAGCTGCCTAATGGTAGCGCCAGGTCTCATTAGACGGCCAGTTCATCAGCCCATGATTTGGTTATTTTACACAGCAAAGTCAACTTGCAGTGGGAGCAACACTTGGTATCACCACTCTCTGGATTTGTCAGCCCTAGCTATTGTTTTATTCACAACTCATGTTTTGACATAAAAGTCCATCAAATAAGTTAATGACAATATTAAAAAAAAAAAATGGTGTACTCTCAATATTAAATTAAGAACAATGAGATCTAATAAAGAAGATTATTCGCCTCACTCAAACTCAATATTAAATTACCGGTAATAGCATTCAGGTTTGTTCCCATCACATCAAACTCCATACCCATAAGAACAGCAGGCAGCACAGTCAGCATTATATTTATAAATATTAATTGTAATCCTATGGTTAACAACATGTTACTGGTGTCAGGTCAG
>WWET01000050.1:872782-886821 GCA_011038615.1 Limnodynastes dumerilii
GGGAACATGGTAATTGTACACTGGTGCAGATCAGCAGTCAGACCGCTGATCCACACGATGGCGTTAAAGCAGGCTTATGGCAATGTAAGCTGCCATAAAGCCTGCAGAAGAGGGAAGTGACCGGGGGCATGCATTCACCTCTGTCAGACAGACACCCCCCCACACGGAAAGTGTGTGGGGGTCTGGATCTGGTCCCAGGTTATGTTGGTATTCCAAAAAATTGCATCTTTCACTACAACATAAGCGATCTGATAATTATACTGTGTAGACATCTTAACACTAATAGTAGAGGTAATACAAGACAAAACTAATCAGATATTAAGCAAACTTTTATTTTACCCATTAGAACAAACAAAACATTTTACTCTGTAAATTACATTAATAGAAAGCGCTTTACTGTGCAATGGTAATCCTACAGAAACTAATCAGATTACAGGCTTTGGCTGTGAACACAATTTTATTCGATAAGTAAAGTTCTCCTAGGAAAAGAAGCTATCACACAAGCTTAGTAAGGTAGTGCAAATGGCACTGGCAAGACTTAACTTCAATATTAAGCAATGTGGCTGTTTCAAGGTCTATAGCTACTGGCGTGTAAGACAATAGAACTAAGCTTTTATTGAAACTTAACATGGCTGATTAGACTGTCAGACACAAGTGAAAATCTTGTTTTAGTATACATGAAGAAACAGGGGCTCAGATACACAACCACTGTCCCAGTAGCGTTAACAATTCCGTACATCAATAGCTTAAATGTACGTAACCTCCAATGCAGACTAATCTTGAAAATGTATAAAAGGTCAGTATAAAGCAACTTTTTTTTTTTTTAAGTAATTAGCAGAAACACACAGTAAATAATAACATTGCAGAACACTACAAATTTAAGGCATCCTGGTTTACTACACGACCATTTGTCCGTGTGAAGTCTTGCATTTCTGACTCTTCAACCACCATCGCATCTGGATTATCATCAGTTTCTGAAGAGAGGTCACTGATGGTAAAGTCAGGGACCTGGTGAGAGAGAAACATTTACTAGCCAAGCCATTACAAATAAGCTATGACAGTTAATACCTTTTGCCTGCACTAGAAGTCATGTCAAATGGCTTTGTAAATGTCTTATGCAACTTCTTTATCACCATATGTCAGACACAGAATGACAGGTCTATGAAAGTTACAACTAATGCCACCACACAAGGTTTCATGTCACATTGCAGTAGTATCCCATTTACTATCAAAAGGATAGATAGTAGAAGGGGAACATTTACAAATGGATGTGAAACCTAGTAATTTCCTAGGCCAGTCATATTTTAAAGGATGCATTCATGAACAGGGACTAAACCTGCACCTATTCTTCATAATAACAACCTGTGCAAGTGCATTCTCCATTTGGTAGGTTATGTCACTGTCTGGCGACAGCTGCATCTACATGTTTTTCTTTTGACTAAAGGTAGTGAAAGGAATGATCTTATCTCAAAACATGTGAAAGTTAACAGAAACGTTAGCATACATCTACATATATGCCTGCAAACCAACCTACTAACCCAAAACATTGCAATATTGACATTGTACAGCACTAGATCTGATCTCAAACATCCTGTACTGCAAGTTAAGGTTTAAGCACACACAACAACTTATACCGCAGGCATGCTTTGTTATTTTAATTAGTATCTTCAGGTGCACATTGCTAAGTATTTGTATACGACATTTTACAGAACAGTATTTTTAGTTCTCATTTATGGGAGGTCCTTTAACATTAAGCTAAGCGCAGGAACAAAACCATGCTTCCCGAATGCAACAACTAAACATTTAATTCCCATTTGTGTGGAAGAAGATTGGTGAGCATTAGAAAAGGTTTAGTGTCTACCAATGCTGTATTTTTTTAGTTCTAAAATCAGTAATAACCTAGAACTGATGTATCAGGTAGTTGTGCTCTTGTTTAACATCAACCTTTGTAGGCTAGGAGAAATAGGATCATTTATCAGTAAAGGACGGAAAGCTGCCTCAGCTTCCTACTGCATGTCTTTCAGACAGACCAGACATTTAAGAGTCAGGATTTTGTAGATCTGTCACCTCTAAATGACTTATGAACTTAAAATTGGCAAGAGTGGTAACTTACAAAACTTTAACATGAACACAGACATTTAATGCAAATATAGATTTATTAATTATACAAAAGTGCACAATATAGTTTAACAGTTTGTGTCATGAACCACCCATAACAAACACAAGTTTACTTTGTCAGACACTACCCAACATGTAACAAGTGACATGCAGCACATAAATTAGGTGTATTACAATTTAGATGTAGCATGAAGGTAGGCAAGCTTGTTATGTTTTACATATGACAGTACAAAGTGATTTTCCACCCTAGTGAAGGTGTGCAAATATAGACTTCATTCAATCTTCATTGTTGGCAGATTCTGCCATATCATCTTCTTGCTCCCTGTGTGGGCAACCACCCATCTGTGGGTAAAAGGGACCTACCAGCCAATTTAGTGGAGTGTTGTTAACCAAGTAGTCCATCACATCATCCATAGAATTTTTCATTTTTGTGAACTGCTCTCTGCTACTGGTTAAGAGGCTATCAGACATTTCTCTGAAGGAGGAGGCAGAACGGAAGTTGGAATAGACATCTGCAGCCATGGTACTGACATTGTAAGCTTTGTTCTGGATGTTTTGTGGAAGGCCTTGAACACTGGTCACCAAGGAAAGACATGTGGTTTGGAGTTGTTGAGTCAGATTCCGGGCAATAGCAAGCGTGCGAGATTCAATTTGCTGTGGAGCAGAAGGTACATGTTAAAGCTTCTGGCCGGTATAAGCATACTGTTACATTGCCTCATTACACAATTGATGGAACAGCTTACCTCAGCACTTTCAGCCACGTCACCAACATGTTGTCCTGTGCTCTTAGTCCATTCCAGCCATGTACGGTAGATCTTATCTTGGGCATCATGGATTTTCTGGTTGGCATCATTCATGTTCTTTCTTGCAAAGTCAATCTAACAGATAAGAAAAATTATTTCATTCACTGTTTAGTCTGTACTAAGGACACCTGAGAGTGTATATGCATTTTCTGGGAAAGCGGTGTTTTTTTTTTTCTTAGACAGGTGGTGTGGTCCTTACATACCAGATCAACAGTATTATGTAGCTGAGCAAGGACTTCTTGGCTCCTGCATTTGGCATCCTTCATTCCGGTCACAGCTTGTTGGTAAGCACGTTTACGGGCTTTTGTAGAGAGGGATCCCAAGCGAACATAATAGCTGGGCTTTCCGGTTGCCAATTCAAACCCTTCTGTTTTTGTTGCTTCTTTGGCTGCATAGAAGATAAGACTTATTCTGTAACAAGTACTTAAAGAACATTTCCTATGCTACATAAAACCCATTTTGTTTAGGAGGCATTGGCAATGCAGAATATAGGGGAGGAGTAGTTAGGGTGCAGGTTTATAGACTACTTAGTTCTACAGCACTGCAAACAAACTGAGTACATATACAAGCTAGCCATCTTCACATGTACCATTTATGTCCAGTTTTAACCAAATGTCTAAAATGACATGTAGTTAAGGGTGCAATAATCAATTACCATTCTACTTACCCAACTCTTCATCAGTTGGTGGAAGGTAGTGCTCCAAGAGGGATTCAGACTTGGTCAGTGCAGTATCAACGTGACCTTTTACCATCTGTACTACTTTGCTCTCAAGAACAGTATTAATACTGCCATTCACAACAGATCTGGTCACCTCCACACCTTCCTGCACAGCACCCTTTGTTTTATCAACTGCTCCAGTAATACCCTGTATCACAACATCCTTGGCACCAAAAACTGCCTCAGAGGCATTAGAGACAACCTGGGGGAAAAAATTATATATATTTTATTGTAGGCACTTTATCAGCTCCAATTTTTGTAATATATCTCTAATTAAGCAACTCAATATGAGATACTACACAAGAACTATTCTGGGATGTTTGCTATATACCTTGTCAGTAGGCTGGTACAAAATGGGGAGTTTCACCTCAATCTTATCCAGTCCAATACATGCAATGTTGTTAGCCATAGCAACTAAACCAAGAAACCAAAGGGGGAAACATTAGTCAGTCTGATGCAACAATACATTTCAACAAGTGCTCCAAGTTCATGGTAAAAGCAATGAGCAAGTCTCAAAGCAGGATGACATTTCACCTACTTTCCTAGTTGCTAGGGTGATGCAAGCTGGCTCTCTAGAGCCAGCACGCCATGCCAATTTTTTTATTCTGCATTATAAGCCAGCATGTTTACCAATTATCTGTTACATGTATTTATATATATTAAAAAAAAAAAAAAAAAGTTCCCTTCACCCACCAAGTGAAATTGCTTTTTCCATTATAGGACAAAGCGATTTTACACAGAAAACACGTTACAATGGAAAATACTGCAAGGTCAATTTATAAAGTTGGCACACAAGTCAGTTCAATGTGATATTTCTAAATACAAGGAGCATTTCTCTGTACCAAAAAACATTGTTTTAATAGTTAATAAAGTTTCTTTTACATACTCTGGGGCTCCAGTTTCTGTATGATTGGCATGGCACTAGTCACAGCCACAGAGGTGATTGTCTTCACACCTTTCTCTGCTACATCACACACAGATTTCAGGTAGGGGTGGTTATCTTTGGTGTTGACATAGGCAGAAGACACCATATCATATGTTGAGCTCACCAGGGGGAGGTTAATCAACCTTACCACCACATTCTATGGGATAGAGAACAGTTAAGAAATTGTACTATGCAGTATACTATACTTTTACAGATGTTAACTTTTCAAACCAGGTATTTTTAACTAGGAGGGGGGGACTAGACATTGTTCGTGGTCTAAATACAAACCCCATAATCAATTTATAAACTTTATCACTTGCTACAAGTTAGAACATAAACGCCCTTAACAGACACATGTTAAAGGAAGTGAGAAGTAACTGTGTTGCATTTAAACTTCTAAGACAGTCTGAACCACCCCTTGAAAAAGCCAATTTCCCAAAAATTAAACAACCCTTATGTCTAACGTCATGGAAGATATAAGCATATACTAATCCTGCCACAAGCGTACTATAAAAATACGCAATATAAAACTGAACAGCAAGTGATCATACTTTCACATGAAGCCATCAACTGTTAAAGATACTAGAGTTTTCAGGTGTTGCCGTCTTGAGCACATATTTTAGTCACAAAGACGCTCATAACACATCCTCTAGCTATATCCATACAACGGTGATATCACCGTATGCAATAATTTACCTGTTGCTGCTGCTCTACTGTATCAGCCATGTTTTAGGTCACGATCTAAAACAAAAAACACCCGCAAAATGCACAATTAAAAACAAAGGCGAGTAACAAGAAACCATCCCCCAAGATTACAGCAGTTACTCCTGATCGCAGTCCAGACCGTGCACTCACCAAATACTCCAAACCTGCAAACGACCACAGCTACTCCAGAAATATGACAAACAAGGCTGTACTCAAGTATTTATAGCCGGCCTGGCCACGCCCAGTTCTCGCGAGCCTGTCACGTAGAACCTTCCCGGCAGTCAGCTGACTGGTGAAACAGCCGGGATGATGTCAGTCGGTTAATGTTGGAATGGCACTTTCTACCCACAGACAAGGGTCAAGGTTGCAGTCAGACATCATGTCTGGAAATACGGCTTATGCAACTGAACGTGGCGTTTTGACTATATTTTTTATAGGAGGAACAGGCACTATGCCCTTACTCCACATTTAGGGCTCTTTTCTGGGAGACCTAGTGTAAAAACAACGTTTTGCTGTATTTAGGGTAAAGGACCAGATCTAGAGAGAGGAAAGTTACACGTGGAAAAAAAACTGGTTGATTTCAGTGATAGCCAATGAATTTTATTCTTTGCTTGTAGGGAGAATACTTTGCTTTTGCTTACATCATACAGATAGTGACCAGCTTCACTTTTACACTGTTATTTACACTTGGCGTAGGAAACGCCACCTCTCAACTCTAATACTGTTTACAATAGATGAAATATGGGAGTAACTTTCCTCTAATTTTCAAACGCTGGATCTGAACCAAAGCAATTAATTTCTTTTGTGGGCAGAAATATAATATTCACATTAACAGCATAACATATGTCATAGCTGATGTATATAATATCTGACTGTCACAATACTTTTGTCTAACCGCAGGTTCTAGTTCATGTTATGTTCATTTTTCGGGCATTTTACAATTAGAAACAGATGCATCTTTTTGCAGCCATATTCAGTCATAAGCATCTTTTATTTTTCAGAAAGACCATCAGCTTCCATAATGTACCGTCTTAATTAATAGTTAAGAACTTATCAGACAGGTGTAACCCAATACACCTTAAGCAGGTTTGATTGTGTGCACCTCCTATACTGTATCTACTGTAGTGCAATGTTAAAACCTCATTTTCAATATTTTTATTAATGCAATGGTATGTTCTTTGATATAATGGGATCTATTTACTAAACACTTTTTTACTTAATTTTCATGGGATAATGCCCATTTTGATTTCATGATTGATATTTACAGAACCTGGGGCCATATTTGCTAAGCTATGGGTTTGAAAAAGTAGAGATGTTTCCTATAGCAACCAATCCGATTTTAGCTGACATTCTCTATTATGTAAAAAGAAAGTAAGAGCTAGAATTGGATTGGTTGCTATAGGCAACATCTCCACTTTTACAAACCCGCAGCTTAGTAAATCTGGCCCCTGGAACCTTTGCATCTCCCTGCCAGCCCATTCTTCTCTCCATTGCATAATATTTACTAAGAAAAGAGTGAGAAACTCCACTCCAAGAGTAAGAACACCATCTAATATCTGTTATTAAGCGGAGGATAAGGGAGGTATATATGGGAAGACCATTAAATTAAACAAAACAAAAAAAATGACACACATAGGGCTAGATCCAGACTTAACTAAGTGCTTGAAATTAGTTCCTGGGGTGAACCATGTTGATTGCAGGGGAGTCATATTTCATCTGTTGCAAACAGTGGGCATGATTCAGACTTAAGAAGGTGCTTAAAATAAGAGAGGAAAGTCACTCCTGGGCTAAACCATGTTGATGACTCCCCATTGGGGAGTCATATTTCATCTGTTGCAAACAGTATTAGTATTGAGAGGTGATGTTTCCCAGCCCAAGTTAAAATAACAGTGTGATAGTAAAGCTGGTCAGTATCTGTGTGCAGTAAGAAATTCAAAGATATATCCCTGCATGCAAAGAATACAATTTACTTGACTCTCCCTGCAACAGGAGTAACTAATGTCAAGCACTTAAGTCTGGATCCAGCCCATATAATTAATATTTTACCCTCTGGAATCACCAATGGTGTTTATATGAACAAGGCACAGCATTGAGTATTCCAGGGATCAAAAAAAAAGTTTAAACTTACATGACCCAGGTGACACATCTTTCTCTGAAGATTACAAAGTCAATCTTTTCATGCTGGGGCTTAGAGAGCCACTGCGCATGTGCTGGGACTTCATTCACACTTCAATTAAATGCAAGATCCTACGATGTGAGCGAACATGTCACAGATCATTGCGGGACCTCGCCATAGGGGTGAGTATTATTAAATGATGGGAACAGAGTTGCCAGGTTCGATGCGAGCAGAAGAAAGTCTGGCTAAAGTAAGTATTGTTCCGTTAGAAATTTTTCAAAGTATAAAGTTTCCACCAAGAACTGAACTCGAATTACTGGCTTCAAAATATAGAAGGCTAACCATGGAACCAACTACAGATGTATGACTGCGCAGTACAAAAAAAAATCACAAATAACACATTTCTTCGGAACAAAAGGATTCTTAAAATATTAATATCTATTATCTGTAGTAAGCTTTTTTTTGTTTAAGCTACAGTGATATATAGGGCTGGATCCAGACTTGCGTCCAGCACCCTACTTAGGCACGCATGCAGATGTTATGCTAGTGTTAGGAAAGTTTCACATTTCAGTACAAATGGGCTGTGCTTCCCCTCCACCTGCCAATGTGGACGTGGGGAAGCATTTACATTGTACAGTGGGGGTGGGTTTTAACATTTATGAGCGGATCATCGGTTGTACAGACCGCTGATCCACAGATTTCACATAAGGCAGTCTTATGGCACTTCATACCCTCTTGTCCCCCTCTGCTACCCTTTTACCCCATCCTCACTTGGTGGCTCCCTCTCAACCTCTCACTGCACTTTATCCCCTCCTCCCTGATCTGCCAAGCTTGACACTTTGCATTTTGCCTTACTGTCTTTGCTTACTTCACTTTATTGTATTTTTGTGATATTTTTATATTTATATCGTATTTTATTATGTACTATGCTGTCCATCCCTACCCTGTATGTTTGTACTGTACTTTGTTGTATTTTGTACGGTGCTGTGGGCACCTTGTGGCACCTTATAATTAAACAATAATAATAATGGCAGCGTAACTGGCATAAAGCCCGCACGAGAGAGGGGAATGACGGGGAGTTCACTCCCCTCTCTCATTCGCACAGCAAGATCCCCGCATGTATGGAAAGCATGCGGGGGTTTGGATCCGGTCCATAATAAGAATATACAGTGTACACAATTAATATACAGATTTCTTTTATCAAATTTTTAATTCATAAATTTAATTCTGTTCCCTTAAAGCATTTGTTATGGGTGTGTTTCTCATACTTTATTACATTACTCAAATTGGGCCAGATTTACTAAGCTGCGAGTTTGGAAAAGTGGAGATGTTGCCCATAGCAATCAATCTTTTTCTAGCTGACATTCTCAAGTATGGAATAGGAAAGTGAGAGCTAGTATCTGATTGGTTGCTATAGGCAACATCTCCTCTTTTCCAAACCTGCAGCTTAGTAAATATGGCCCATAATGTGCTTTCACACAGCTGCTACTAACACATGCAAAATATGTCATATAATAATTTTAGGGAAAAGACTTCAAGATTTAATGTGTGGAGAAAAATGCATCGGCCCTGATTCAGAGATTGAAAATAAGAACTTAAAGCTACACCTGGGCTAAACTATGTTGATTTCAGGGGAGTCAAATTTCATTTGTTGCAACAGTATTATAGTTAAAAGGTGATGTTTCCCAGCTCAAGTCTAATTAGCAGTTTAAAAGTGAAGCTGATCAGCTATCTGTGTGCAATAAGTAAAAGCAAAGCATTCTCCCTGCATGCATAGAATAAAATTAACTTGACTACCCCTGAAATCAACATGGTTTTGCCCAGGTGTAACTTTAAGTTCTTATTTTCAGCCTCTGAATCAGGCCCATCATGTCTACCTGTGAAATAGAGAACACCCTGTCACAAAATCATTTCTGTCTCTTCATCTTATATTGACTTACTAGCACTTCCTTAACTATTTTTGGCTAACAGATACAAAAGAATTGCTCAATGATTACTTTGCATTTCACGAACTAAGAGTGTATTTTTTTCATTTTATGATCTACTAGTGCTGTTTATGTATATATTATTTGAGAATCAATTATAGGTCTTTTAGAATACACAGCTTGTATATTACATTACTAGAATGACTCAAATTGACATTTTGCTTCTAAATGTATTTTAGTACATGAACAACATAACTAGGGCAAAGGTTATTGTTAACATGGCCTTCATTTATGAGTAATGAGTGTTGCATTTCCTGTACTCTTGCTTGCAGTTTATTCTGGTTCATTCACCTTTGTACACATTAAAGATGCAAATATTCTGTTTCACAGTGAGTTTTCTGAGAAACACTGTAGTGCCACATAAGAATTTAACTCTGTTAATCCTGTCCATGAAATTGCATAGGAATATGTAAGGTGAAAGTGAAAATGGTATCATATCATATTGTGGTTTACCTTAAGATGCATCTTGGCCAAAATTACTTGTTTTACTTTATAACTTTTTACAGAAAATAATTACTGTATAAAATGGGACACGGCAATATGTGCTGGAATAAACTCAACAATGATTAAAAACATCAGACTCCTTATGAAATGCCTGAGTAGTTAAGTTGCCAAGTTAAGTTTTTAGGACCTGATCCAGACAGCCAAAAAGGAAAGTTTTTCAGATAGGATCGGAAAACATCTGCTTTGTGTAAAAGAGTGTGCGCATGTGCTGCATTTCCTCATTGCAGAAGCTTCTTAAGTGTGAATCCAGTCCTTGGCTTGATCCTTTGGATTCAGAGCTAGAATCTGATTGGTTGCTGTAGGTAACATCTCCACTTTTCCTTTCCTGTAGCTTAGTAACTCTGGCTCTTAGACTCTGCCTTATAAAAGGTTGTGCCATTGATATCCTGCTTTTAAAATTATTATTTTTATTAACGTTTTACAGGAAAAAGGAAGAGAAGAGAGATAGATTTGAGTGTCATCGGCATAGAGGTGATAGTGAAAGTTAAAGGAGCTGATGAGGTTAACCAGAGACGATGTGTGAAGCAAGAAGAGAAGGGGACCAAGAACTGAGCCCTGGGGAAAACCAACGGTAAGAGGAGTGGTACGGGAGGAGAAGCTGGGGCTTGAGACAGAGAAGGAACGGTCTGAAAGATAGGAGGTGAACCAGGAGTGCACAGTGCAAGGGAGGCTGAGAGAGTAAAGGGTGTGGAGCAGTAGAGGGTGGTAGAACAGTAGTGGCTAGTAGATTTGGCAGATACAAGATAGTTTGTGACCTTAGTCAGGGCAGTTTCAGTGGAGTGCAGGGGGTGGAACCCTAACTGAAGAGGGTCCAGGATGGAGTTATAGGCGAAGTAGCTGATTAGACGGTTGTAAATAAGCCGTTCAAGCAGCTTGGAGACAAGGGGAGAAGGGAGATGGGTCGGTAGTTGGAGGGTGAGATGGGGTCAAGGTTGGGTTTTTTAAGGATGGGGAGACAAGAGCATGTATAAAGGGGGAGGGGAAGAAGCCAGAGGAGAGCAGGTGGAAAGAGGGAGAGACCGGAGAAGATTAAAGGGGATGGGATCAAGTGGGCATGTTGACAGAGGGGATGACAAAAGAAGGGAGTAGACTTCTTCAGATGAGGTGGGGATGAAGGTAGTAGACATAGTAGCTGGGAAGGAGATGAGATGGTGGAGATGAAGGGGAATGACAGGTGATAGTAGAAGAGCTGGAGTCAATCTTGGAAGTGAAGAAGGTGTCAAATTCAAAGGCAGTAATGGAGAGAGGGATGGGAGAGGGAGGGGAGAAGGAGGGCGGTACAAAAAAAAGAGTTGAAGGTGGCAGGGGTTAGACGATTGGTAAAGAATGCAGGACATGAAGAAAGATTACTTGGTGAGGGTGGAGCTAAAAGAGAAGTGGATGAACTTGAAGTGAAGAAAGTCTGTGAGGGAATGGAACTTCCTCCAAAGGCATTTCACAATATGGGAGCATTTTTTTTAGGAACCAAGCGAGCGTGAGTGCCAGGTTTCGGGGTTGGTGTGGCAAAGGGAGACAGAGGAGGGAGGGCAGGCAGCATCAAGTGTGGAGGAGAGGGCATTGTTATAGAGAGAGGTGGCTAGGTTAGGGCAGGACATGGTGGAATTGGGTGCAAGAAGGGGATCAAAGGGAAGAGGTGAAAGCTGCAACATCAAGAGAGTTGAGGATAGAATACATTTAGGTGACAGGGAGGGGTAGAATGAGATGATCAGAGAGGGGGAAAAGAGAGATGGAGAAGTCAGACAGGGAGCATGAGCAGGAGAAAATTAGGTCAAGGTAGTGGCCCAGGGTGTGAGTGAGTGCAAAAATCCACTGTGAATAGGCCAAGGGAGGAGAGTGAGAGAGTTTGGTGGTGCTTGGGTCAGAGAGGTTGTCAAAGGGGATATTGCGAGAGGAGGTTAGAAGACAGAACGTGGAGGAGCCAGGCTCCAAAGTTATCAATGAATTTGGAGGGAAGGCCAGGGGGGCGGTAGACAACAGCAACACAGAGATGGATGGGGTGGTAGAGGTGGATACAGTGTATCTCAAGGGAGGGAAGAGGAGAGAAGGCTCACGGGGTATGACACAGAGATTGCAGGAAGGGGAGCGGAGAATGCCCACACCAGGGCCTTCTCCAAGCCTAGGGGTGTGGGAAAAGGTGAGGCCACCATAAGTGAGGGCAGAAGGGGAAGCAGTGCCAGAGGTGAAGAGCAAGGTTTCAGTAATGGCGAGAAGGTTGCAAGAGTTGGAGAAGCAGAGGTAATGGATGGCAGGGAGCTTGTTACAAATGGATCTGGCATTCCACAGAGAGCAGGAGAACGGGAGAGAGAGAAAAGGGGTGATGAAGATGGGGAGGGGGGAGCTGGATGGAGAGGCCAGGGTCATTGGGGTAGGAAAAAGGCAAGCAGGGCCACCATTAGCAAATGCATGGCCCATTGGTGACAACCAGGGGCGGCCCTAGGTTTTGTGGGGCCCTAGGCGAACGCCGTTTTCACAATGAAAACGGCGCTGTGTTGCCATAGTAACATATTCACAGTGCCTGAACGCAGCGGTCTGGGCACTGTGAATGTGACAGCACAGTGTCCGGGAAGTGAAGGTCCCGAGCGGGGCCGCGGCAGCCAGTACAGTGCCGCTGGGATGAACCCGGCGGCACTGTACTGGCTACTGCGGCCCCGCGCGGGGCCTTTACTTTACATATGCAAGCCTGGCGGGCAATAAAAAAAGTAAATGTGTACGGGTGACGGTCCGGAATAGGCGCGGGGCCATAGGCAGCCGCCTATACCACCTATGACATGGGCTGCCTATGGTGACAACACATAAGGCAAAGTGCCGCAAACCTGCTTTAACAGCGGGCCAGTGTGCAGAGGAATCTCTTCCCTGCTCATTGGCCCACTACTGAGCAGCAAGTGCAGAGCTAGGTAAGTTTCGGCAAGCCCCCATCAGCACTGGGCCCGAGACAATAGTCTCGGCTGTCCCCCATGATGGTGGCCCTGAAGGCAAGTAGTAGTGATATAGGCAAGAGCATCAGAACAAATGATACACATGTAGTGACAATAAAAAAAGCATGAATGTAAAAATTAAATAAGGTTTCCAATGTGGACAGCAGAAGCAGCAATAAAGTGGTTTCATATTGCAATATTTGGTCTTGTAAAGTAGTTGTTTCTGGTGGAGAGTAACAGACTTCAATAGCTGTGTAACACTTGTATCAGTTCATAGAGCAGACCGCCCTTTTTGGCGGTGTATTTAAATGGAGACAGGAAATGTCAATCAGGACAGCTTAATTGACATGTCATGTCATTACTCATATGTGTCTGAAGGGCTCTGTTCTACCCACATCATTGCCAGACTTGCAGTTTAATCCTCTGCTTGTTAGCACATCAAGGGCTAGATTTACTAAGGTCGATTTAGTTGAAATCGCTGTAGTTAGTAGTTTTTTAGCAGCGATTTTGAGTGTTCCAGATTTACTATAGTCGAATAACATTAAATTCGCCAGAGATGTGTATTTCTAAAAAACGCCGTTGTTTAAATCACTCTGCCGATTTTATCCATGACTTACATATAAATCGTGAATTTACTATGGTCGTGTTGGTGCAAATCGCTAGAGATGTACATCGAAATCGCCAGAGCTAAATCGTGTGGTTCTGAAATGTGAGTTTGCATTTATCGCTGGCCACCTGTATGCAGCTACTGGTTCTGGGTATAAAAGTAAGCTCATTATAACATTCAGGTGCATGTTTTTTGCTTGGAGGTGGAAAGATGGCTTTAGAATTCTCTATCATGCACACTGGCTCTGTAATGGGGTTCTTGTATTTGATATGCAGCTATCTGGGTATAAAAGTAAGCTCATTATAACATTCAGGTGCATGTTTTTTGCTTGGAGGTGGAAAGATGGCTTTAGAATTCTCTATCATGCACACTGGCTCTGTAATGGGGTGGGGTTATTTGATGCATAGCAGACCAAGGGCTGAGGAGCAGGAGGCACAACACCATCCCCAGAACCTGGTTCAGCAAAGGCAGCATATACCACGTCATGTGCGTGCCTTTAGGCTGCGTTTGGACCTGGACTCCCTGTCTGATCAGGAGGTAGTGCAATTATTTAGGTTGTCACGTAATAACCTCCTTAGACTGTATCAGCAGGTGAGTAGTGATTTGGACCCAAGTACAGCACGATCCCATGCTGTGTCTGGAT
>WWET01000050.1:919100-931636 GCA_011038615.1 Limnodynastes dumerilii
GTCCGTCCATACCCTGGTGCCTGTAGGCGAATGTAAACATATACATTGAGTGAGATGCGCTGCTCTATAATAAGCCAAAAAATTTGGAGCACCCAGACCTCCCTCCCCAATAGGCCGACACAAAGTTTCCTGGCGAATCCGGGGCTTACGGGCGGACCAAATAAATTTAGTAGCCAATTGTTGCAGGGTTTTGAAATATTTTACAGGGATTCTAATGGGCAGCGTTTGGAAGAGGTATAAGAGGCGAGGGAGAATATTCATTTTCAGAGAGTTAATCCTGCCTACCCAAGAGATGATATGTTTGTCCCATTTTTCTAGATCAGCTTTAATAGTAGAGAAAAGGGGGGGGAAATTGGCTGCAAATAGCTGTTGGTAGGACTTTGTTAGGAAAATCCCCAGGTATTTGAGCTGCTTGACTTGCCAGCGGAAATTAAATTTCTGTTGGAGTTGATGATGTAGGGAGGGGGACAAGTGTAGAGGCAATATCTCAGATTTATTAGCATTAATTTTGTAATTGGAGAGGGTCCCAAAATCTGATAGATCTTTGAGGAGATTGGGAAGGGACACAATAGGGTTGGTGAGGGTCAATAAAATGTCGTCAGCATAAAGGGAGATTTTATGGTCAGTGGGGCCAATGACAATACCAGTAATGTCAGGGTTATCTCTAATTTTAATAGCAAGGGGTTCGATCATTAAAGCAAATATGAGAGGGGATAGGGGTCAGCCCTGCCTAGTGCCATTGCGAATAGAGAAAGGGGAGGATTTGAACCCATTGACCAGAACGGACGCAGAGGGGTTAAAATAGAGAGCGGCAATAGCGTTCAGGAAGGGGCCCTGGACACCCATGGTCGATAGAACCAGCCGCATGTATGTCCAGTCCACTCTATCAAACGCTTTCTCTGCGTCCAAAGCCACCACGAGAGCAGGGAGGCAGCGAGTATTAGCAATCTGAATGAGATCTATGGCTCACCTGGTGTTTTCAGATGCTTGCCGGCCGGGGATAAACCCCACCTGATCTGGGTGCACAAGCGAAGTGACAATCGGATTCAAGCGATTCGCCAGGATTTTGGTGTAAAGCTTGAGATCAACATTGAGGAGTGATATGGGCCTATAGTTGGTACAGGAAGTAGGGTCTCTTCCCGGTTTTGGGATCACTACGATCTTTGCTCCTGTGGTGGCCGGGTCAAACTTTGCTCCGGACAGAATGGAATTAAATAAAGCAAGGAGCATAGGCAAAAGGTGCGTTGCAAATTTCTTGTAGTAAATGGCGGTAAACCCGTCAGGGCCAGGGGCAGAAGCGTTTTTTAATTCCTTAATAGTATCTAAAATTTCCTGGGAAGTTATAGCCCTATTAAGAAATGACTTTTGCTTGAGGGTGATCTTTGGAAGGGAGATAGAGCTTAGAAAGTCTCTGACTTTAGTAGCTAGAATCGTCGTACTGGAGAAATGAGGTGCTAAGTTGTAGAGAGAGGAGTAGTACTCTTTAAAGGATGATCTGTTTGGGGTTATGGATCATGGTGCCCTCCTGCGACTTAATAGCAACAATATGATTTCTGGTCCGTTTCTCTCTCAGCTTCTGGGCCAGTAAGCGGTCCGCCCTGTCCCCCTTCTCATAATGCGGTCTGCCCTGTCCCCCTTCTCATAATATTTCTGCTTAAGCCATTGCAAGGTTTTAGCCGCTTTTTTGGAAAGGAGCTGGTGGAGTTGACCCTTCAACGCTAATAATTTAATGCGGGTCTTCCGCTTGGGAAATCTCTGAAAACGGATTGTTAGGGAGGTAATCTGGGTCTCCAGGGCTTGAATGCGTGCTTTCTAGGTTTTATGTTTGTTAGCTGCTAGGGCAATCAGGGCACCGCGGACCGACGCTTTATGCGCCTCCCAGACTATGGCCGGAGAGACCTCGGGAGAAAAATTAAATGAAATGTAATCAGTGATAGCGAGAGCAATAGAGTCTACATGAGCTTGAGGAAGGAGTACAGAATCATCCAAACGCCATTTAGAAACCGAGGGGCGAGGGGAGGATAGATCAATCATCAGGGAAACGGAGGAATGATCAGACCAGACTACCGGGTTAATAGAGGCGGAGGCAAGGTGCTGTGTGAGGTTACGATCTACCAGAATCATATCAATACGTGAGTGCATATCGTGGGGGAAGGAGTAGTGAGTGAATTGTTTACTGGTGGGATAAAGGGTGCGCCACCAGTCATAGAAGTCAAACCGGGTGAGCGTGGTAGTAAGAGTCTTGGAGAGGCGGACGGATCCCGGCGGAGCCGGGAGCGGAGCTGAACGATCTAGGGCCGGGTCAAGAAAAGCATTGAAATCTCCTCCGATTATAGCATAACCTTGTGCGAGCTGCGACAAAATTTGGAAGAATTCGGTGAGGAAGGCACCCTGGCCAACATTGGGGGCGTAAACTGAAGCCACCGTGATAATAGAGGGACCAAGAGAGCCAATTAAAATGAGAAATCGGCCAAGAGGATCTGCTGTTGAGGAGATTAGAGAAAAGGGAACTTTGTGACAGAATAAGATCGCTGTGCCCCTTTGCTTCGAATCGGTAGAAGCATAAAAAGCCTGCGAAAAATATTTACTTTGCAGACCAGGGTGGGGTATTTTAAAATGAGTTTCTTGTAAGATAGCAATGTCTACTGAGTGACGTTTGAGTTGCTGTAAGGCTAAAATGCGTTTTGATGGGGAATTAAGATAGGATTTTAAGTGTCATGGTGGATGAAACTTCAGAAAAGCTGAAACAGTGATAAGTACTCCTTCAGGGTGTGTAGGGGATGGATAGAGGGAGACCGAGCTCCTACTGCGGAGGAAGGTCCAGGAAAAGCAGACTAGGTACCAATACAGTACCGTAAATATACGGGGGGTGGGTCGCCCACAGAGGAGGCAATAAGCAAACATGTTGGTAATGTGTGAGAGGGGAAAGGTAGAGAACATGGTGGGACTAGGAGTGGAGCGAATGATAGCAATCAATCATACATATTAAATAACAATGAAACATTAAACCACAAACCTGCGGGAAAAAAAGGGGGGGGGGTTAATAAACCAATACAAGCTATAGCATAAAATATAACATTAGAAAGAATATGAGAGTGTAAGGTAAGGATACATAGTTAACATCGGTAGAATCTCACGTGATCCAGGGAAAAAAAGTCTGAGAAGTCCAGAAAGACTACCGCAATAACTGTAGTAAGCCAGGGATCTTTGAGAACCAGGATCGTGACATGCAGACAGTGAGAACCGTCCATGTGTATGCTGCATACATCATCCAACTACGCAGTGGTCCACTCAGGTGGGGGCGGTCTTCTTCTAGAGGAGCCCGAGGAGGTGGGTGCCGAGTCCCCAGGATCCGAAAGCCGGCTAAGTAGACGAAGCGTGTGAAGTTCGTGGTCCAGGGTCTTTATCACATGCGTATTGCCCGAGTGGGAAAAATTGAGTTGGAAAGGGAACCCCCACCTGTAGCGAATGTTGTTAGAGCGCAGGATTCTTGTGACCTCTGCCAGATCCCTGCGTTTCTTCAGGGTAGAAGGAGCTAGGTCTTGGAAGACTTGTGGAGAAGTCTCTTGGAAATCAATGGCAGGGGAGTTCCTAGCAGCTTGCAGAATGCGCTCTTTACTTGCAAAATAATGAAGTCGGATGACAACGTCCCGAGGGGGCTGTCCAGGTGAGGGTTTGTTGCGGAGGGCCCGATGAGCTCGATCCAAAAGAAGGTCTGTGCTAGAGGCAGTTGGGACTAGGTGCTTAAACAGGCCCTCAAGGTATTCAGGCAGGTCAGAGTTGGAGATGGATTCCGGCACATTCTTGATGCGAAGGTTATTGCGCCTCGAGCGGTTCTCTTGATCCTCAAGTTGCTCTTTCAGGGAATCTAACTCAGCACGGATCGCAACCAGATCTTCCTCCGTTTGCGTTTGATAGGTGCATAATTCATCCGTTTTCTTTTCAAGGGAGTCAGTGCGAGAGCCAATAGCAGCGATTTCAGTGCGCAGTTCGGTCAGCATGGCACGGATCTCAGTCTGAATAGTAATTTTGACTTGTGAGGTGATCTCTGATATACTGGGATGTTGAGGTTCGCTATCAGACTCAGGCTGAGGAGACTCTTGAGGAGAGGGGGGCGACGGAGAAGGTTGTTTTTCACGCTTAGAGAACATGCTTGGGGTGTGAGGTCGGCTTTTTCTGTGAGACATGTTAACAGCTGAGATAGTATGGACTGTAGTATTGGATGTTATAGAGATAAAAGTGCACAGTGTGGTTCTCTCAGTACGTACGGCTTAGTCCCACCAGGTTCTCATGGGGTTAGTGAAAACAGTGCAGCATAGCAATCAGGTATACAGAAAAGCTATTCTTATGAGTTGGGGTGAAATCTGTTAATGGACTTGTATTATCCTCCAGTGGAAAACAACAGAGGCTCGCTTGCCCAGAACCACTTTCAGCCAAACCAGGGTGACATGCAAAGAAAGCAGAACCTTTATAGTAGTGAGGCTTGTGCTGCCCTCCAGTGGTAGAAGACGGTCACAAACTAATCCCAATGATGTGCCCAATTTAGAATTAGATGATGGAGTCTGAGGGCACTCATAAGATTATTTGCAGAGATATTAATAGCTGCCACCACAGGGAATGATTTGTAGAGATAATGGGTACTGGCAGTGAGCCCAAGTGAGCTGCCAACCCCTAGGTCACGCCGTCAGAGGAGATGGGGAAGTAGCAAATAGTGTCCTGTGTAGAGGGATCCCAGAGGGAAGGACTGCAGAGACTGGCAGTGAGAGAGAGCAGTGCTGGAGCTAGTCAGAGGCTGCAGGGAAAGTGGGAGAGGGCACCACCAGAATTCCAGGCTAAGAAAAAAGGGATTCTGTGCCCACCAGAAGGAGCAGGAAGTCCTGCGTTGAAGGGTACCTCGTGGAGGAAGCAAATTTTACAAATGGCCGCCGGGAGCTGTCGCCGTGCTGTGGAGGACCAGGGAGCCGACGGCTGTGCTGCGGAACGCCTACCGAGTCCAGCGGTAAGCGTTGCGGGAGCCGTAGGCGGAACTAGGCGCCTTTCTTCGCCCTGAGGGCACCGGCAGGGCTCACGGAAGCGGAGGAGCACAGGGCTTGCAGGTGGGCAGTAGGCCCGAGATCACCAACGGCGAGTCTGGCAGCTGTAGGGGGGATCCGGACCGCAGCTGGTGGGAGGAAATTGGGGAACAGAGTCCCCAAAGCAGAAAGTAAGGTGGATTGCGGGGAGAGCTCTGAGTAGGTGCGTCTGCACAGCTCCGCGACGAGACCACGCCCCCCAACAAATTCTCTTTTATTTTAAAGATATAAAGTTATGATTTGTTGCTGCATAATTGCAAGAGTGCTGGGGTGTCTTTTTTGTATTTGTGTAAATTTTCCTTACCTTACAGCACTTGCTCCATATTACATTATAAATTGATTTGAGCAACCTCCATTTTGTGTGTGTGTAGTGCTACCATCAGAAATTGTGGGGCCCAGGACTGATATATATATTAACATACATACACACACACACATATGTTTCTTGTCTATCTGCACTTCCTTAGAACCCTGATGATATGAGTTTATGAGTTGAGCACCTTTGCACCTAAATATAGGGTCACTTACCTCTTTGCTGATTCTCACTTTTCCTTCCTTCCTTCAGACGTCTGGAGGAAGACACAATATTGTAACTCTTATGTCCCCATATACACACAGACACACACACACACACACATTTTTCTACATATATACACACACATAGATATAGGTATATTAAATATTTAGATATATATCTACACACATATAGTTGAATGCATGCATTAGATTCACACACACACACACACACATGCATAATATCACACAAACACACATAACACACATAAGAGAACACACACACACTACATACATGCATAATATCACACATCATGCATGCATATCACATAATGCATAATATCACACACACCATGCATGCATAGTATTACACAATGCATAATACCACATACCATGCATGCATGCATAATATCACACAATGCTTAATAACACGCACGCACTCTTACTTTTTAGCAGAGCTGTGCAGACGCTGAGGTAGACTGGAATAAGGAAATGGGGGGAGTGGGGGCGGTGCATAGCTGCAGCAGCTAATGAGGGAGTAGTACAATGATCTCAGCTACTCCCTGATTGGTCAACCTGTCAGGCACCGTGGAAAGCTTTGAAAATCTCTCTGCGGAGCAGCAGGAGATTCATCAGCTGATAGTGTCACTGTGCTCACCCTCTCCTCGCACTCTGGGCAGTGGCACCGCTCGCACCACCCTAGTTACGGCCCTGGTGTCCTGGGCAGGATAGAGAGGAGGCCTGGGGCTATCCCTGGCTCCTTCTCTGTCTGGGCTTGGACACTAGGCCCGGCTGTCCCCCCCCTGATGGCCCTGTGTGTGTGTGTGTGTGTGTGTGTGTGTGTGTATGTGTGTATGATTTGTATGTGTAAACATGAAAAGTCTCCTAGGTATTTCTTTCTTTTTTCTCTCTCGTGTAATAATATTGTAACATGTTATTAAACATCTGATTCAATATTCCTATGTATTGTAGTATTGTAGAATTGAAATACTGCATTTCTGAATAAGATGAAAACTTTAAAGATACACAAGCAATTAAAATGAATTTCATAAGTCTTGCGACCTCCTGTGGACAAATACAGTAATAAAAAAAAAAAGAAACTTGTTCCCTGCACCTGTAAACTTCCTGGACCGTATTCAGATATCCGTTTCTATCGAAAGTTCAGTGCGTATATTTAGGATCGGATCGATTTAGCATCAACTGCGCATGCGTAGTAATAGTGAAACGCAGTCTACATTGAAGTTAAGGTCGGAAATGGCTAAGGGACGGACTTGTGAATCGGGCGGGGAAGATTCCGACCCTAAGTATAAGGATTTGCATAGAAATGGCCTGGGGAGGCATTAAGATGAGGGAAAGTGGGCGCGCTTACAGGGTTAGGGCTGTAAATACGCAACTAATACACATAAGGCCGGAAGTTACTGTGGCCAGATAGGGCAAAGCAATGCTGGTCTAAGTTTAGGTCCAGCCGGAGGAAGCGAAGGGAGTGACTGTTTTTACTGGTGGGTGTAACCTGCTCCGACCTGCCACTTAGTTGAGTATATTTGCGGCCCGATCGCCGATGGAAGTCTCAATATGATCCCCTCTCCCTTACCCTTCCTTGTCTTCACTTTTCCCCTTGTTATTTTAAAGTTTTGACATGTTGCAACGCTTATATGGTATTGTAAGCTGTTTATTGCTACCCAATGTTTTTTCATATACAATACTTGTAATGCATGTACTACAATGTAATATTGAAAAAAAAAAGGAAACTAAAATTGTATAGAATCTTACATTGAGATGATTTTTAAATAAATGTTGCAGTTCTAAATAAAGTGATATATAACATCTTCAAAACATCAATAGATTTTATAGTAGTTATAGTGGTCTAAATTTTATCACTGAAAAGATAGGACTGGATCCAGACCGCTCCGTACATGCGGAGGTCTGTTGCTACTTCAAGACAAGCTCCCAAACAGTATACACACAAAATGGATATATATATATGTTTTTAAATTGAGAGATAACTTACCTCAGGAGGCACCCCTAAAAGCCTCCAAAATAGCTGCTGTGGGCATTTCCTTTCCTGTGTTTCTGTTGCTAGCAGATTACCCCTGTGCCTTTCATGCACCTGTTTACATTTACCTATAAATTGATCTGAGCAATTTCCATTTTGTGTTTATACAGACTCCTACAGCTCTGCTATAGTGACAAGACCCTCTCCTGTGAGTTCCTAGCTCATATGATAAGTTGTAAAATAAGATTTTACGCTTTATCATTCATGCAAATGAGAGTAGATTAAAGCCATGCTTCCTTCACGGGACAAGCCATGCACCCTTCACAGACATGCCCTTTCCGGGTGTACCGATATTTTCCATAAAAAATGTAGGGCAAGGTGTAATTGCTACCAGTCCCAAAGATGCCACATGGACCAATAATACTTGTGGTGTCCCTGCTGTACTGTTCTGTACATTTGTATTATCTATTATATTCAGAGCTAAGTATAGAAGAAAGAAGGAGAGAACTACATTACTGCTTGCCCCTCGGAAATTTTCCATGAGGCCTATGACTTTTACACAAAAGTGGAGGAAACAATGACTCCTCCCTCTGATCAGGTGACTGGTCACATGGGCTAGACATCAGCAGAGGCCTTTAGCCCACTTGCATCTAGCATTTACCTACAGCACAGGCTGTATTGAGGACCGGCGCTGGCTCTCACAGTTGTGATATGTCAGCTCTGAGAAGCAGGGGGATGAGTGGCGGCGTTTATCCAGCATGGCGTCTGGATGCGCCGCATCACCCCGCGTAGTGCATCGCACTGGCCCTGATTATTATTATTTTTAGAGAACTATGGACACCTTAGGGCATCTTCTAAGAGAATGAAAATTTTGAATCCATTATCAAACAAGAAATGTATAAGTGGCAGTATAAACACTGAATGGAGAGTTATAGTTATACAATTACACTGTATACCATCCCACTTTGAGTACAGTAAGGGCAAGCCCAAGCAAGTGCTCCCAATCCAGAGTCCAATTGCTACATGCTCAAAGGTGCCGTTGGATCGCACGCAGTCCGCCTCACTTTTAAAAATGCATCTACTGCACGCATGATGCATGCAGATTTGTGCTCAGATCTGGATTGAGCCTTTTGTGAGCACTTTATTAAACAATAACTGCCACAAATATCATTTACAAATGTAATCCTGTCCAAGGTGCCAGTGGTGATTATATACTTTCCAGTAATATTCAAATACTGCATCATTCAGTACCATATATCAGGTAAAGACATCCGCTTGTAGCAATATAAATTACCAATATGAATATACCCCCTTTGAAATGCTGTTTTTAAATATAACACATAATATATTAATGAGTATAGGCATTTTTACTAACATTTTTATGCTTCAGGAGACTCCATAGGACAGATATACCCGACAGGAATCATTAACCATAGCATTGATGTGGGCCAAATGCAGGAGTGTGGTCTGCTCTCATGGGATTATGCAAGCACTGCCTGAATTCTTTAAAGACACATACACCATCTACATAATGAAATGGTAGGTAGATAGCGTAAAAGAGTTACTACGCATGGTAGTAGCTCTGCTCTTATTACTATGCACTTAAGAAGCAACATTCTTAAGTGAGAATCCGGCCCAATGGGTTGAAGAGGAATTTAAGCTAGCCTTGGGAGGATGTAGGGAAGGGATCTCTCTCTTTATATTTTCCTTCTTAAGAAGGAAAATATGAACAGTTACTTAAGGAAGCCCTATGGCTCTCTAAAATGCCATAAGGTTCCTAAAAACGGGGGCTTGTTGGGGGGGCAGGTCAGATAGTGCGGCAGTAACCTAACTCATTCTGATCTGTGAATATGGTCCCATATGTTTAAATATCAGCTGCCACCCTGCTGCACTCACCTCATGTTGCAGTTGTCTGTCACAGCTGTGTCAGCCAGTGCCTCTGTTTTATGTTGTGGTTGCTAAACAATGCCAGTAGCTTTCTCTGAATCTTCTATTAGCGCTTGCTGCTGCAGATTCCAAAATCAACCCTCATCTATTGAAACTCCTAGGGCCAGAGTACAGACTCACTACAAAACATGAGTGGATGGCACCAGGATTCCTCATAGGCAAATTTCTATACTGACTGTCGGGATATAGTCAACTATCTTGTGTATAAATTAATATCAGGATATTGAGTGACCTTCATTTGACAAGGATCTGGTTTTGTTTTATAGCACTAGCTTAAAGGTAGTGGGGCTGAACAGGTTATGGCTCCTGTCGTAAAATGGATCAGGATATTGGAGGGGTCATAAAACCCAGATCTCTGAGGAAGAATTTGTCCAGAAACAGACCTGTCACTTTTCACAAAGGTGGGGGCTGTTGCAGAGGAGCATATTTTGTCTTTAAAAAGTGTAGCCCAAATACATAATTCATGGGACTTTCAAAATGAAAAAAGGTGTCCTTCATTTCTGGCCTATCCCGACCCAGAAGGTTTTTTGCATAAGTGCTTTCTTTATTTTCACTTTTTTTATTTGATAAGAAACTGTGTTGCATATTGTATGTCAATTTTGTGATTCTTTTGTAAATAAGCATTAAGATACTTATCATATTAAATATCAATTAATAAGTTCATGTTTCTGTGTTCTTATTGATTCACGTGTCTAACCAGCTTGGTTATTAAACACTACTTAGTGGTAACAGAAAGGATCATTCTGAGTTGATGATAATTCTGATAAAGCATAATGGTGTGCTGTGAATCGTCTTGGTAGTGGCAGTTCATTAGTAATAAGTCATATTTATTGTGGATAAGGGGCATTAGCCATTGTAGAACAGACCAGATGGCTGTTGTGATGGCTGTTGTGATTAACCCCTTGTGTCCCAAATAAGTCACGAAGGCCTCAGGTGAGGTCAGGGTCGTGACTTTGACCTTGCCCCGTAAAATATAAAATTGAGGCAGCGGTACTATCTAGAGAAAGGTTTGTAAAGGGCCTTTACATCCTACATTGAATGATCCAAACATACCCCAACCAATTCTGGCATTGCAATCAGGGACCGGGCGACCCTCTACATATATGGTGGAAATGCACTCTGATTAAACCCTACAGTGGTCTGAAATTGCAGGAGGCAATGTCAACAGGCCCTGTGTATTGGCTATGTAATCCCTCAGACTGTTCTAGAACAAATGCTTATTGCTACGACACCTCAGCAATGCCACCAAAGTTCTTATTCCATTGCATTTAAAATCTCATAGACCCCCTACCTTACAGGAATGACTCACAAGAGTAAACTGTTATATGGAAATGGAAGAGCTCACTTCTCTAGGCAGGGATATAAGCACTTTAGGAACAATTAGTTCTATTGGCTAGAATTTCAATTGACAGATAAATATTTAGTTTTAATGAAATCCTGTCATTTAACAATTCCAGTTTCTCTCCCATAGACAAAAATGAACAACAACTAAAATACTTGACCTTGCACTTTAGGGGCTACAGCCTCAACACCACACGGCCTGATCACCCCCTCAACACTATGAGGAAGGTGAAAACGGAGGTTCCTCTACCTCTTGAACCTCCCTTTCACCTATATATAATGATCCTTTCTGGACCCCCTCACGACAACCTCACCCTTTTACCGCAATCCCTCCTTAAAGCCCACATAAAAAACAAAAACAGGAGTCACTTTACTTTGCCTTTATTCCGTATAACACTATAATAAATATGTCCACTTGTTCTTGGTAAGGTACAAGGTTTGGTCATCGTCTATTTATAACCATTGTCAATTGATATTTACTGATGATGTGTTAACATGGTTTACAATGGTTTTATTTTTTGTATATTCCTGATATAAATTATTTACAAACTATGGGCCAGAGCTACGGGCAGCATAAAATGGTCAAAGTACGTACGAGCGAGGGGAGTGCCTAGGTGAGTGCATAGAAAATACAATAGCGTAAATACGCTACGAGTCGTAACGTACCAAGCCCGTAGGTCAGGATTTACCCCAATAATTCTAACCCTAATTCCAAACCCTAACCCTGATTTCTAAGTGGGGAATAACAGAGCAGAGCGCAGTGCACGGATACAGCAATCGAAAAGTAAATA
Source organism: Limnodynastes dumerilii (assembly GCA_011038615.1). NCBI lineage: Eukaryota > Metazoa > Chordata > Amphibia > Anura > Limnodynastidae > Limnodynastes > Limnodynastes dumerilii. Next base: position 930,758 of record WWET01000050.1, read on the forward strand.
CTATCCTGAACTGGGTCCAGCCTGCGGATCTAAAAGCTGTACAACAGTTCTTAGACTCGCCAATTATTATAGATGCTTTGTTCAAAATTTCACTATACTCATCTTGCCCATTTCTGATTTGACCAAGAATGAAGCAGATCCCAGGAATTGGTTTTCACAGGCAGTGGCAAAAACTGAAGATTGCCTTTACCACTGTACCATTGCTAATCCATGCGCTTTCTTTTCAAAGAAATTCTCCAGTGCCTGATGTCTGTCTGAGTTTTCGTCAGAGCCCCTGAAGGTGGGGATGGACTGGAGCTGGTAGGACTCGTCAGGATACGCACCTTTAGAGAAAACCCGGGAGGGGAACAGGAAGAACTTGTGAGAAAATCAGATTAGACAGCAGGAAGATAGCAGTGGGAAACAGGCCGGTCAGAAGAAACCACACCAGGACTAACAATACAAAAAACACAGAACGGACTCAAAGGACAAGATGGGGTTGACGGGACAGACTGGACGTACAATACAGACAGGGACAATCACACTCACACTCAAACAGCTGGAACCCCCAAAGGGGTTAACAGACACAGTCAGTCAGGAAAAATAAGGAACACACAAATATGGGGAAAACACTAAGGAGAGAGAGAGAGTGGGAACAAGAGACAAATAGGAACAATGGCAAGGAACCTGGACAGGAATAAATCAGGGCACTCAAGATCAAGAAAAAGCACAAAAGCACAAGGCAGAGAGAGAGAGCAACAAGACTGGCACAGAAACGCAAAAGAGAAACTATAACCAGCACCTGCTGCAGGTGCCGGAGGCTATTTAACTGAGAGCTAGCCAATGAGAACAGTCAACGGAAGGTACTGGTGTTTCTACGGCAACCAGGATGCCTGCAGA
>WWET01000050.1:944481-957260 GCA_011038615.1 Limnodynastes dumerilii
ATATATATATATATAAATGCCCTATGAATTGTTCTGAAATGTATTTCCTGGAGGTGGGAAGAACAAAGAGCCTTCATACTCTTCTCTTCTTTTCTATCTTCTTTAATCCTGGCTCATTGGAGGTGCGAAGAACAAAGAGCCTTCATACTCTTCTCTTCTTTTCTATCTTCTTTAATCCTGGCTCATTTCCTTCTCTCCTTTCTTCATCTTAAAGTAGCCTGTCTGAAATATGTCCCATTAACAACCCTGTCAGATGGAGGAAAGCTGATTAGTTATCCATTTTGGCACCTTATCATTAGGAATGCATACTACACCTAAAGATGACCAGTGAATATAACCCCCCAAAAATATAGAAAGTAGACCATTTTTATTCTGTTAGACTGAGTCCAAGGCGACTAGAAATTGCAATCTGGTGACCTGAGTCCAAGGCGACTAGAAATTGCAATCTGGTGACCGCAAGGAATCCACTGGGATCAACCTGGAACCTCTTTCTCCTCTGCTCGCCCTGCTGAAGCTACTGAGACAGAAGTGCCCTTCTCTGTAGTTTCAGTGGGTGAGGGATTAGTGACTGTACTATGGGCCTAACAGAGACAAGGATGCAATAAAATGTATCGGTCACACTGTCATCGGGAGGTCCAGTAAGTTGCATATGTCTCTGTTTTGACCCATAGCATGGATGTTTAACTGGGCAGTGTTATACTTGGACTTTATGAATTGTTTATGTTTCTTATAGCTGCTATTTATCTATCTACCAAGGATGTTATTGAATCCCTGCAGAGACATTTAAGCTTTTTTAAACTCAGTGCACATTTTTCAAGCACAATGCACTTCTGATTTATACTCCTATTGTTAGGTGTCTTCTGTATACCAATCCATGTGTATCTCCAGGTGGCTGTGACTAAACATATATATTTTTTGCTGACAATATTGTTGCTTTTTTGAAGAAGGTGCTGATTGACAATGCTGCCTTTTGTATTTACTATTATTGCTATCATCTTACAGTATATATATGAAATTTGACGAGCCTTGAATTAATCTAATCTAATGTTTTGTTTCGTTCTTTATAAACATAGTGCTGGATTTCTATTGTTGCTTCTTTGCCGCTTATTGCTTCAGGCCTCATTTCTTTTTCTCTGCCTTGCTGTTTGCTACACTGCAGAGAAATGCATCCTTGTGACTTGCAGTAACCCCAGCTATTCAGCTTCTAGAAATGCCACTGTAATTGTGAACTACAAGAGTCATACAATTCTCTTGTACTCTGTGTATGTATATTTTTTTTTACATGTAGTTTTTAGTAGGTCAGTGGGAATTGGGATTAGAGCCATAATAAGTTTTACTAATAAGTTTACCAGCCAATATTTTTTATACAAACATAGCAACCTGAATGTGACGTACTTTGTTTTAGGAAGTGGAAAATTTACCCAGTAATGATTAACTAATTCAAAGGATATATTCCAGGTTTGCAGATTTATGGTAGTAATTTGTAATATTATTATTGGACGTTATGTTTATTTTAGATCCGCACACACACATTAATATTCTTTGTGGGTTTTTTTGTTTTAACCAGCTTCAGTCACGATAAAGAAAAGGGGGAGGTAATTAGGTTATCAATATCCAACAGTTGGTATGTTTAACCACAAACTGCATTTCTTGTGATATTGCCTGATGTGCCTGCATCTTTTAACGGCATGAACTATTTCAGATTAAGGAAATTTGAACTCTTCTATTTATTAATATGATTTTATTAACAGTTACCAAAGGGTGCTGTAGCCAGTCGTTAACTCTTACCAATACAAATAGTCGTTGCTTGCCGAAATGAATTCCTGCACGTTTCATTCTTATCTACGGCGCTCCCAAAGTGCTTGACAGATTCATTTTGTGTATTTCATATTGATAAAGGAGCAGGTCTCTTTTTCTTTAAGCCTTAGTAGAGTCTAGAAGGTAGATACCAAGTTAAATGTGTTTATAAAAACTGCTGGCATTGCATTTGCTTAAAAATGCAGGCACCATCAAAGAATTTGTTCAATAAGCAGCTGATGATAGGGAACATAAATTAAGTGGTAAACGTGTGTTAAAACCCCCACTAAAATGAATCATCTCCTGATTTAAGAGAATCTCAGACTATCTTAAATTTGTGTTTACTTTTTTAAATAGAAAGGTAGCAGCGCTCCACTCAATTTAAAAAACACCCTCCGTGCTAGATAACCCTGGTTGTTTACTTTATAGCTGGGGGCCTTGACTACGGGATCCCCCTTAGCACAGGCCAGCCTTTTTACCCAGACTTCCTCTTTGATAACTGATACTCACTGAAGTGGAACAAAACAAGAAGAAAGACTAGCATCAATCTGTGGAAAAACTATGCATATTTCCTGCATCTTTAGGATTTTGTTATTCCTGTAATGACTGCTTTTCCATATATGTAACTGATCAGCCAAAACATTAAAACCACCTGCCTAATATTGTGTATGTTCCCATTGTGACACCAAAACAGCTCTGCTCTGTCACGACATGGACTCCACAAGACCTGTGAATATTTCTATTGTATCTGGCATAAGGACATTGGCAAGAGATCCTTTCAGATCTGTAAGTTACGAGGTGGGGCTACCATGGTTCAGACATGTTTTACAGCAAATCCCTCAAATATACTCAGTTAATTGAGATCTGGTGAATTTTGAGTCCATCGACTTTTTAAACTTTTTTTCGTGTTTCTCAAACGATTCCAATACATTTTTTGCAGTGTAGTAGTGCTCATTATCCTGCTATATGAGCCCATTGCCAACAATGAATACCATTGGCATGAAAGGGTGTTATTGGTCTGTATAAACATTTAAGAAAGTTGTACGTGTCAAAGTAACATCCAGATAAATGCCAGGACCAAGGTTTCCCAGCGGAAAATTCCCCAGAGCTTCCCACAGTCACCACTGGATTTCCTTCTTCCCATAGTGCATCCTGGTGCCATCTCTTCCTTTAGGCTGTCCACATGATGTAAAAGAATTCTTCAGACCAGACCAACTTCTTTCATTTCTCCATGGTCTAGTCGAAAACTTTTGTGCCCCTTCTAGACACTTACAATGGTGGACATGGGTTAACATGGGCACTTTGACCAGTCTGTGACTCTGCAGCCCTATACGCAGCAAGCTGTGATGCTCTGTGTTTTCTGACACCTTTTTTTTTTATCATAATCAGCATTATCTTTTCCAGCCATTTGTTCTACAATAGATCTTCTGTTGGATTGAAACAAACAGCTTTGGTGCAGGTTTTCCAGTTCTTCTTTTTTTAATTATTTTTGGTAGGTACTAACCACTGCATACTAGAAACACACCACTGGAGCTGCCGTTTTTTAAATGCTCTGACCCAGTTGTCTAGCCATCTTAATTCCACTCTGGTTAAAGTCTCTCGGATCTTTAAGCTTGACCAATTTTCCTGCTATAATCACATCACTTTTAAGAACTGACTGTTCTTTGCTACCAAATATATCCCATCTCTTGGTAGTTGCCATTGTAACACAGTAATCCATATTATTCACCACTGGAGCTGCCGTTTTTAAATGCTCTGACCCAGTTGTCTAGCCATCTTAATTCCACTCTGGTTAAAGTCTCTCGGATCTTTATAGCAGGAAAATTGGTCAAGCTTAATCACATCACTTTTAAGAACTGACTGTTCTTTGCTACCAAATATATCCCATATTACATTTTTATTTATTTTAATGATATAATTATTATTTTCAATTTGTATGTAGTAGAATTGTATTCTGGGAAAACAAGATTTTGTTTCAGTCCATTTCATGTGTGTTTATATGTGTATGTTGGGGAATTAATTTGATAGCAAATCCATCACAAGAAGAATAAAGCTGGGTATACCTTTCTAATGGGCCACATAAGTGTATAGTATGAGTGCTGATTTATCAGTCATGTTGCTTAATCGCACCAGCTGTGCTGCATAAAAGATCTGATAAACGACCAAGCAATGTGTAAAATCTCTAGTCTGTACACTAGTTTTGACCAAGTAACCCATGTTTACTAAATAGCTGCTTGTTATATGGGCGTGCATATGTAAATATGCAGCTATAACGGTTACAAAAAATGTATTATTGGTTTATCAATTAGATATGCTCATAAGAGATTAGCTTCCTATAATTGGTCATTTAATTCAAACACCTTGAAATTCGTTACCTTGCAGATGATAATTATTTAGTATTCCCAAAAAATCAGATAATTGAACCCTAGCATTTTAGGACCGTTTTATCATCATTTGGAAAAAAAATCTTGTCTTCACCCTGTTGATTATTGGTTCAATCACCCAATAATTGGACCAATGATCGCTCTAGTGTGTGACAAGCTGAAGTAAAATGTACAGTGAGTGTGTGCTAAGCACCCTCTGTTGTATTTCAAGTGAGGTCCGCTTGGAAATCCTAAAGTAGGGGTCAGAGATTTTAAGTTTGTTCATGCAAAAGCTGTGGTCTCCCCATGAAAGGCTGGATGCAGCAGGGATTCAGTATCAGAGCTAAGAATGCAATGATGATGGAAGCCTGGATCTGGTCTATTATTTGGATGCTTGTTTGCTTTAGCAACTAGCAAATATCTAGTGTAATGATGTACCATATCTGCAAGTTATGCATCCTGCAAGAGACCTGAGACATTACCCAGAACAAAAAGCAAAAGACCAAGTTCTGGATGGTCACAATAATTACTAGAATTAGGGACCATAAAAAATAATTTATTTGAAGAACCTTACACATAGTTCAAACATATGCTAAAGAACTCCATTTAAATCTGTGAGGTTGGTCTTTGAACTATTTCCAAAAAGAAACGTGTTTGTATTTACTACCTCCGTGTTCTTCCCAGAAGGTTTTCACCTGGTGCTCCCCCTGGTTGTTTTTAACTAAGCGCCCAGCTGCACATGTAATAGAAAACACAGTAATTCCGGACATTGTGTAGTGAGAAAATATTAAAGATTAATAAAAAGAAAGAGGGATTGATTAGGACAGATACAAAGGCCCGGATTAAGAGATGCACTTCTCTTTTTAGGTAGACCTGAGCAATATTATATTGAACTGCAAGGGGAGGCAAATTTAAATTGTGAAAGCCAAGAGGTGAAATTTCTTAGCTCAACTCTGTTTCATAGATTAAACATAAAGCTATGCAGTATTTGAGCTCTGTGTAAAAAGTAATGTATTTTCCCTGCATGCTAAAGATTTAAGATTAATGAGCACCCCTCACTTTGCAAAATGGTTTAGCCGATGTGTACACTTGCACCTGTTTTACCCTTACTCCCAAACTCTGAATCCAGGCCAAGGAAAGAAAGAAAGGGGCTGAATAGGATATATACAGGGAGAGAAAGGAGGACTTGAGGGGCATACAGGGGAACAAAGGTAGTTTTTATTGCAACTCGTCTAGGGAATATTCCTGGGGAGAACACAGCTACTTGAATTTCAACCTGCTATAGTTTATATGAACTAGTTTTATTTTGAAATTGCAGTGGTAGAACTTGTTAATAGTTTTTAATGCGCTTAATTCCAGTTACTGTGGTCTGCCTTTGAAGGATACTCCTTGTCACAGTAATCATTTTTTTTTTCTATGGCTCTGTGATATTTTAATCCCATTTGCTTTTTAAAACTTGTTTATTAGCTTTTACCTGTGCTGTAAACCCCAGATTGCATGGTTTTGCCAAGGTGTAGGTTTTGACCACATACATTGTGTTAAATGTGTCCAGTCTACATTGCAATTGTATTGCTTTACTAAGAAGTTCTTTTTGTATAATTTAGTTGGCAAAGCGATCAAATTGAGTTCCTCTGAGACTGTTTGTTTCCCTGAAGATGACATTTAATATAGCACTCTTATTATTTGCTGCAGTATATTCTTACCTTGACTGCTTTATCTCAGACTCGGCAAAGTGTAGTCTTGGCTCTCAACTTAAATTTGTTTGTAAGCATATGAAGTGCATTTGCTCTCTTAATGTGATCCGTGTTGCCAACTCTGAAACATAAAACGAGAAACTCATGAAAACTTTAGAAAGAAAAAAACTGCGACTCATGAAAAAAACAAACCAGCAGAATGCCACTTGTTATAAGCTGAATTGGCAACTATGGATGTGATGTCTATAAGAATTAATTGTTGAATTTAAATAAAATTCTGTCTCTGAATGCTGCCTACTAATACTGGACCAGATCCAAACTCCCGCAAGCTGTCTGTGTGTGTGGGAGTCTGTCTGTCTGTCTGTCTAACTGAGAGGGGAGTAAACGCCCCATCACTCCCCTCTCTTGTGTGGGCTTTATGGCCATAAGCCTGCCATAACTAAAGCTTGCGGATCAGCGGTCCATACGACCGCTGATCCGCACGAGTGTGGGATACCCCTCCCACACTGTACGATGCTAGGCACGCTAGTGTTGGTGTTAACATCTGCAGGGTACATGCCTTGTGTGCGTAATTTTCCTAATGTACATAACTCTGGATCCAGTCCACTGTCACACAAACAGTGATATGCAATAGCTGAGCTAGAATCAATAAAACAGAAGTCAATAATTATAAAGCAAGAGTTCTGTGTGTTTTTCAGTTTCTACTAAAATATATCCACACAAAGCAGAGAGGAAACTGAACTTCAAGGTTTCCTATCTTTCATCTTGGTTGTGTGAAAATCAAATTTGTTCTGGATATTCACAAATGGAAAACAAATAAACATATGTTTCCCTCTTGTGCTGACTGAGCTTGAATTTATATATAAAACATATCCTAAATGACATTAAGGACTTTAAATCTAATGATGTAAAGATAATGAATGCAGCCTCAGTAAGGGCCACAATTTCCTTGACAGATTTATAAATTGTGGAGTACTTGAAGAATTTAACCAGCATTGTTTTAAATATTTTATATTTGCATACTTTCTTGAAATTATTGCTGTGATGGACATATATATTTTTTAACTGTTTTATAATGTTGTCAGTGTTGCTGTGTTTAATCTTAATTGTTTCCTTACCCCCATGTTGTAGGCAGCTGACTGAAGATAATGATGGAAGATAAAGGTCCACGTGTGGCAGATTACTTTGTAGTGGCTGGACTAACAGATACCTCAAAACTCCTAGACCATGACACAGGCCGGGTGGAGACCAAAGCTGTTGGCCCCAAAGCTCCAATAACCGACATTGTCATTATCAACCGGACAGCTGGGGAGGTTGTACCAGAGGGTTATACATGTATTGAAGTCACGCCAAGTGGTCTTCAGGCAAATCTTAATCATGGCAGTCTGAAGAGCCCGGAGCTGTTCGTTTGTTACAAACGTGAGAGGGGGAAGGCACCACTGACAGATATTGGGTGAGTGATGTGTACTTGGTTTATTATGTAAGCAAACTTAAATCTTTGTAGCACGCTTAGAGGACTGCTATTTTCATCAACTGTTAAATAATAAAACTAGAAATAAGAGTATCCTAAACAGAAACATTGCAGAACCAATCAGAGAGTCTTTCAAAGGAATATTAAAGGAAACGGTCAGTCTAAGCAGTTTCTGAGTGGCAATGTGATTACTCATGTGACATGGGTAGGGGAAATAATGTGTCCTATGAAGTACTTGTTTGCTTTAACATGCTTAATGCTGTGTTGCGACGATCCATTTCATGTTACTTGTTGACTGTTCATCCATAATGCTGTCACTGTAGAATTGTATGCCTAGTACATTATGGATTATCCCTACTGGCAGGCCATATTTTAAGTTTAAAATACATTGAAAAAAATACTTATGGTAAACTGTATGAATTTACTATTAGTTACTGTGCATTGTAGTGTTTTTATAATATGGTCAAAGGTATAATAAATAGTGTACCTGTGTAATGGTAAGCCATAGTGCAACCTTAAAGATTGGTCACAGTCGGTACACTGTACAAAAGGGCATGCTAAAGCAGCATATCTAAACACACAACCAACTCAACTACTGTATTTGTTTTCTTTATGTAACACTATGACATTTGAATTCATACAGATGCATATATAATGAATAAGCAATATAACTATTCAGAATGAGACTCCATGAAAAGATTTGTTTTAAAGACCAACTATAAGTCAGGGTAACAATAGCATGGTAAGAATGAGGATATTATACGATTTTGATAGACAGACTGAGGTAAAGACAGAGATGAAACGGGTAGTATGAAGGTTAGGAAAGAAGGGGTTTGGTTCACCAATGGTAATGGCCCTCGACACCCCATTTCGAACGAGGGGCTGCAAATGACTGTTTTTTCTCCACCAGAGTGAGGTTAGAGAAGATCCCCAGAAGGAATCATCATATCAATTTATCATAATCCTCACCCTAACCCTCTCCTTCCATTATCCTAACTTTCCCCTTCTCCAATCCATCCCTTCCCCACAGCCTTACCCTAACCTCCCCTTCTACACTACATCTCCTCCCCATAGCCTAAGTTCATAAACCCATCCAGTCGGGTCTTGTGTTTGGTGCTGCGCTGGTTCTTGTGTCTGGTCTGGATGTTGGAAACCTGTCGGCACAATAAATGGGTGAGTTACTGAAAAATGTATCTTTCAGCATACTTACCCATTCATTCTAAAACGTTTCTAATTAAGCACATTTTCGAAATAGAGACAGGTGCCAATTAGCTGTCGGCTGTCTGTATGTTGAAAATGTGATCTCCGTAACGGTGAATGGAACCCGAACAGAAGCTGGAGGACCCTGCTTATGAGAGTTTATGCAAGTATGAGTGAGTTAGATTCATTTTTTTCTTGCTAAGAGTAGCACCAGGTAACAATTGAATCTTTATAAATTGGCTTGTCTGCATTTCTTTGGTTATTATAATTGCCCTCTTTTATATTTATTTTTTGTCTTCAATGACTTTTTTTTCATTTTGAAGAGGGCATTTGCTGCTACTATTTAGTTATACTATAAACTGCTTAATTTGTGTATAATGTGTGGGTCCATTACAAGATTTTGTTGTACAATTCAATAGGATTGTATATGGTGGTATCACGCCATATCATCACTTCTCCCTCTGGTTTAACTTTTTTTTTTTTTATTGTGTTATTTGCAAAATAATACATTTCACTCTTTAATTTTACGAAGTTCATTACTCTTGTCTAGCCTTGCAGTTTTTATAGTAAAACTGCAATAGATTGCAGGAAGGTTTTTAGTAATATTACTGTGATTTCCTACACATAAATTGTGTGTAATAAATGGGGGCCGTATTCAGAGATCCGTCTGGCGATCGGTCCACAAATATACACACGGATGAAACAAGGAACCCCCACCAAAACCCCAGTCACTCCCCTTGCTAATCCGTGCTGACGGGGACTTACGCCTCCATAGACCAGCTGTAACTTTCTTTTGCCATTTCTGAGTATATGTGTCCTCCGTCCGTGCGTATCTTTGTGATCGCGCCCACTTCCCTACATTTAAATGCCCCCCCGCCCATTTTTATGTAAATTCCTCCATGTGTATTTTTCTGTGGGAGTTCCGTGCGTATTTACCCACATCCGATTCACAAGTCCGTCCGCTAGGCACTTCCGCTTGTATAGTCTACGTGAACAGCGTATAAAAAAATTACTACGCATGCACAATTGAAAAATACGCACGGATATTGTAGGAAATACGGATCTCTGAATACGGCCTTGGATTCTTAATTGCAGTCCTCAAGATCCCCAACAGTGCATGATTTTCAGATCTCCTTGCTAGAGCACAGGCAGGGCCGGCGCTATCATTAGGCGATGTTAGACGATCGCCTAGGGCGCCGGGCTAGGGACGTACATGGGGATAGTCATTTGAGTCTTATTTTATATTAATGGAACATACACCTGTTATCTTGTGCTGCTTTAGTTTGTAGCTAGTGTTGCCATAATAATTGATCCTGCTATATCCAACCCTGCTAATTTTGTTCCCTGTTACATTTTTGCAATCTCAATGGATCAACTATGAATCTTAGGACCATATAGAAACAGCAAGATTACCATTATGTTTTAGTATGCATTTGTAGCTGTGTGGAATCGTAGTATGAATTTTACTAACATTCATGGCTTAATAATGTTACTAGTGAATTCATGGTTGGCATGTGTGTATACATGGATTATTCAGCATATTCAAACTAAGCACTAATCTGTTTTATTCCCTTAACCCACTTCTGATTGCCAAAAAACACTTGGTGTATAGATGGATTGCATTCACTTTGAGATTGAGGAAAATAGGCTATATACCTGGGCATATTTCCCTAAATGGAGAATGAACTATTGAAGGAAACTGATAACATCTACTGTAATATAATATGGTTTTTAAAGGGAAAGGGAAACATAATAATTTTTAATGTAAACATTGAGCTATGGAAAGTAATACTTTGAACAACAGTTATGTAAGGTCAAGCCCTCATATATAAATTTCCAGGAATGAAATACATTGTTTAGCATTTAAGTAATATTTTATTGCCGTTGTATTACAAAGCACACACAACAAATCTGTACTCCATTAGACATCTGAAGCCTCTTCCACATCCATACGGCATTGCCCTGATGGAGTATCATACATGTTATATTGGATACATGTCAAAAAGCAGAGCTGCTATAACATTACTGCCCAACCTCTATTTCTGAAAGCTGTTTGCAAATGACTGCTACAATGATGTGGTGGAAATGTTTAATAAACCTTTATATGTAATAAATGTATAGAATACTGATGAGTGAGTTTATAGCCTTTGCTGTGTGCACTTAAATAATGCCACAGCCGTTGCAATCTACGATAGGTGTTTTATGTAACTGAACCTATTTATCACTTAAAATAGTTTGCCTAGTCATGTAATAATACCGTACCCATAAACACTAAAGATATATTTCAAATGGTATAGGTCTACTCCACATTCTCTGTGAAAGGTCTACATGTATTGGGTGAGATAATGAGTATGATATAGTTATGGTGTTATACTTATACAGGGAAATTCATTTGTGGTGTGGTGTGCAGCTTCAAACTTAATATATTCCATAGGGAAATGTTATGTTTTCACTTGGCTAATTGATTTCTCTTCCAATCCTGTCTATACTCAAATGACTATCCCCATGTACATCCTGTGCATATTATGGATACACAAAGTATACTATATACGAAGTTGCTGATCTGTTGCTTTATACCATGTCCTATTCTCCTGCTCTGAACTGCCTGATAAGCCTCCCCTCCCACAATTTTTGAGCATTACATTCCATCAGGCAGATGTAATATATTAAGATTTGTCATTATTTCTTCACAGCATGCTCTTCCAAGGAGGAAGAGTTCAGTTTATCCAAGTATTACAAGAGGAAAGAGGAAAGCTAGCCAAATTCTTTTAAAAGCAAAAACTATTTATGCTAGCAGTGAAGTTATCTCTGTGCAATAAAATTTACATTAGAGTTATACCCTACAGTACACTATTCTTTTTCCTGTTGTGCAGTTCATATATCAAAGTTTCACAGATTTATCAAGAAAAAAACAACCAAAAATAAATTGAAGTTATTCATTGGGGGCAAATATAATGACTAACTTAGGATGTAATGTTAAACCTTTTTCACAAAAGTCCAGTCCTAGCAGCTTTGCATGGATGGAATTCAGTTGGAATAAAGGCAGTAATGTTACAAAAGTGTTCTTGGAATTGCATTATAATATTGGTTTGACACTGCATTATAAACTCACTAACTCAACCAGTCATTCTTGTATGGTATAAGGATAAAAAAGACACAATTGCTGGGTTAATGCTGAACTAACAAAAAGTCTAAGCAAAAGTAGAAAAAATGTAGATAAATACAAAGGCTTTTACAAAGCATAATTCAAAAGACAATGCATTGAAGATTAGGGGTAGCCTTGAACAGTTACTGTTATAGACAATAAACTAAACTGCACTTTGTGCTAATTGCTATCTTTGTGCTTAGTTGAATGTCCCCCAAAATGCAGTGGAGAAAATGTGCCTCAATAAAGGACTGTGCTAAATCGCTCTTAGGCCTGGTGTCTCATGGGCACACCTATAAAAGCCTGTCCCAAAACAAGTTAGTTTTGGAAATAAATGATTACATTTCAATGCACACAGGCCCACCTTCTGTGGTTGTTGAGACTACTTGAACGACTGCATCGGTTGCTAAGTGGCACAGTCACATAAGTAATGACACACTCACTGAAACAAACATTCAGCAAGGGGCTGTGTAAGTTGAACATATTCTTGCAGCCACACCAAATGTAGTCATTTTACCATGAAAATAATACCCATTCATGAGTAGAGGCACACCAAGTAATCTGAATAAGCATGAACATTTTTTAATAATATATCAATAACTAATTATTTGAAGTTTGTGCAATCTTAAATCTTGCACATCATTAAAGCTGCAGCAATTTGTACATATGTTCGTCAAAAAAATAAGCCAGTTGTTCAACAAAAATAAGCTAAATTGTATATAAAAAAATCTGTCCATACATCCACCTGGGATAACAAGTCTCCAAACTCCTACAATGCACATACAAGTCCAAGTGTCACACTCCAGAGTATAATTCCAGCAGCTAAAAGAGATCCACGTCTCTAACATTTTTGTGGAATTACTGGCTTATTTTTTTTGACAAACATATGTACAAACTGCTACAGCTTTAATGATCTTTTTTTCTACTGTGTCAGTAACAGTTTGTTTATGAAATTTATTTAAGCATATTATATTTGGATGTTGCTGGTTTTGTGTTATACAACCAATCTTCATATGTTCTTTGGACCGAGCACTCCATTCAAATAGGCATTATTATTCTGTTTGAGTGTGTGCGGATACACCACTGCGTGGTATTGTTTATTTTATAGT
>WWET01000050.1:975805-988959 GCA_011038615.1 Limnodynastes dumerilii
ATACTTTTACTCTGTGATGTCTATTGCCTACTATGTTCACTTATATTTACTGCAAGTGATGCCCCATTTGCAAATCTCTGAGGTGTCTCCCGCTTATGCTTTAAAGAGCATGGAGCCTGTTTTGTGTTTCTAGCTTTAGGGCTGCCTTTAGGAGAGATTGGGGGGCCGGGGCAATGCCTCCTCATATCCAACATCTGAACTGCGCATGCGCTATTTATAAACCGCCCCCAGCAGTGAGAATTGTTTATATGGTTGTTTAGCTAATAGTCGCCAACTTTATTTCCAAAGCCACGGCCACCTGCTACAGTATATTAGTATTGTCCTGTTGCTCTGTGGATGCTGACAGGGAGCATTAGCGGTGGGGTTTGACTGGAGTACAGATAACAATTCTGACTAGCCTCTGCCGCTATTACTCCCCAGCAGAAACATACACAGAGCCATGGCATGCTACTAATAAGCTATAGCAGACATAATAGTGCCAGAATATGATAAAGAATTTTAAACAAGGCTAATTAATACTAGGTAACACTGGGTAATTATGGGCAGGCTGGGAGGAAAAAAAGTCCCACTCACAAGGTTAAAATATGTAGGGCAGTAGGAATTGGTAAATGAGAGTAAAGCAGAGTATACATTGGAGGATTATCTGACGATTTTCATGCAGATCACACAATAATTGTCAGATAGCTCCTTACACAAAAAGATTGTAAGGAAAGCAAGAACATGCATTGATATTCTCAAAAAGCCTAGATAGACATGGAAGCTGAATTAGGTGGTGGGGTCAGAATAAGAGCGATTGGAGCATATTTCAAGTCTGAAAATTATCAGTAGACAGAGAAGTTGCAGAATTTAATTAAGAATAAATATAGATGACATGAATGGAATGACTTCTGAGCATTTGAGATCTAGAGGACACGTAGTCTAATAGAAGAGCAGATGTTTCATTTTCATCTTCTTGGGCACTAACGGCGGTCGGAAGGTTTGGTACAGGATGGATATGAAAGTAATTAAATGTTCGAAAAAGGGTATTTGGACCTAAGTAGTAATGAAAGGTTAAAAAAGGTTTGTTTGGTTTTATCCAGAGCATATTGATAGTTAATATTAATGTATATTAAGCCGTATATTTGTACCAGTTATATATTTATTTATTAACAGGTTTTTATATAGCGCCAGCAGATTACGTAGCTCTTTACAATTTAACAATTGGTATACACAAGGTGGCTGGGTAAGAGGGCCCTGCTCACCAGCTTACACTCTATAGGACAGTGGGTTTGATACATAAGGGCAAGTGATTTATTTCACATAATGGGCCAACCAGGGTGTATAGTAAAAGTGCTCAGTGCTCTGTATTATCCAGTCACACAGCAGTGTTAATAACAGAGATGAGGGAATTCTAGAAAAGTAAGAGAGAGAGTGTGCGGATTTGTGTTAATAATGTAATAGAAAGATAAAGTGGTTGTTAATAGGGTTAATAAAGCTTAAGAAGGTTGAAGAATCTGATAAGCTTGTCTAAAGAGGTGGGTTTTAAGTGAGCGTTTGAAAGTTTGTAGGATAGAGGATAGTCTTAATGGGCAAGGAAGGTTATTCCAGAGAGTGGGTGCAGCCCGGGAGAAGCCCTGTAACCGGGAATCAGAGTATTTATTTATTATAAATCTGATGATCTGAGAGAACTAGCTGGGATATATCTTGAGAGAAATTGGGATATGTATGCAGGTGCAGTTTTGTTTATGACTTTATAGGTTAGCAATAGGATTTATTTATTTTTTTAAACTGCGTTTATTAGTTTTAAGACATTGTTAATTACAGCCTTTTGATAACATGTTAGAAGCCAATAGATGTTACATCTGAGATCAACATAATGACATGTTTATATCAAATAAAACAGGTATCGGTCGGAAATTGCAATAAACAATGTAGACAATGATTGATACGAAATTTCTCTGCTTCATATTAAACTACATTAATACAAATAGAGGGAAAGAAAGAACATATAGCAAATGAAAGTGTAGTGGGGAGGGAGGGGGAAAAGCAATAGAATTTTGTACTTGATTCTGTAGTATACAGGCAGCCAATATAGAGATTGACATAGTGGACTTGTTCTAGATCAGGGGCCGGTAACCCGTGGCTCTTTCAGCCGTGTGCTGCGGCTCCTCCCAGTCCCCTCCTCCTCACATAGACCGCGGCTCACACAGACACCGGACGCAGACACCTCCATAATGTTACTCCTACAGGAGCTCAGTAGTACCAAATCTATTTAATTGAATAATGCTATGAGGCAGCGTTATTCATTGAAATAGACTAGGTCCTACAGGGGAGCCCTGTATAAACATTCTATGCACCGTGCCGCAGAGGAAGGAGCAGAAGCTAAAGACAGGTAAGTGAGTTTTTAATAAAAAAAAAGGTTATAGTATATATGGGGCTCAAAGGAGGCTGATATTCATATAAAGGGACACTAAAGGAGGCTAATACACATATAAATGGGGCACAAAGGAGGCTGATATTTATATTAAGGGGCAGTAAAGGAGGCTAATACACATATAAAGGGGCCACAAATGAGGCTGATTAGAGACTGACATTGACATTAGAGGCTGACATTGAATATAAAATCACATCATTGTTGACGGACTTGAGGTTTTGAATAGAGTAATAAACATTTCAATGTCTAGTTCCAAATCTTGATTTATTTACATGTAAGACTCAAGACATTAAGTTTATTAATTTTCCACAACGTTGCTGTGAAATGTAAATAATTGGAAATGTCAATTGCAGTTCTCTAAAAGGTTTATGAAGTTCTGCTACACATCAAAGTAATTTAGTAGCTAGACAAACATGTCACAGCAAAATTCAGTTATGAAAGATTGACTAAACATAAACTGCTAGCAAAACTGTCTGATATCAATGGATCAAGCTTTTCACTTGACTAAATGAATTGCTGTTTTACACTAGGTTTATGGTGCTGCTATTCAATTCTATGAACCATACCCCCGAGAAATGCTGTCTGAGAAGCAGATGACCCATCTGGGCCTCATTACGGCTGTAGAGAAGAAAGTGAGGACGTCTAAAATTATTAACACCAACAAGTGCATCTGCCTGCTCTCCCACTGGCCTTTTTTTGAAACCTTCCGTAAATTCTTGATGTTCATATACAAGCTCTCAGTGTCTGGTCCACACACACTTCCTATTGAAAAGTAGGTCTGGCTGGTTTATTATGGATATTGCATGGTCTGTAATTTGTGGTCTAGTATGCATTGTTGTGTTTTGTGATTATCAGTAGCTTCTCTTGACATCCAAGCCCGGTAACAATCAATGCAATACTGCATTTGTCTGTTTTCAAACTGAGCAGTTTTCTTTTATATAATAGGAAAGACAACTTAATAACTAGGTGCACTGTAGCTTTATATTTCTATAGTCACTGTAGTCTTACATTTCTGTAATATATATTAGTTCTACAGTGTTTATAATTGTGTTGTTTTGTGCTTTGTATTATTAGGCATATATCGCACTTCATGCACAATATTCCCTTCCCATCTCCTCAAAGGCCAAGAATCCTTGCCCAGGTAACTATTATTTCTTTACGCTTAATCTATTCCTAACAAAATTAGGAGGCTTGTAGGGGTTCTCAGTTCCCTGTGAAGACTAGACTCAGTCCTACATCACATGTATGAGGCTGCCTCCCTCTTTTGCAGTCTTGCACAGAGCAATGAAGAATTGAACACCCCTCTTAGGTTCATTTACTAAAGCTTCTCAAAATGGAGGTGGTGCCTATTGTGAACAATCAATCGTGTCTTATCTAAAATTTACTGCAGTGAAGTATAGAAATAGAATCTAATTGTGGCCACTGTCAGCAAACCCTGACTACCAAAGCAATGTCGCCACTTTTTCTGTAGACTGATCTGTAAAATGAGCACTTATTTTTTTTTTTTGTATTTGTTGTCTGCATGGATAACATTGTAATTTTACTTACTGTATGAGAGACTTTAGACTAGGCAGCTCCAGGTATTTTATTGTATGATTTTATAGCATATTAAATACATTTTTTATATCGCTAATTCTGTGCTAATTGTAGATATCACCACAGCTTTTGTGATTGATGGTGCCTAATAACATGAACATTGACTGAAATACCCCTCCTAGCCCCAACTGTAATAAAACATTCACTACTGAGCACCTCCTTTCAACTTTTTGCTGGGTAGTGTTCCCTTTTGTGCACTCATATATGTGGTCCTACTAATTATTATCAAATAAGGAAATAACCCTTCACTGTCTTGCTGTTACTATCCGCTTTCTTCATCTTTTATCCCAACCCATCTAATCAGCTGTCTTTCCCACCTTTCCGTTTCTGTTCTTTACTTACTTGCTGCCAAGCATGAACTTTCTCCTGTATATTGTGATCAGCTGGTAGGTAAGTGAAGGGTAATATGTGCTTCCTTAAAAAGACACTGAAGATAGTTGATTTGTAGTTTCATCCAGTCAGCCTTCTTTTTCTTTAGAATTAATATCTAAATATTGATATTATAAATTGTCCTTGAATTATTTATATGCCTATTTCTATATTTCTAACTTTAGCTGTATTTAATAGAAAACAAAAATGTATGTGCAAGTATGTCCATTAAATTTACTTAAGAATGTTTGTGTTACACCAGACAGAGAAATTAAGACATACATAGTCACCTTTTATGTGGGAAATTGTTATTTCTGGATTGCTGGTTTTGCAGTCGTATGGTATAAAACCCATCTCCTAAACAAACTTGTTTATGCATTGAAATTTCTAGCAGTCTTGTTAATGCTGGTGGATGAAAAACCACAGTGTTCCTTGTAATGAACCCAGTTTCTTATATAATATTTTATTTACACTTTTTTGCTCAACTCTACAGCTATCTGCACATGATGCCTTGGTTCTCTCTCAGCCTGTATCTACTCCGTTGCCTCTGAGGTAAGATTTTTGGTGACGTGCTATTTAAATATTAAGTAATTAAAGGCTCTTGTACCTCTGAAAATATTATGCTGACCTGACTCTGGAAATATTTAAATGAGGTGAAGTTTATGTACTGTATTAGTATCTCAAGTATTTAATGTTAACCTACCTGCTTTGATCACATTGTGTGATAAATTTGAATCATATTGAATCAGAGTTTATTTTATGTTTGAAAACAAATTATGGAACAGATCTACTTTTCAAAGGTGTATAATTATGGCTATCTCTTGCGATTTGACAAATACTCAGTTAAAGGACTGAAAAATGGTCCCCTATGTTTGCTTTACCTGATCATCCTATGGATGTTGGTATTTGGTTTAAATGTGCATTTTCAAGCGCTTTCTCATATTCACTCTGATCTGTTGAAAAGTATATGACTGACTTGGGGCTGGACTCTGAGCTACGTCCGCTAGCGTATTTACACTAGCCGGAGTCGTAAAATGCTATTTTGCATGTACACGCATGCGAGTGGCAGATGTTACGGCACGTAACTCTGTACGTACGTTCCATCCTAGTATCAAGAGCTTAACTACTAACAAAGAGGTGTGCCAGCTATACGACACCTGTAATTACGCTTTGGAGGCAGGGGGAGGCATTTAAACCATACAGTATGGGCGTGCTTAGGCACGCAAGCACGTGCAGCCATCACGACCGAAAGGAGTTACGTACATTTAAGGGGAGTGCCTAGTAATTACGATAGCGTAAATATGCTACAAGTTGAATTGTAAAGGGAACATAGGTCTGGATCCAGCCTTTGGTCTTCTTCCATACTGCCCTTAATAGTTTATTCTTTTGTGTGTGTGTTTTTTTCTCAGTGTGGTCATAACTTTCCAGTTTTTTTTATTCTTTCTGATACTAACAGCACTATTGATCAATTTTGTGTTTGTTTTACATTTTTAGTGGGGCAAATTTCAGCACATTAGTAATGAGCCTGGGGCCGGAAAATTGTGCTTCACTGCTGCATTTTGTACTGCTGGAAAGCAAAATACTCCTGCACTCCCTTAGACCAGCAGTCCTAACTGGAGTGACTGAGGCCGTCGTAGCTGTAAGTATAAATTTACTTTGTTATATTCGCTACAATCAACATGTGCATAACCAGAAAATGTGTGGGTTTGTTACCAATATATATATTGCTGTTAAACAGATAATATACTTAGTAGCTTGGAATAAAAATGAAGTGAAATAGTTCAGTGGTGATACAAGCTAGCAGTTGCAGCTGTGAGATAATAAGCTCTTTCAGTAGATCTTTCTAAGACTGTGGGATACAAAAATTACCATAGAGACATCTGGCTCACTTGGATGTCATTGACTTGCGCTTTTTTTCTGGTGTGATGCAAAGCTCAATAAATGAGTTAAAATCTTTCCTCTAGTTTGAGGGCCTTGTTTCTTATGTTAATGCTTATTGTATAATCTATAAATTGGTGCCATTTTGATCTATTACATATGCCCTTTGAAAATATGGGGCATCTCATTGTGCTGTGAAAACTTCTTGTAGTTCAGACGAATAACAAGTACTTATGGGTCAGTGTGTGGTACTAGCAACATTTATCATTGTGGTTCAGGTAATCTATAGTCTGTAATATAATAATGCAGGTTAGTCCACAATGTAAAAATGTTTTTATTAGTTTTTTTTTAATATATATGTATTGATATAAAGTTTTCCACCTTTCTCTTGACTATCACCAAAAATACACTTCCATCCTAAACATTCCTGCAATTACTCTAGACCAGTGGTTCTCAGCCTTTTGTTGTGAAGTACCAATTACCCACTACAGAATCAGGTCAAGTGCTGCATTGCAGATCACGTAGACACACACACGCACACTATTTTCTTTTTACTTTTTTCAGTAGTTTTAAAGTACATTTTCTACATACCGTATTTCCCCATGAATAAGATGCTCCCTTGTATAAGACGCACCGTTTTTGGAGCCTAAATAAAAAAAAAAATGTATTTTTAAAATATTATTTTTGGCGTTACTGCCCTCTCTATGTGTGTCCTGCCAGTCTGTCTGCCCCTCTGTGTGTGTCCTGCCAGTCTCTGCCCCTTCCCAGCCTGGCTGCAACATTAAACTTGCCTTTGCTGTCCCTCCGGCATTACCTGCACCTGTGTCAGTCTCTCTCCCTCGCGGTGCACGCTGCACAATGACGTTAAGGTGACCATAGGTCACGCAACGTCTTTGTGCAGCGCACGACGAAAGGGAGACAGCCGGGGGAAGAGAGCCTGACACCGCCGGAGGGACAGCAAAGGTAAGTTCAATGTTGCATCCCCTGTATAAGACACACCCGATTTTTAGACCCATTTTTTGTCTAAAAAGGTGCGTTTTATACATGGGGAAATACGGTAATCCATTCAGCCCTCTTCTAGATATTTATTGAACATGACCTCTGTTTTCTGATATTGGACGTGGTAAAAATACAGCTGCAGCCTCCTGACAAGCTTGCCTAGTTGCCCTGAGTACCAACAGGCAGTGGTCTGAGTGCCACCAGTGGTACTAGTACCACTGGTTGAGAACCACAGTACTAGACTTTTAAGCATTGCAGACACTGTGTAACTACCAATGATATGATAGCTTGCACACTAATTCTGTGCTTTCATTTATGCCCAACTTAACCAGCACACAGAATTCTTAAATCTAGTCTGTGCTATAAACTGTACTACACTAAAACTCACACACAGTACAAACTAAGTTTGTGTACACACTGGGGCTTTTTCGAAAGATAATCTTTCCAATCTCAGAATCAAAGCACCGTTTCACCAGATATCTTACCAGTGTGTACTGTCCAAACATGCTCAAAAGTCTTTTGAAACGGTCTGTGATCTTTTGATTTGATCATTTGGAGATCCTAATATGCCAGATCAACCAAGAAAAATATCTTTTGCTTTTTGCAATTGTGTGCTGTGTCTATTAGGAGATCTTTGGACTGTACACACTGGAAAGATATCTGGTGAAATGATCTTTTGATTGTGTGATTGGAAAGCCCCAGTGTGTGCTTTATACACTGCCACCACTTCAACTCTGTTGACATATGTAGTTCTTCCCTTTAGAATTATGCAGTGTGAGCTATTACCTTAGTCCTGCAACCACTAAAACTACAGTGTTCTACTTTTACAGTAAATATATTACTGGCATGTTCATTATTTTGGAATATGCCTTGAAATCCTGTTACTCGCCTAGCTGTTTAGAATTTGTACTATGATTTTAATAGCTTTAAATTGCTACCATGGTGCCAATTTTATAACTTCTCTCTTCTTGTAAAGGAAAGATTTTTACCATGCAATGGTTTTGATAGGTGTAATAATCTTAGTTTTGTATCTGTGTTTTTCTTCAGATGATATTCCCTTTCCAGTGGCAGTGCCCCTATGTTCCACTGTGTCCATTATCTCTGGCAGGTGTGCTGAGCGCTCCAATCCCATTTATTGTTGGTGTGGATTCTCGATACTTTGATCTGTATGACCCTCCCCAGGATGTTGTGTGCATTGACCTGGACACAAGCATGATCTACACGTAAGTGTTACAGAGATAATAAATAACCAAATTTAGAGACATTATTTAATAAAAATGTATATTCCACAGGTCGTTACATTTGTTTGTTACAAATACAGTATGTAACAAGTGTATGATTACATTATATTACATTAAAAACAAAACAATGGCATTTTCAATCCCTTTTTTTTTCCTTCAAATTTTATTTATTTATCATATGCTGTGTGATACATGAAATATCCAGGTTACAATCTTTGTTTTCAATAAACAAAAATAAAAATATATACACATTACATACAAATTCTGTGACATAAAAAACATGCTAACTGTCACTATGCTTTCATCTAATGTACATTCATTGACCCTGCTGGCTTTTGTTCACAATATTACAATTTATAGGAGTATAGATGGGTCTTGAAGAACATAGCAATAAGTAAAGTGGAAACTATTTCATAATCTGCGTTTTCCTCTGTAGGAAGGGTGTCTGAGCCTCCCAGGCACCAAAGAATTCCTCCTTTTAAAATGAGGAAGTGATTTTCAAGGGGGTTTTCTCCTGTTTCACCATTAAAGGAGAATGTTGTATTAAAGTTTATTTTTAATTTGACGTGTTCTCACTCAAAAAGCTACTAAAATATTGACAAGAAACTTGAGAATATATGAATTAGTAAAAGCAATAATTTTATCTGTCTTCATAGTATATGTCCTTTGCTTCTGAAGAATGTATTGTCTAAAGCATGACATATCACCTTTAAAAATACAAGGTTATTCAAATACTACTAGTTATATTATATTATATTATATATTTTTGCTTAACCACTTTTTTATAGACATTGGGCTGGATCCAGACCTTGTTAAGTGCATGAACTTAGTTACACCTGGGCTAAACCATGTTGAATTCAGGGGGAGCCAAGTTAATTGTATTCTTTGCATGCAGGGATATATCTTTAAATTGCTTACTGCACACAGATACTGACCAGCTTTACTATCACACTGTTATTTAGACTTGAGATAGGAAACATCACCTTTCAACACTAACACTGTTTGCAACAGATGAAATATCACTCCCCTGAAATCAACATGGTTTAGCCCAGGTGTAACTAAGTTCATGCACTTAACAAGGTCTGGATCCAGCCCATTATCCTTTTTTTGTTTTGTTTTGTTTTTTTTAAATGTGTATCCACAGAATCTTATATAAAGTTAGCTGTTAGGATTATCTTATAGACCTTATATAATCTATAAATAGAATCTGTGGTTTAACTACCATGGGAAATCTGACATCTTGCCATGGCATGAAATATTCTGACTTTGGCCAGGGTATTCTTTTTTTTTTTTATCCCAGACAATGTAAATCGATATGTGCATTTATCACAGTCATTGTGATTAGCTTCTTTGCACTTTTTTCACTACCACAGGGCAGAGGACAGGAGGAGCTTGACCTGGAAGCAACTTCCTAAGAAACCAGTGAAGAATTTAATCAGTGTTTTGAAGAAACTTCATCCCCAGCTGTTGTCGGGTAAGCACCTTAAATAACTATTGTTTATCTCCGGTTGCCATCTTTATTTTATCTTAGAACAACTTCTTGACTGAGTGCAAAACTTTGCCAACAATGGCATTAAGCAGGTTGATGCCTTAGTTGTGTGAATTAATGTCTGTTGCCACTGAACTGGTTTTATTTATGAATAACATACATGGGTGCAGAGTTTCACTTTTTACTAGTGTAGCAGGTACACCAAACAACTAGATATGTCTTGTGTGTGAGTTTATAAAACCAGAATTATGTTTTGTGAACAATTGTTAGTTTACAGTGAGCACAGAAAAGCTCAGTAAGTAAATAGTAGTGACAAATTTGTGATTGTATTTCAAGTCCATAGGCAACCACAAGAGGAGAGTGCAATAGATATGACTCCTATTGAAGCAGACTTTTCATGGCAAAAGAAAATGAGAGATCTGGAACTGGAAATTCAAGAGGCATTTCTGCGCTTCATGGCATCCATACTGAAAGGCTACAGGACCTACTTAAAACCTCTCACAGAGGCACCTTCCAAGAAAGCCACCTTCACAGACTCTCTCTTTGATCTCCAAGGTATGCAGTTAATATTATTGGGAAAGTAATGTCCAATATTAAGGATTTTAAATACTATAATATTGATATAAATGCATTAGTCCAGTGTGCCACCAAAACGTTATTGCTGGATTGAAATTGGTCTAAGACTGTATTTCTTACATTTGGTTAAGGAGTGCGGAACCTGTTTTACTAAATTATATGCATTGTAATATTAAACATTTCCTAGCTGTTTAATTTACTGTTAAATAAGCTGATATCATTCAGGGGCCATCCATGTAAAAGGCATACTATGTATTACATCTCACAAACAATATATTGCAATCTCAAAACTATACTGGCTCAAAGAAAGAAACAGCATTAAGGCTGAAGGCTTATAGGACATGCAGCCTTTCAATATCTGTCTGTTTGTCTTTTGTCTCTGGTAAAAGGTCTGTGGTTACTAGTTGCCATTACATATGTTGTGACACCATTTGACATTCTCTTGCACCACAGGATTTCTGAAAAGTAGGGATCGTGCTCATTTGAAGTTTTACTCGCAGCTGACAAAAACCCAGATCTTCATCCGATTTATTGAAGAATGCAGCTTTGTCAGTGATAAGGACACCAGCCTGGCCTTTTTTGATGATTGCATTGAAAAGGTAATATAAGAAGTACAACATATGTTTTTATTAAAGATCTGTAGCATACACATTTTGTGTTGTAACTTATTTAGCATTGTATGTATTATACATATATTACTGTAACTGTAATTGCTGAAACGTAGTTACATTGAGTTATATTACAAAATTAAAATTAATCTTCATAGTAAAATGTATGAATTAATCATTTTCATTGTTTGTCAGCTCTTTCCTGATAAAGGCAATGAAAAAGGGGACAAGGTATGTATCACTGTCAGTTGTAAAATAATCTCTCATCACTCCTTTTCATGTATTCATACTCAATCAAACTTTTTGTTTTACTTTGTGACTCTTTCCTATGCTGATAATTGCCATATAATAGACTGACCAAGAATTGCCAGAAGACACTCGTTTGATTGATCTGGATGAATCCCAGAAGAGTGAGCACACAGTGTTTATAATGCCACCTGAGCCTCTACCAGAGGATGGGCCTGATCCAGCTCCAAAATACAGGTTCTAAATTCTATACAACATTGCATAGTATATATATTTTCCTTGTATTCCCAACTCCACACTAAAGTGACTGTAATATATTGTCTTGTAGCTACAAAAGCTTTCCAAGGCTTGATTACGCCCTTTTCGATCGGACGCGTGAGCAGTACCTCTCGTTTAATGGAAAACCAAAAGATAGCCAAGCTGCAAGCAGTCCTATGTTTATTGCTAAAAGGACAAAGCAGGTAATTATAGTATGATTGCTATCCATTGTAAATTTTATGTGGGACCTGTCTTATTCAATTTACTTCTCTGTAATACCAGTTTCATACCTAAAACCTGTGTCAATGAACACGGCTTCTAGGCGTGTTGCATCTGTTCAGACTGCAGCTACGACCCGGGTATAGCCCAGGTTGTAGCCTTTCACATTGAACCTGTGTCTGCAGAGGCAGACAGTGCTCCCCATCCCCCATTATACATATATTTATGGTTAAATAACCCATGTTCCCCTTTTCACATCACAACAAGGGTTAGGGTATCTCGGTAATTACCCAGGTATTGACCAGGGTCGTGGACCCAGGACAACAGACCCGGGTTAACCCTTTCACACTGACACCCGACCTGGGTTATTCCCGAGTCGATAGCTTGGTGTGAAAGGGATATAACATGCTCCATTCATCCAACTTGCTCATGTTTATTTTCATAGCTTTAGTAACAGTAAGTTTCATAAACACAATATAAACCAAAGTTAACATCTGGTTTGTCTCTTTTGCATTATATTGATTGTAGCTATTTAAAAGAATGCTTTTTACTTTAAATTAGCGTAACTGTTTCCGTCAGTTGTGATTATATTCATGTAAAGCTGAAATTATCCTAAAATGTAAAATTCCTTTTGTCCCCACCTATGTAGGAGATTAAAACTGCTCACAAGCTGGCCAGAAAATATTACAACAATGCTAACAATTGGCCCAAGTGCTTGTTTAGCAATTGTTTTAGTCTCTGGTTTATCTGCCTGCCGGTGTATGTGAAGGTCTCTCTCTCAAAGTCACGAGCTCTTCAGAAGTCTTATGATGTGTTGGTTAAAATGAGGAAGACTGAGGTGGAACCCTTGGATGAGGTGATTTTATGTTTAAGTTTAATTTTCTTTTGATTTGTCAAAGTGTGGGTCCCCGTAGCGACAGCCCTATTTCGCTCCCAGCTAGTTCTGGACTGACTGGGCAAACGATTACTAATGCCTCGAAGAGGCATAGCAATTGATCCCTGGAGCACCAAACACGGTGCTCCAAAAGTTAAGCAACCCCACTCCCTAACCCAAAGTCCCGACCCCTTCGCAGACTGACCCAAAGTCCCGACCCCCTCGCAGACTGACCCAAAGTCCCGACCCCCCTCGCAGACTAAGCAATTGATGAGCACCAAACACGGTGCTCCAAAAGTTAAGCAACCCCACTCCCTAACCCAAAGTCCCGACCCCTTCGCAGACTGACCCAAAGTCCCGACCCCCTCGCAGACTGACCCAACCCAAA
>WWET01000050.1:995966-1018587 GCA_011038615.1 Limnodynastes dumerilii
ATTCATAGAGTGCTCAAATGAGTAAAGGCAGAAGGGTACCTGCTCATCCTAATAGCACCATTTTTGCCAAGGAGGTCATGGTTTTCAGAAGTTCTGCAAATGGCAGAAGGTCAAGGTTGGTGTCTTCCTCTCTGAGTATCTCTTCCAACAAGGCCCCTTCTATCACCAGGACCTTCCTCGTCTAACTTTAATGGTGTGGTTGTTAAATCCAGCCTCCTAGCAGCTAAAGGTTTTACTTCTCAGGTCATTCACACAATGATGATTATAAGCCGGTGTCTGCATCTCACTATCACAAAATTTGGAGGAAATACATTGGTGTGAGGCTAATTAGGCCCATACCTCTAGATTTAGTCTTCCTCGCCTCCTCCAGTTTCTTCAGTCAGGCCGGGATTTTGGCTTGAGACTGGGTTCCCTTAAAGTCCAGATCTCTGTCTTATCCATCTATTTCTAGAGGAAGCTGGCTTCCCGTCCAGAGATCCAGACTTTCCTTCAGGGAGTGCTGATAATTCATCCTTCCTATGTGGCTCCAGTTCCCCCATGGGACTTAAGTTTAGTTCTTTCAGCACTTCAGCAAGGGCCCTTTGAACCTTTATCTTTGGTAGACCTAAAGTATCTTACATGGAAGACGTCTTTTTTGCTCGCTATTGCGAGTTTCAGAGTTGGGGGTCATTTCCTGTAAACCCCCTTTCTTAGTTTTCTACCAGGATAGGGTGTTCCTCCAAACTATCCCTTCATTCCAGCCTAAGGTGGTGTCAAGATTCCACCTAAATCAGGAAATTGTCATCCCTGTTTCCAGTTTCACAGAAGGTCAAAATCTGCCAGAAAATGTGGATGTAGCAAAGATCCTAACAACTTGCATCAAGAGAACTGTGGGTCTTTGCAAAACTGATTCCCTGTTTGTCCTTTATGATCCTCTAAAGAAGGGGTGGCCTGCTTCTAAGCATTCTATCACTCGCTGGATTTGGTCCACAATCACGAAGGTATATTCGGCCATTGGTCAGATTCCTCGGTGTGTCGACGCACTCTACCAGGACAGTGAGTACTTCCTGGGCAGCTAGTCAGGGTGTGTCAGCAGAGCAGCTGTGCCAGCTGTCAATATCGGTCCTTGGTCCACACCTTTACGAAATTTTATAGATTTCATTTGGTTGCTTCTACAGATGCAGAATTTTGTAGAATAGTTCTCCGTTCTGCTTTGCCTCAGAGCTTTTCCCCCTTAGGTATGGCTTTAGGATGTCCACAGTGTGTAGTGTCCCCCAGATGGTAAGAAAGAAAAAAGAGAATTTTGGTAATTACCAGTAAATCCCTTTCTTTGATTCCATCTCAGGGACACTAGACTTCCCTCCCTTATTCTTTTGCGATATTAGAGCTTTCATTTAGTTTATACAGTTATCTGTTATGCTTCTCCTGTTTGGATGTTATATCAGATGGTTGTCTGTGCTTCCGTTTTTTAAGTGTGTTAGTTAGACCCTGTGATACTTTTATGTCTCATTTAAAAAAAAATACTGGCTCAGCAGAGGTTGCAGGGAGGAAGAGAAAGCACTGGGGAAAAAGTTTTAACTATTTAGTGCCCACGCCTTTCAGGCCCTATCAACCACAGTGTGCAGTGTCCCCCAGATGGAATCAGAGAAAGGGATTTATCGGTAAGTACCAAAAACCTCTTTCTATTAAGTACTGAAACACAAAATCAGCAAGCAGAAAAGACTATACTCTACCAATGGCAGTTTTAGTGTCCTGAGGAACAAAATGGTGAAAAGTCTATGAAAGCAATGATTTCTCTTAGTAGTCTCCCACAACAGGCATAGCCATTGTCCTTAGAGCTACCCTTTTATTGATCTCTCTAGGGTACTGGCCGAATAGGCACCCCATTGTTTGAGAGATACCTTTAATAAAACCCCATGTATCCTCCCCTGCTGATACAGTACAGATTCGCCACCTGTCTTGATTGATAAGGGCCATCTTACAAGGGATTCTCAGGGGGACAGTATATATCCATGGGTTTACAATTCACTTGGTCTTTAATAACTTACCTACAAGAGGAAAATGAACACATGAGGAGCACTTTCTTAGTGTCACTTACCTGGTGTAGATTAATCACTGGGCACAAAAAGTAAAGTCTATCACAGTTACAGCTAAAAATAAAAGATAGGTAAAAGAAGTTTCTAAAGAGTTAGCTTTTATTTTTAAGCCCAGACACCCTGAGATCACACGATATACAACTGTTTAGTACGATAATGTACTAAATATAAGGAGTACTTTCTCACAATCGTTTTATTCCAAAGCACATCATTTGATTTAATAACTTTTCTAATTTTAATGATGGAACAATGTCAGAGGAACAGATAGTAAAGAAAGATGAAAATCACAGATCTCTCTTATATCATGTCAGTGTGTATAAATGAATAAAATTGCTTAGTAGTACTATCAGTTGTTAAATATATTGCATTATTATTAACGTTTATTTATAGGGCACATCCCATTATCTGCAGCGCATCGGATTGTAACGTGTACCCAGCTTTAGTTTTAGGTAGTGGCCTAAAATGTACACTGTTTTTATACATGTGCATAGATATATAGCGTTACTATGATTATTGTAGTCCATCTTGATTTTGCAACTGATAAACAAACTATTTTACAATAGTAAGAAGTTGTACAGGGGTGGTATTATGACTGAAAGTGTATTTATGCCCTGTGAATGCTCTTGTTCTGTGTACATCAGCTGAAACACAGAATTTCTGCATCCCATGAACATTGTTCCTACAGTTTTGCATTACTCAGTGCTTTATTCACTGTGTGAAAGTTTAGTTGTTTTAGAATGTACATGGAAATCTGCTCCTCAAATAAATGTTTCTCTTTCTAAATACAAGTCAGAATGGTTTTTGTAAAAATGATTTTAAGACTTAGCCAAAACCCACTAAAGGATACATTTACACAGAGTCAGCTTTAAATTACTTGCTTTAAAAGCAACGTTTTATTTTTTTTTTAAATATTCACCAAACAGATTGTCTTTTGTGCTTTATAGTGGGTTCAAATGATGTTTTCAGCAATAGAACCACTGGCTGTATCCACAGACTTTTGATTTATCAGATGAAGTATTGTGAACAGATGAAAGTATTCTATGATCATATTGTTGATTAGATGTGTATTTGTAAACTTCTTCAAACATACCCCAAGTTAATCACACTTTCTACATTATAATGTTTTGTGTTTTAGGGGATCAGATAGGTGAAAGGTCAACACTCAAAGATGATTTCAACAAAGAGAGGTTGTTAAGTCATGAAGAACAGAGAACGGAACTGGATTCCACAACAAAGAATCAACTAGAGAAGAATGAAAGCCTCCTCTTATCTTCAGAAGCTTTAGGTAGACTGAATTTTACAGACATCACATGTTACTAGGCTATTTCTTACAATCCACAAGTCATATGTTGGTGTGCCAGTAGAAGTCTTGGTGGGTGAGGGTGGGGCCATTTCAACCCTCGCTGCCAATTAGCCTCTCAGTGTATACAGGAACAGGTGCTGTTTTGTGCTTGTAAAGCATTGGAACAGTACCTTGGATCCATCTACACGCACCTCCCTTTTCCTGCCAGCAGAGGACAGTGGCTGCACTGTCAGCTACTGGCAGGTTCTTAATAAACAGCACTAAGAGAAACAACTTCCTATAAGCAGGAGTGACATTGCTATTAAACTTAATTAAACTTGGAATCAAGAGAGGCACCTTATCCCTCCTTCACTTGCTGACGCTTAGTCATATGCAGCACCATACCCAACACTTTGTTAAATTATGTATGCCATGTCTATTAATCTAGGTTTTAGCAAGCTACTGTGCATCTTGGTAGTTTCCTCTTAAAGAACTTGTATGAAAACAAAATTCCTATAAAGCTTTTTAAACAACTTTGGAATGTAATAAATGGCTGCTTAACCCTACTTTTACCAGGGATGTGGAATCTGGCAGAGATGGAGACCTCACTACTTCTTTATCCAGAAAGTCAACCGTTAATGTCTAATGATTCACATTTCCTGGTCTTTATGGTTGCAAATTGGTTGAATAAGTTATCAGTGGAAAGTACAAGAAAAAAAAGCTAAGACCCAGCGCTAAGAGCTATAATACTCAATAGGTACTTATAATGACAGTGTAGTAGCAATGATTTTACCGAGCAGTGGTAAAATATAATCAAAATTTATTATAAAATAAACCAAAAAACACTAAAAAATATATATAATAAACTTAAAACTGTGCACAGCTGAATAATAATTAGGCATGCATGATAATACTCATGAAACCAGGTGAGTCCACAATATTGCACTGAAATGGAGTGTGGATTAAGGTTTAGATGTTTGAGCACTGTCCAAGCATCTAAAGATGTATTGTGTGCCTTGTACTTGGGAGATGGAAACTCTTCTCAAGTTGGAAAAGGGAGAAGTATCCGAGGAATAGCACATAGGGCTAAGTGCTGCTGCTTGCAACTGGGGTCCTTTGAGGGAGTATGACCTCCGTAAGGTAGTAATAGGACAACGGCAAGTTAACACAGTTCCCAAGCAGGTCTATAGACAGGCGCTCCAGAGCGATACAAACGGAGCATAAATCTTGTGCAATTCAATTAAGGTACTCACTGCTGTCTTGGCAAGTCTGTGCCTGAGTCCAGGGTAAGGAATAAATTCCGCCGTGGAACTTGAACAGAGAACGTAGCGGAGGCCACCCGCCGTTCTCTTGTGCCACGGACCGAAGACCACTAGATGCGATTGACTTGTAATAATAGCAGCTGGGGCTTTGCACGTGGTATGTGAGTCTCACTTACGCGTTTCGTCCCGTGCTGGGACTTTTTCAAAGCATGTAACTACGTTCTCTGTTCAAGTTCCACGGAGGAATTTATTCCTTACCCTGGACTCAGGCACAGACTTGCCAAGACAGCAGTGAGTACCTTAATTGAATTGCACAAGATTTATGCTCCGTTTGTATCGCTCTGGAGCGCCTGTCTATAGACCTGCTTGGGAACTGTGTTAACTTGCCGTTGTCCTATCACTACTATACGGGGATCATACTCCCTTAAAGGACCCCAGTTGCAAGCAGCAGCACTTAGCCCTATGTGCTATTCCTCGGATACTTCTCCCTTTTCCAACTTGAGAAGAGTTTTCCATCTCCCGAGTACAAGGCACACAATACATCTTTAGAGGCTTGGACAGTGCTTAAACATCTAAACCTTAATCCACACTCCATTTCAGTGCAATATTGTGGACTCACCTGGTTTCATGAGTATTATCATGCATGCCTAATTATTATTCAGCTGTGCACAGTTTTAAGTTTATTATATATATTTTTTAGTGTTTTTTGGTTTATTTTATAATAAATTTTGATTATATTTTACCACTGCTCGGTAAAATCATTGCTACTACACTGTCATTATAAGTACCTATTGAGTATTATAGCTCTTAGCGCTGGCTTTTTTTTCTTGTATTTTTTGGGGGGATTCGGTGGGATTCCCCCCTCCTCAGCAGCTTGTTATAACCTATATTAGTACCAACCTAGGTGTTTGTTATACACCCCTCGTTCTAGTGATCAGTGGAAAGTAGCTTTGCCAGATTGGTTTACTAGAATTGTTGAAATTAATTTCTGGTCCGTTTGTTTGCATAGTGTCACATAATGATGGCCAAGATGAAAATCTTTTGCTGATCGCTGAAGTTTCCAATCCACCAGAATCCCCTTTATTTGGAAGCAGCATTGTTAAGGTATCTTCTGGGATCTTTGATGCCACAATTAGAAAAAGCAGTAGTGGTGAGTTGTGAAACCATTTTTTAAGAACTGTTCTATGTAATAGTAGAAAATAATTGAAATTCATGTGTTTTAATGCAAGATAAATTAGATTTTTAAAGTCATAAGGTTATTTGCTAAATTTCAAAAACTTAGTCTTAGTGGATATGTGTGAGCTGTCACTTAGCTGGCAGCTGCAGTCATTTTGTTCATCCTCTCTTTTAACCTAATAAAGTTTCTTTCCAGGACACAATTGTGTAGTATTATAAATTAATAAAATGTGTTACTACTTTGATTTAAAGTTGGTCATGGAATGTTATTTAATTTCATAGAACAATTTAGTACAATCTTATAATTTGCTGTACAGCACTCCTTAATAAAGTACATTTAAACACTAATGCTGGCCACACACTGACACATAATCGACCCAATCCAACAATTATTGTGTGGGCATGCGTTACTGGATTTTCAAGGGTGCACAATCAATCAGAAAATTTGTGTGCTATATTGACTGCTTTTCAACAGCATGGGCCGGATCCTCAACTATGGCTGTCTTATACACACGGCCGTAATTTGCCGAAAGATAGCAACTGCGTAGTAACTGTTGTACGTAAACTACGTATCATATCGTTTCAGTACGTAGATTGCGTATATGTGGTTTTAAACACCGCATATACGCAATCTACATCCCAAAACCATAAGTAGATTACCTACAATAGTTATGCATACGCAGTAGCTATCTTTCGGCATATTACGACCGTAGTTGAGGATCCGGTCCTATGTGTTTAAACCTTTGAAATTGTTTAGAGTTGACTGATTGTGCATGTCCACATACTTGCAGATTATTGAATAGAGAAAAAATGGGACAGAATATTGCACTGAAGGAAAGCAAAAATCATAAATTTAAAACTAACATATAGGCAAACAGGTATCTATCTAAAAAAGCTAATTAAATGTCCATAGGGTATATCTAAAAAAAATCCAAAAGAGTAACTGTGTAGTCCAAATATGCCCTTTCTTCAAAGGAACTCTCAGTAATGGTATACAATAAAAAAGAGAAACAAGTGTTAAGACCAATATGTATAAAATATAGCTTTACTTCAATAACATATAAAAACATACACAGTAAAAACACTTATAATTAGCAACAATGCTAATAGGCAGTGTTAATAGTGCATCTCAGGCAGAAGTGCTTAAAGTCCGGACATGCAAGGCTGAGAAAGGACACGCATCAAGGAAACGCGTCCCCAGGTTTTCTCCATGTCCAGACATTGTGCACTTCTGTCTGAGGACTCTTTTGCCACTCCATATCGTTATGAGTTTGACTTTTAGGCCATTTAAGGCATAAGATTTAGTGAGCAATCACACATATGGTTGCCTATTAACACTGTTTCTATTAATAAGTGTTTTTACTGTGTATGTTTTTATATGTTATTGAAGTAAAGCTACATATTTTATAGGTATTGGTCTTAATACTTGTTTTCTCTTTTATATTGTATTCCATTGGTGAGAGTTCTTTGGAAGACTATACAGTCACTCATTTGGAATATTTTTTAGATATACCCTATGGACATTTAATTAGCTTTTTTAGATAGATACCTGTATGCCTATATGTTGGTTTTAAATGTATGATTTTTTTTCCCTCAGCACAAATTCTGTCCCATTTTGCTCTCTATTTGATTTTAAATGTGGAGGTGGACTCTCCAGCGGAAAATTAGCAGCAGAGGGGTGTAGTGCAACGAAGTGGTATTTATTTATATGGACTTGCAGATTATTGACCTGATCCACCAATAATTTGTTAATTGGTCTGATAATCTGCCAATTTGTGGCCAGCATAAGGCAATGATGTTTCAGTCAAAATATTTATCCATTCTATGCATCATAGTAACCCTACACTTAGATTCTACAAGCACTAATATTTTTTGCTTTGTTTTGTTTTTTTTTTTAAGATTTTGCGTTGTAATGATACAATTAAAAAGATTGAAATGAGATGTAGCCTAGGTTGGTAAATAAAAATTTCTGTGAAATACCAATATTTCAATAAAAAAAAAAAATGTTTAGGTTTGTCTACTGTTTCCAGTTTATAACCAAGTTGTGACTACTGTTAGAAATATTTCATCATTTAGAAATATTGCGTACAAGCTTCATTTTAATGCCTTGTATTGTGTTATTTTCTTTCCCCCCGTAATTGCTAAATATATAGAACTAATTTTTTTAGCACCTATGTGTTCCTTTTGTCCCCGCAGATCTTTTACATTATGTATGTTTATTGCATTATTTTAACCTCTACGTTATTATAACCTCTACGTTAAATTATGTTGGTTCCCTTATTATCTTAATTCATTAACATAAACATATTTTTGATTCTTTTGAATAATGTTCCTCTGGTTTTAGGCAATGCACCAGGGCCATTGCCCACAACTCAGGATCCTGGAGATGACTCTGTCTTTTCCAATGATGTGCATGGTAAGAAGTTTGGAGAGAAGGCTCAAAAGAGGCAGAAGATGTTTAGTGAGAGAAGCTGCAGTTTCAGTGCAGAAAGTCGTGCAGGCATGATGCTCCAGAAAGGAAGTCTTGACATGACAACCAATGAGATTGCTATGAAGATGGGAGCAGATGCCAGGATCCTTACTGCTGCACTTTCAAAAACCCCTCCACATCCACAAGCAAACAAAGAGTTCAACTTTGAAGGGATAGATAACCAAATACCCTCTCAAACCCCTGAAGCTTTGACTTCTAGTTCTAGAAGTGGAGTCAATCAAAATACAGCTCAGTTATCAGAGCAAAGATTTCAGGAAACATTTGACCCATTAGATACTGTCAAGGAAGAAGTCACAGTGGATTCTTCGGAAGTTTTATTAGTCAAAGATCAAAACAATCATCTCACTGCCTCTGCTACAAATGCGGAAGAACCAAATAAGAGAAACAGTTTTTATGGTCTACCCAAAGTAGTAGAAAGGGAAGGGGTAGAAAAGGGCCTTGATCCTTTATCTCTTCTGGTGTCAGAAACTGTGGATAAGACTCCCTCTCCAGCAGAGGAGAAGACTATCTCCCCAGTAGTAGCACGTAACCTAGCAGATGAAATTGAAAGCTATATGAACTTGAAAAGTCCTCTTGGAAGTAAATCCTCTAGCATTGAACTTAGAATCAGTGAGTCTGCTAAAGAAACAGAGAATCACAGTCAAAGCAGCTTAGAAAGGAGATCTAGCTTACCTGCAGATTCTATACCTCCTCCTGATGTGCAAAGTGAGAATCAGAAGAATTCAGTGTCCAGGTCCAAAACATTTACTAGCAGTCCAAAACACCATCTTAGAAACCAGAAAGAACGCTCACTCTCACTGACAGCACTTTTCCACAATTCACAACATGGATCTTTAGGATCAGTAGTCAATTCTCTTCCTGGGCTAAAGCTGGACCACCTCTTGGCTGGGCCCAAAATGGATGTGCTAAAGTCAAGTATGAAGCAAGCAGCCACTGTAGCAAGCAAGATGTGGGGGGCAGTTGCCTCTGCCTACAACTACTCTGATGATGAGGTACGTTATACCTACACATTAAATGAATCAAGCAGTAAAGCAAATATTAATGTAATTGTAAGGGCATTCAGTTGAATTTATGGATTTAGGTTAGTTTATATCCTCCCAAAATAAAATATATAGATAGATAGATATAGATCTATCTATCTCAAAGTAAAAGGGCATGGGTGGGTGCGCTTAATAGTGCATTAAAATAAATGTTATTATGACAATAAAAGTTTTTAAAAACTTGTACCAGCAAGATAGTTTTTCAAGCATATCACATCACAAGTGTTAGTGTCATAATTTATGATCGTTTCTGTAGATTTGCTGGCGTTCCAGATCGTCTGAGATTGAATAAACAGGAGGTGTAAGCAGGTGTGAACAAAGTTAGAGAAACAGTTGCTGCTTCTACGCGTTTCATTACTAAGAACTTCGTTAGGGATTCTCTATGGAAGTTTTTAAAAACGTTTAATGTCATAATAAAATTTCTTTTAATGCACTATTAGGCGCTCCTTTGCCTTCTTACTTTGTTTTTTTTAGCAGGTCAGAAGCCGCCTGTATTAAAGGGACGCAGCAGACTTATAATTAAGGATCCTAGTGCGATCTCATCGCCTGATCACTAGCACGCCTTCTGTCTATTTATTCCTTTATATATAAACAGATATTTAACATAATAAAATAGTTTATATAAGTGGCTGATGCACATTCAATTTTTTTGAACTGGTTAATTTATACGTGAAAAGTGTTGTATTACGTGCTTTGCAAATCTCATAATCTGAACTCTTAAACCCATCACATAGTTTGCATTACTAACCCACAATTATGAAAGGTTTGGTCCACTTTCAGTATTCATTCATATTTCAAAAGCAATGTGCGGGTTTCTTCCAGTCGATTAAGACATTCTATTCATGTTTTTCATGGTTTATGGTGGGGGAGGATGCTTCACAAATGCACAAATGTAGCTAGGAATTATTCAAAAGATCTGCACTGATGATATAGCAGAACATATAAGTATCGGGTAGATAATCGCGGTGGGCCTCAGGTGTCTTGTAAAGCATTTACATCAAGCTGTAGGGGTAATGGAAGAAAGTCAGTTTCTGGGGGGGAGAGCAGTAGATCTGTCTGTGGTTTGAAATTCAAGCCAGAGAAACCATGTGTTACGGTAGCATTCGTAGCCCACCCCTGGTTTAGATAGTAGATCATCTATATCTAGGTAGCTGTCAACCCTTGAAATCCATTCTAAAATGGATGGGTAGACTTCCAGTGTAGGGGGATGAGCGATTTAGCTGCATTGTTAAGGTGTCGCAACAGAGACTGTTTGTAGGTGGAGATTGAACAGTCTAGATGGTTAAAAAGCCAGAACAGTGGGCCATCTGGGATTTCGTCTTTCATTATTTCCTCTGAGATTGATTTTATCTTGTCCCAGTATGGCTTGTTTTGCGGGCAGAGCCACCAGATATTTAAGGGGTCTCCTACAGCTTGTTGACATCACCAACACTGTTTGGAGTAAGATGGGATGAGTTTGTGAAGAAGGTCAGGACATCGGTACCACCGTGATAGCAGTTTATAAGATGTTTCCTGGATCATAATATTCACAGAGGAAGCCTTAGAAAATTGAAAAATTTTGGTCCATGTGCTCTCTTCCATAGGCATCCCCAAGTCCTTTTCCCATAATGGAGTGAAACCCTGTAGGTTGGGGGACATGTCGTCAAGGAGCAGACTATATATGCACAATATCATGTGTTTTGTTTGTTGCTGTGCCGTGCAGAGGCGCTCAAAAGGAGTCTGGGGGGGCTCTAAATTTAGTGGTCCCAGTAGACATCACAAAATTACATATCTGGGTAGGACGCCAGTATTCTTTTGGGGGGTAGTTGCCAAGAAGATTGTAGGTTAGGGAAAGTGCGGAGCCCATTCTGATCCAGAAGATGTCCGACTGAATAGCCCCACCTCTCGCCATGTTTGGAAAGCACGGATGTCTAAGCCTGGGGGAAAAACACTGTTAGCTAGGAAAGGAGGTTAGAGAGGAATGAGTCGTGGAGATATTATGAAATAATACATATACATTTTAATTTGCATATCCATTTGAAGAAGTTGCAGCAGTGAGGGAAGTGTCCATCTCTTTCCATTGTAACAAACAACCTGGTGTTTCTTCAAATCCCTTATGTTTTGCCAGGTATTAGCTATGTTCCTCCTGTTAGAACATACTGGGATCTGTTGTTTTTCTACATCTGGAGTGCTACAGGTTGTTATTACCACAGTAAATTAACAAATGACAACCCTCAAAAATATACCCAAATGCTATGGGAGAAGCAAATGAAGCTACCAAGCAGCTTTGACACCCTGTGGTTACAATTGAATATGAGCATACAAGCACAGTATATTAATTGCAGTAGATTTCTTCAGTATACAGCTGATCTGATGTGCGACTATTACTTCCCAAATAACCTTGCTAAGATGTTACATGGACCTTAGTTGAAATGTTTTTCTATTTTGCTTGTAGTGTATATTTTTCCTGAAGCTTCTCTATATGTTGATATCTCCCTAAGATTAAATAGCAGGTAATGAAGTGTAAACCAACACATTTGAAGGTGTGTTTTTTTTGTTTGTGGTTTTGTGTTTTTTTATTGGCTTTAGCTACCTTATAAGTTCCTTAGTCATTGTTTTTAGAACGAATTCAGAATGATAAAGCTGCACATTGGTTCAAAAACACAATTTTGCTTTGTGTGTTTTAGTTTTTTTGTGAATTGCCATCAGTTTTCTTTAGAAAAACAAACAAATCTGTCATAGAGCAGCCAATAGAATGTGGGTAAAAACCCAAACATATTATTTATTTATTAACAGGTTTTTATATAGTGCCATCAGATTATGTAGCGCTTTACAATTTAAGCAATCATTATAACAAATCAAAATAATGACTGCTTGTAGAAAGAGCCAAGACAACCATAGTAACTAATCAAATATCCATAAACTTCTATCGTGTTTTAGTACCTTAATGCTAGATTTATGTGTAACAATAGTTTATACATATGTAAATGTAAAAATGTATCTTCTTAAGGTTGTGTTTTTACACAGAATTTTGTCTTGTGTTGTAATGTAGGAAGAAGTTCATCAAGGGGAATCTCGGTTTGAAGACCATGCTCTTTTGGATGGTGCCAAGTCGAGATCGAGTTTGCAAGGTCTTTCTGTAAACAGTTTGAATCACAGCAGCACCAGCCTAGGCAGCAGCAGCAGTGGAGACACAAATAGACAGAGCTACACAAATAGTATGACTTTCTTACCAACATCCTTTCATCAGTGTGTGCATGGACACTTTTTTTTCAAATTGTGTTTAGTTAGCAGTGAATTGAATTTAGGATATTGGTATGGCATGAAAATCTGTGCTATTCTAGCTAAGAGACTGATATTTACTTTGGCAAGAATTGTAATATGGATTCCTGCTATACAACAGTGGTGTGCTCCCCAGTCATACTTACTATACTACAAGCAGTGTTGTTTGTTGAATTCTGGAGAAAGTCCAGAGTATGGCTGAGAATTTGCAGAATCCGTTCATCTTTGGCCAAATAGAATGGGGATTTACAAAACATAGGTGTTAAAGTAAAGTGCATTATATATGTGTGTGTATAGAGATAGAGATATATACCGTATTTCCCCATGTACAAGACGCACCTTAATTTTGGGGTCCCAAAATTAAAAGGGCATCTTGTATATGGGGAAAAGCTCTCTCCCCGTAGCTGAGACTGGGAAATGAAGTCCCGTTGTCACAGCTTGTGACCGCGGGACTTCATTTCCCAGTCTCGGCCACCGCGGGACTTCATATCGTGGCCTCAGTCCCGCTCGGTCGATGATCCATAAAGGTAAGAAAGCTTTGGAGGAGAGAGGGAGCTGCAGCCTAGACATCATTTTAACATCCAGCCACAGTCTGACTCCAGACCAGTGGCGCTGGTCTGGAGTCAGACTGCGGCCCAGATGTTAAAATGGTAACCCCCCTGTATAAGACGCACCCTGTTTTTAAAGACCCTATTTTAAAAAAAATGCGTCTTATACATGGGGAATTACGGTAATATAGAATCCAGGAATGTCACTCCTCCAAAGTAATATATCACTCAGGGTGCTCTTACCAACAAATCATAAATTGTTAGATTGATGACTTAGATAGTGTATAAATAATGTAAATAGTTTATTCACCAATGCATCACGCAATTTCCAACGTTTTAATTGGACAAGACGATTTTCATCATGGACAGAAAGAGCTATATATAATTTTTATCTACATTTCATATATAGTTATCTAGAATATTTTAATGTTGTGTTAAAAAGTGTAGCTTTATGCTTTTCATTGTGTACTAAAACACAATCTGCACTGCAACAATTCCCATTGATATTTCTGCATAGAGCCACCTTATGGGCGAGCATATCATTGCAGCAAAGGTTTATTTGAACAATTTGTAAAATGATCCACAGGAAACTATAGAGCGGTGTGTAAGAGATGCTTCGTTAAGCAGTTCAGGGCTAGAATCGTTACTACAGATTTGACTAGATGTCGGATAGTCACCAAAATCTTTATTGTGTACCCGGCTTTAATTCTGCCCTACGTGCATTATGCTTGTAATCTTACTCATGGCTGCTATGAACATTTCATCCCCTACTTTGAAATATAAGCCATTAAAAGAGGAAATAGTCTCACGTTATTAAAAAAAAAATGCTACATAGAGTTTTGACATGAAATTAAATACTGCATTTTCACATCTATGTCCAAGATGTTTGTGTGTGACACAATGATGTGCTTCTCTCTTGCTTTGTTTAGATTATTCTAATAGTATTATGATAAAACAGGGGTAAGGTAACAAATGTTTTGCTTGGCCTCCATTGATTTTGCAAGACTTGCAGAGAAGTAGGTGTTGCCATTCTTGTTTGCCTTTTAATGTTAAGTATCTGGCATACTCAGAAAACCATTGCTTATCCGTGTGGTAGATTATGCATTGCTGGAAGACTTGTTGGTATTTTGCCATATGTAAGTATTGATGTGTTCTCTTTATCTATTTGAAGGTGAATCTACTCCAGGTAGAGGTTTGAAAGGCTTGGAATCTGAGAGGTCTGATCATGGATCTTCTCAGAATACTAGTTTATCAAGCATCTATCAGAACTGTGCCATGGAGGTGAGTAAGCTAATGCTTGAAGTTGAAGACTGATGACAAAGGATTGAAGCATTACATAACATGAATGTTATTATGAATTTTTGTTTTTTTACACTACTTATAAACTTTTCCGTTTAGGGTAAATACAGCCTTTATTCTGAAGTATTAAATTAGTATTAACATTGTAAATCACAGACAAGAATTAAATATACAGCCATGGTAATGTCCCTCTTATACTGAATGATAGGTCAGGAGATTGATGTGTGACATGAGCGACAATGATACAAGCCATGTACTCTAACAGCAATGTTTACAGATGGAGAAGATGACATGATAGTAAGCACAATGGGACAGAGCAAACTGTCATTTCACATAATCAGTGGCCCACATTGTGTGCAGGTGCAGGGTGGCATCGAGGGACAGGAAGGAAAATGGATGACCTCTAGTGGCCAGTCAGTGAAATACATGTTTACATGGAACATAATTCTCTGTGAGGAATTTTAATGCTTGCAATAATCTGTCTGATTGCCACACTGTTTTTCTTAAAATAGAGAGAATGCACTATATTAGTCACAACACTATGGG
The DNA here is from genome assembly GCA_011038615.1 of Limnodynastes dumerilii. Lineage (NCBI taxonomy): Eukaryota > Metazoa > Chordata > Amphibia > Anura > Limnodynastidae > Limnodynastes > Limnodynastes dumerilii. Next base: position 1,010,947 of record WWET01000050.1, read on the forward strand.
TGATTCTCTCTACATCCTCTGCATTCTTGTTGACTTATCAGTTTGCTCACAATACAGTGATTTTAAGTTGGAGCTATACTGGCCAAAGGAATCATAGGGGTAGTTAATATGCAATCAGTGATTGATGGGACTTTGTAGGACCAAAGGTGCCAGCTGGGTGCTCTGCCACTCTATTTGTAGCTGTCTGTATTTGCCAGCTTACCACTGTCGCTTCTCCTAGAAGGCTGTGAGGTACAGCGGCTCTGTCTCGGGAACATTGTCTCTCATTGCCAGCCTGAGGGCGTGACGACACAAAACTGTCAGCAGCAATTTATAGATAGATTGAGTAGAAGCCAAAGCTGGCTCTTTGGTCAAGTTACATGTCATTTATTCCACAATCAGGATCTGACAATTTACACAATTCATATTTGTTTTTACAGGTTTTGATGTCTAGTTGCTCCCAGTGCCGAGCTTGTGATGCTTTAGTTTATGATGAAGAAATCATGGCAGGGTGGACTGCAGATGATTCAAACCTGAACACCACATGTCCTTTCTGTAAAGCCACCTTCTTACCTCTCCTTAACATTGAGTTTAAAGACTTGCGTGGCTCTGCCAGGTTACTATATTTATTTCTTATTTTCTGAAGGAATTTTATAAACAATATATTGGTTTATATGTAATATAAACTATACAGCTAGTGCCTCTGTATTTGGGGTGGGGTTGTTTGTGACCTACCTGTGTGGGTTTCTTGCACCATGGGTGCTGGTTTTGTTAGTTTTGTTTCATATGTTTTTTGGGTTTTTTTCATAATAGTCTCAATAAAAATCTCTTTGAAGTAATAAAAAGAAAATAAACCAAAAACCTTTTTATTGGTAAATATAAGCATGGGGTGAACGTGTTTTGATAGTGAGGAATTTGAATTCTTTTCTAAAACTCTTGTCCCCCTTATTGCATGTACTAAACAATCAATAAAGTGGTCATCTTGTGTTATGTCTTAAAGTTTTTTTTTTTTTTATTTATGCAGTTTTTTTCTCAAGCCAAGTAATTCGGGAGACAGTCTACAAAGTAGTAGCCACCAATCAACGGTAGAGACCTATAGACATAAAAAGGAATCTATCTCTACCGTCGATGACCTGATTAACCTGGCAGATTCTCCCTCTTCACATGCTGAACAGACAAGTAAACCCGGTGGTCACAGGTAACATCTAGCTGTTCTTTATATTTTCATTGTGCTATTGGAGAAATCTGTTGCTGTTCTTAATATTAATGAAGAGCTTTAAGTTTAATTTAGTTCAAATGTTATACAAATAATTACACAATGTGTGTATGGATAAGTAAACATTTCTCTTACAGACATCTGGGATACACCGTGAAGCTGGGCTGGACGAGGCGCTGTGGAGCTGGGCTCTAGACTGTTAAAACTGTTGAAGGAGAAGCTCCTCCCTTCTGTAACCCCCTCATAGACTCTGTTTAGTTCTAGTGGAAGCTCATAGCTTCCAGCATTATTAGGGTTTTAATAGCCTTTTCTTTTCTTTTTTATTACTTTTCAACTATTACTCCCCTCTATGGGATTCCCTTGGCATGAAGTGGTAAAGGCCACACGCGGCTATGTTGTCGCGCTAGGTGATCGCTTCAGTCCTGAACCCCTCAATGGATATTGGCTTCTTTTCCAGGGTAGGATAAGCTGCTCCTTCCAGCCATCTTTAACCAGAAATCCTTTGATTTCAGACATCAAGTGTCCCATTTCAGGACAATCTCTTCAATTGGCAAGACTGCAGATCAGGCTATAGGTATATAGACCTTGTGTCCTGCCAAAATTACAAAGTGCCTCGGTTCTGTTCTATATCAAGGGACTTTCTAGAAACAAATGTGGACTTGGCTGTTGAATCCCAGGTTTTGCAAGCAAGCAAGATTCTTGTCGTAAGCGGTTAGTCAAACCATGCTCTACGCCTGTACACCTGTTTGGTGTCTGCTCAAATCTATCACTGAATTTGTGTGCATATATCGGACGGATCTTAATTTTATCCTGTGTGCTCTATTCTTCTCCCTTTTGAGCTCTTTGAGATGATGGAACCTAGATTTCTTCCCCAGAAAGTAGCTTTTCTTGTGGAATTTACATCTATCTACTAGAATAGTATCGGAGGTCAGCGTGTTGTCTTGCTGATTTCTGTCCCATTTTCTACACCAGGATAGAACTTTCCTCCATAGGTTCCAGCCTAGGGTTGGGTCAGAGTTCCATATCTGCCAAGAAATTGTCCTTCCGGCCTTCTATGCATTGTCTCAGTCAGGTCCTTCTTATGGGGAGCTGTGATAACCTTCACACCTAGATATACTGTAGTCACTGCATATCTATATTTATAGAACTGTCCAGATTAGGAAATGTGACTCTCTCTATTAACTGGCCTGCCTGAAAGCAGTCTATAACCAGATTAGCTTCACATTCAGTAGGCCTACAGGGAAGCAGGTCAGCAAATTCTTTTGGGTATATTAGCCTTTTCCATATGTTCAGTTAGTTTGCCCTGGTCGGCGAGTAGAGATGCTTCAGCTGGCAGCTGCGTTGGACAACAATCTCATCCTCTGTTTACACCTTTTCAAGATTTTGGGTTTTCTCCTCTAGGGAAAGGTTGTGAGATCAGTGGCCACTTAGCGTTCCCTCCCTTAGAAGCTCTTTGGTATATCACCCAGTTTTGCAGTGTCCCCCAGATGGCTGTAAGAGAAAACGGGATTTATTGTTGCTTACCGCTAAATCCTGTTCTCTGTAGACATCTGGGGGACCCTGCGCTCCTACCCTGTTGCTCTGTAGGGTGTGTCCTTTTCTTGGTTTATATTTGTGTTGCCTCCTTCTCTCCCTCTCTTTTTCATTCTTTGTTATTCATAAATTGAGTCTCTGAGGGGGTTGGAGAGGGCAGGAGCTTCTCCTTCAAAAATTTTAACTGTCTATGCCTTGACCAACCCAGCTTTGCAGTGTCTCCCAGATGTCTACAGAGAAAAGGATTTAGCGGTAATCAACAAAAAATTATGTTGCTATAAACATAATTGAAATATTGTATATTGCTATTATTGCTGTTGTTACACCTCATATAAAATTTGGTATATACTTTTAATGAGTGCCATGAATTCCATATGTTATTACTTTAAAAATAACTAATGTCATATGTTATGCACATTTTCTGCACACAGTTAATCCATTGACACTAATGCCAGAGGCAGTCCTGAAAGTAGCTCTATTAGAACATCGGCTAAGAAAGTAAAGTAATGCCCTATGCTGTAACTATTCACTGCATTCCCTTTCGTTCCTTTTCCATAAGCCTGTATACAGCCTTGGCAACAGCTACAGTTCATGATGTGTTAGTTCATAAATAAAACCATACGAACCGTGCAGTACTTGTTTTGAATAATTCTGCTCTATCCATCTGAAGAAAATGTTTTATATCTGAAGTAATATGAACACATTTCAGATCCAGTGAAATCCATGGTGAAGACAAGACTTTGGAAGTAGGCAGTGCACCAAAACGAGTGGCTTCACTGACCAGGAGTCATAGTGTAGGAGGACCTCTCCAAAACATTGACATATTACAAAGACCTTCTCATGGTGTGTCAACTGTAAGCCTACCTAACAGCCTGCAAGAAGTTGTGGTATGTTTTTGTATGACATTTTTGGTCTATTTACAGTTGTTTTATATAATCTATTCCTTTTTGGGTTTTTTAATTGTATGACACTGTAAGTATTAAAATTAATGAGAGAGCTTGTTGAAGTGGGGCTTAAAAATGCCATAAGGACTCCTCTGCAGTTTGTATAAAAGTTTCTTTCAACCCAAGTTACTAATGTTACCAATCTCAGGCTGATCAGTAGGAGAAATGGCTAGGACGCTTTTGCCTTCCTTTTACTTCTCCTTTATATTGACAATTCAGCTTAAACCAGTCATGTTGTGACACCAGTAACTAATTAAAGAAAAACTTTTCCCGATGTCATGGCTGGGCTTAAAAAGACTTTCTAAGATCTATAAAAGCACATTTACAGGCCCTTTGTAGTATATGCAAAATTCTAATTAAACTACACAAAAAATAACTTGTGTGACAGAAAGGTACATTTCTTCAGTTACGGTTTACAGAAGCTAACCTTTCATACTATCTGGTCTCTCTATTTGTAATATGTATTCAGCTTCTGTTAGCAATCTGCCATCCGGTAGCAAGTGACCAACATGAGGCCCAAAGGCTGCATGTTCTCCCTCTAGCTATATTGTACCTCACTTTGATGTCCATTTTATTTCTTATTTCTGGTCACGCCGGCTTGCAGTTATATAGCCACATTCACATTGAACATTTATCTATATTGTAATTGTATTTTGTTTCTTTCACCATTATTTTATATTTTTCATTATGGCAACATTTTTTGTTGCTGCAATGTCATCCAGTCATGTGACCAAATCCATCAAGCATGTTGTATCACTGCAATCACAGGAAAGGAAAATACACTGCAAAGATGCCACATACCAATGCTAAATGAGGCAGCCATTCCAGCCATAGCATACAAATGCTTCCTCCGCTGCTCTAATATTCGTTACTCATCAAATACTCAATTGCCAAACACACTTTTATATAAGTGCTTATATATATATATATATATATATATATCTATATCATATAAGGTTAACTCAGGGTCTCTGCATATTAAACAGTAAAAATGTATTTACTGGGATGTAAGTGGTAATGTTTGTGTTTGATATCTTTATATAAAAGTATTTTACAATAACATAATGTGTATAGTGTGTATAGTAAAGCCATACATATTGTGTCCCCTTTACTTAGGATCCTTTGGAAAAGAGGCACAACCCTTCCCCTGTTTCTGTTCCTTATCTTAGTCCACTTGTACTGCGCAAGGAGCTCGAATCATTGCTAGAGAATGAGGGAGACCAAGTTATTCACACGTCCACGTTTATCAATCAGCATCCCATTATCTTCTGGAACTTAGTATGGTACTTCAGGAGGTTGGATTTGCCTAGCAATCTGCCTGGACTTATCCTGACGTCTGAGCATTGCAATGGAGGTGTACAGGTATGTAAATCTAAAGCTGTTATCAGAGCCGAGCTGCCTGTAGTCAATATGTACAGAAAGAGTTAATATAAATGCAAATATCTCTCTGATCTTTATGCAAAAGCTACTTCTTGCACTAATTACTCTTATTTAGTATCCTGTTTTTTTCTGCTGGTTTATTTTGTATGTGTTTTGTCTACATCTCTCTGCATGAAAATAAGGTAAACCATGTGCAATGCTAAATAAAACATGTAACACAGGTAATGTTACCCTCTGAGAATAGGACTGAATCGTAGTGTGGGCATAAATTTCATCTGATCATTTTCTCATATTTATTTCAACTAATGCCAAACTCACAATGTTCCCAAGGAATGAAACTTGACCTTCCTTTTCATTTGTAGGTGCCTCAATCATCCCTGTCACAAGACAGTAAGCTAGTTTACATCCAGTTGTTATGGGACAATGTCAACCTTCATCAGGACCCTGGCGAGGCTCTATATATGAAATGGCGAAACCTGGGTAACTAATCTATAGTAGTTATCTTTTGTCGTTATATTAACTTATCCTGCAATACAATTTGGCAGGATTCTTTTTATATGTCAGACTCTGATTTTATATAATGTACCATGTGTGCAAACTTTCAGCTCTGCAGTCTTCCTGTTGCATAGCCAATATCATTGAGAGTCCCCGTTACAAAGGCTCGCATTGCGAATTAGGGACAGCTGAAAGCTGTTTTTCAGCTGTGAGTCCTCTCAGAATTAAATTTTTTAACTTTCGAAAGCGCTGCTGCCGGGGACTTAAGGTTAGGCTGCAGGGGGGGGGGGCACTTTGGGAGCGGGTTGGGGGAAACTCACCTTTCGGAGCACCGTGTTCAGTGCTCCGGGGATCGATTGCTATGACTCATCGAGCACACCAAATAAAGCCATTCGCCACGGACCCACACTAATCCAATATCATGCAATTATTCCATGTATAATGTTAACATTAAATGACAAAACATACTTGTACCATCTTTGTAAGTGGCAAAACCAAGCTAGGAACATCACTAAATGTTTAGAAAATAACTATTCTTTCTAATTGATGCTTAAAGTGCAACCAACTTACATGTTTTTTTTAAAAATATGCGGTACTGTTCTAATGGTTATGCTCTAGTGAAGGCCAGAGTGTGCCACTATTACCAAAGATTTCTCGTTCTACTTAGTCAGTTACTGATACAATGCAGGTTGAGGTTAAACTGTAGAAACTATTATGTAGCAACAAATTAATAAATGCATAACATTTTCTATTTAAAGCAGCTCTATTTTTAGTCAGTCAGAAGTATACCGTTATTGATTAATTCACGTTCAAATTGTCATCTCTGCCTATGTTATGACTTGCATTGAGATTTATTTAGCTGGTGGTGCTTTATATGCATTATTGTCCGTATGACTGCTGATCCACACAGAGCTGCTTAAACCCGCCCATACTGTGAAATTGAAATGTTTACAGAGTTTAGGTGGATGGTGGGATTGGCCAGACTGTTGTAACATCTGGCGCACATGCGCACTGCCAGACAAACACCCAAACATATTTTATTTGTGTTAAAGTTAGTTGCTAAAGGTCAAAAATTATTTAAAATACAGTAAACTGGGGGATATCTGTGTAGCCCACAATTTGAAAGCAGAGTCATAAAAAATCAATCAATCATTGTCTTTGTTTTATTACTCTCTAAACTATATTTGCTGACACTGCTACTAATTTAGAGGTAACTAAGTTGCTCAAAGATTGAAACCTTTATTACCATAAATAGAATCTATCAAGAAGACTGGAGCTCCAGTACCAAAGAATCTCCAAGATGTCCATCATCTGTTAGAGAGCATCACACTCAGTATCCAGCACAATGATGTCCAGAGGCCCATCAGTCTTGTCCTGCAGAAGTTTGGCTCAGCTGGTAAAAGACAAAGGTGAGTAATGCGGAATATGTCTGCACTATGTTCTTGTTCCAAATCACTGACGCCTATTGTCTGATCATTCCTTTTTGTTTTACAAACACACAGAAGCATTTATAGAGAGATACTATACCTGTCTTTGGTTTCACTTGGACGTGAAAATATTGATATTGGTAAGTAGAATATTGTTTGTATTAGTTTACAAAATAGTTAGTCAGTTAATATTTAATCAATGAAGATATCCTGCTAGCTCAACATATGGAATAATAACCAAATGACTTGTTCCTCTGAGATGGGGTTTGTTATCATATGGGGAAAACCTTGCACTGTGGAAGAAATATTTGTCACACGTCCGTTTCTTGACATCTGCCTTTAGTGATACATCTTTGCTAGTTATAGACATTTAGACCTTGGAACTTTCCATTTCCACACTTTATTTTCACGAATGTGGTATAAACACCACAAGACCCATTTACCTTTGCTCACAGTTCATATGATATTTTGGATCAGTTCCAGAGTTTAAAACACTGTTTCCACCCTCTGGTACATGGAGGCCAATATAGCCTAATGTATACCAGCATAGGAAAATACATGGACTATCATATGAGTTAGTGGGTTTTTCATTGCTGGATTCAGAATTCTGGTTACTCTTTACAAGCTTTATTTCAGTGAAATGATGTGGTAGATTCCTATTGATCAT
>WWET01000050.1:1018618-1029828 GCA_011038615.1 Limnodynastes dumerilii
CCTGCTAATGTTTGTCATTTTGTTTTGTAACTTTAGAGGCTTTTGACAATGAATACAGACTTGCCTATGAAAAACTCCCTGCTGACCTTCTTAAAAAAATGCAGAAGATTGACATGCCTCCAAGCAAGAGTGTGGAGTGCTGTCGTAGTGTGTTTGTGCCACCGTTGATTTGATCATTCAGTATATCTGTACATGTGTCTGATTAATGCCACCTTTACCATCACACCACTGCAAGGTCTCTTATGTAATTGTAGTGTGGTGTTTGTTTTTATCACCGCACAAGCCAGGAGGACTGGATTCCCATTTTGGCAACAGAGGAACTTTTGGCAACATACTTTCACGTTATATTTGGCTATTTACATGTAAATGGTTTGTTGTAAGTCTACACTTTTACCATCAGTTGTGAAAGCTCTCTAGCCAACTGCTGGAAATTGCAAAACGAGGCTAAAACGGCAATTGTTTGTGAGGGAAATGGAAAATTGAGTTGCTGTGATGACTCCTCTATCACATTGTCCATTGCTGATTAGATATAGAACATTATAAAGCCTTTGATGTTCTAGTTTATTAGTCCTATGTTTTCATGTCACTTATTTTAAAATGTGTGGTAACTAACATTAAAAAGCTCAGCCACATTGTAGACCAGCCTTTCGATTCCCTGTAGTTAATACTTTGTAGTTCTCCTCTGTTTTTTATTTTTGATTGACAATCTTCCTTCCAGAAATTTGACTATATGGGAGAGCAGGGAAGTTTTACACTCCCAGGTGACCCATAAGAAGTTATCAACACAGAAAGTATCCATAGTCATAGCACCTCTTTTCTATCAAATCTATTGAATGAATTAGTGTTTTTTTTTTTTTTTTATGTAAGATCTTCTAATGCAGTTGTGACTATATGAGACATCAAATTACTTATTACTACATATGAATAGAACAGTACATTTTTTGTGAAAACTATTACTCACTGGGTTTGCAGTTATAAAGTCGATTTCTGTGATACAGGTTTCTAAGGTGCAATTTATTGAAAAAAAGAAAATATTAGTGTTGCCTTTAGCAACTAGTAAGATTGTGGTATAAATTTAGAGAAGCTTCTCAAGAAAAAGTGGATGTCTGTTTCCTTGGAAATCCAGCAGATGCTACTTATCATTTTTTTTCTTAAATGTTTTGGGTAAATGATAGCTAATGATACTGGCAACACCTCTAGATTTCCTCTTCAGAAACTTCACTAAATATACCCCTATGACTGTTTGGTGATAATTGCAACGATTTAGAGGTTTGCTCTCATTCATTAAATTGCACGGTTATTACCAACTAACTACTGATTTTTAGCTTAGTATACATTATATACAGTATATTGCATATTTAATAAATAAAACCATTAAGCATATCAAATTGCTCAATTTTTGAATGCACTATTAATCTTTCATCTTTGAAATATAGATGTATTTCAGATGAGCAATGGATATTTTGGGAATTACTCTCTTGTGATAAAAAAGAGGATTTACTGTACATGATATGTATGTGATTTTAATTGTATTTTGTATCTAACCCAATCAGTACAAGCTTTTGTATGAATCAGCACAGTGCAGTTTCTATAAATGGAAGAGAAACAGTATAACTAAAACAGTCCTTTCTAGTCCTGCTAGTCTTGATACGGCAACGTTGTGTAAACCTATCCATATACTTGTTGCTTTACACAGGTTAATGTCTCTGTTAGTTTTACTTTTTATACATTAATTATGGAATGAAGGATTGGTGCAATCAGGAGTCTTCTTAAAGAGCCGAGTTAAAGATTTTATTGTCATATTCTCCCAGACACTACATATTGTAAAATGACTACAGACACTACATAAATGGTTGACATACCCTTCTTATATGCCACTTTCATATAGTAAATGTGTATTGATTCAGTAATGACTTTTGTCTTGTATGTTAAACTTGACCATTGATAGTCTGATCTGGAGGTTAGTTTACATATTAAGACAAAGTAAGGTTAAATTACTTGTACTAAATTCTTATGTCTTAGAAGATACTGCATGTGATAAATGGTGTTATTTTATATTAATGCTCCATCTGCTCTACATATTAATCATTAACTTAAATAACTTTCCACCTTCTAATTGCTTCAGCAATAACATTACATTAAATGAATGTATAGTTTAAGAGGTATATTTTTCTTGGTTTCTCCATTGGCCATTTGTTGACGTTCACTTTTGTATGCTCATACCCTTGTTCCTGACATTACTTTTATAACTGGCTACTAAGTCATGCATGAATTAATAATTTCATTGAACTTTACTTTGTGACTTTTTTTTCCCAAGAACATAGAATGTATAAATATCAAGACCTTGCACATGCACTACGGTCATCTTAACTGTCATGTACATGCACCATGTCTCCGTCCAAAGAACTGACTATAAAAAAAATGAACATAAACTTATTTCAAACTCTCTATGCCAATCAGCTGTCTATATCCGTTTCAGCAAACCGGACCACAAGTAGAAAGTTGACAAGGATATTAGCCTAGGGCTGCAGAAAGAGTTTTTGTGTGTGGAGGTAAACTATATCTGTGCACTAATGTAGAATGGCTTCCATATATTCCCTTTTGTTTGAAAACATGCAGTTGCGCTACTTGTTTTAATTTTGGCTTCATTTGTGCAGTAGGAGACTGATTATTCACAAAACCATCCTTTATGCAATTTTTTTTAATGTTTAGTGTTCGTCTTTTGAATTAGATGAATTTTACCATTGTGCCTGAAGAAGATATTTAAGCAGTGTCTCTATTCAATGAGACTTGTTTTACATTAGTTACACATGAAATGCACAAAAGGGATACCTTATTTTTCTAAATGATCACATAGCTGTAGTCTAAACTGTAGGGACAAAGATACTGTATTTACTGTGTGAAAACAGATATCAGATCATGTATGATAGATGCCTTTTGTGGATTTACAGTTTAGGCCACTCAAATTATTTAGTTGGTTTTTTTTTTGTTTTTAAGCATGTAAATATTTTGTCAATTTCATATGACTTTTGAAATGGGTAAATGCAATGTGTTTTGCACTGCAATACCTTTCTATATGCTTTTAGGTGGAGAAAATGTTGTTTTGTACATTGGAAACAAAACCTGTATTTCTAAGCTTAACTTTGTCATCAGAACTTTGTATAGAGATAAAAATATATAGAAGTGAAAAAAAATAAAATAAATCATTAACATTTATGATTGTGTTATTGCTTTTTTCATTACCAGAAACAATCACTTTATGAAAGACTAATGTCAGTTGTTCTTCATATTACAGAAATACTAGAATAAAAAGTTCAAATGAAAAAGGTTAAGGTTGATAAGTATTTGTCTCGTGCATACAAATATGTTAAATTGAATGATAAACAAAAGTGTATCCAGTTGTGCACACATTATACAACAAAGACTGTTCTGATAATTGTCGTGTGGCTGTTGAACGGATTTGTCAGAGCCAACAAGACAAGTTTAGAAAATGATGAAAGTATTGATCAGTTTGCAGAGCATAGAATTGCAGTGGACACTGTAGGAGTAAGTAAATTTATATTTTCTGTTCTCCCTGTAAATCCTACCAAAGTGCTTATAATTTTGGGTGCCAGGTCTTCCCTGACAGTGTGTTAGGTGAAATCCAGGGTGAAAAAGCCAGGTGGTTCCTTTACCGCCCCCACAATGTTACTGGAGTCGGACACCAGAAAAACCCTTCCCATGTCTGAGTCCTAGGACCAGGACTCCAGTACCTTTCACATCACCACCAAACCTGGGTTGTTGGAGCCTTGACCCAGGTTTTTAGTAATTATAGGCCTGATCCAGATTAAGTACGGCCGGTATAGCTCTGGTGCACTCCCCCTGTGTGACCGTAGTTACACACAGTTGCGCTGGCTGAAGGCTACCCTAACTTCAGCCGGCGTAACTGTGTGTAACTGCTCACACAGGAATGTAATCTGACAAACCCAGCCCTCCCTCCCTAATCATCCTCCGGTTAGCTTCCGTAACTGCAGCGTAGTTCCGGAGCTGCCCGCTCCTTTGTCCATAACCACGCTGTTGTTACGGATCTAAGATCTAAGACTGACTCGTTTATTTTTTTTGTATCAAGTGACCACAGTAGCATTACCATAAATGTATATACTTCATGTTCATTTCTGGTGCAAAGTAAACAAACCACTGTGTGACTGCACTAGAAAACCCATAGTGCAATATTCTTTTTTTTAAAAAGTGCTTTATTGGTACACAATGTTATTTAAGATTGCACATATAGAGCATACAATAACCAAATAACAGGGATACAAAAGAAGACAACATGAATATGCCAATGTACCAGGTACTGAACAAACATAGCAGTGAGTTCAAATTGCAATCCCACTCAAGCAGGTCCCACATGTGATTATTAGTAAGGAAAACCAATAACAGCAGTCCCCACACCTTTGAGAGGGCCCAGAAGCCATATTAAGCAACAACCCCCAGGGGGGGATCATTGGCCAACTGTCTATATAAATACCAAGTGGTATGTTGCACAGAATTTTGTATCTTGAGTTTCATCGCCACTGGGAGAGTCTCCATATAGGCTTCCCACACCCCAAATAAGTTTTCTACCTTTCTCTATCTAGTAGGGCTTCTATCCAGTCCATCCTGAACAAGTAGTGTAGTTTCTCTTTGAATAAAGCGAAGGGGAAAGGCTAATCCAGGTCTGCAAAATTGCCTTTTTTGCAGCCGAACTGATCGCTAATGCCGTCTCTTTTTGCATACCTGTCCGCTCTTTGGGTGGGGGGGAGAATGCCCAAAATCACCCATTCGGCTGTCAAAGGGACATATGTTAGAAGGTGCGCTTCTGTATATCATTTTATTTGCAGCCAAAAGCGACGTATCAAGGGACAGCTCCAGAAACAATGCATTAAGTCAGCCTCCGACACCGCACACCTGGGACAGGCAGGGGTGTCCCTAGCCCCCATGTGGTAGAGGCGAAGAGGGGAATAATAGGTATGGTGAAAAAGTTTCAGGAACATTTCTAAATATCAAGAGGAGGGCAAAGCTTTCCTAGCATAGTTAAGGGCTCTGAGTAGGCCGTCACAGGTCAGGGAAGGGAATATCTATGTCCACTTAACCAGGCCCGACCCGCTCAACTCATACTTGAACGGAACATTCAACAGTTTGTAGTGGGCTGAAATTGCCTTTTTGAAAGTCAATGGGTTCAAAAGTAAAGAATCAAGGGCATTTTTCCTATCGGTTGCTGTTAGGTGACGAGATATGAAGCTAGCATAGTGTTGGGCCTGAAGGCATGCCAATTGGTGACCCCTCAGAAATGGAAACTTTTCCAACGCCTCCGAAAACCTGTACGGCCACCAGTAGCCACATCCAATATTTGCCCCACAGAAGCCAATCCCTCTCTACACCACATTGTGAAGGGGTAGGATGCCGCACCATCCTGATATTGAGAAAGGGAAGGTGCATAGAGTGGTGGGCATTAAGATGTAATTTATGTCTTGTTAAATGCCACACCTTTCGAGTGGACCACAACAGGGGATTATCTCTGAGGTCAGGGGGTATCTCCTGGTCATGTTGGTGGAGAAAATTGGTTAAAGAGGTGCCCGGAAGAAACCCCGATTCCAACAGAGTGTCCGTAAAGACATTCCTCCCCAAAAGCCAATCTTTAGCTATTCTGAGTAACGCCGCATGGTTGTAAAGCATTATGTTAGGGAAATTGATTACTCCATGTAATTTGTGTTGTTGCAATTTGATGAGACCAAGGCGAGGACGCCCCCCCGCCCAAATGAATTTCCTAAATAGTGCATTAATGTCTTTTATATCTTTAGTTGTAACAAGAAGAGGAAGTGCATGAAACAGGTATATGAATTTGGGGAATGAGACCATCTTGATAAGGTTAGCCCGACCCAAAAAAGAGAGGGAAGGGACCTCCATCCATCCAGTTCATGTGCCAGGCAGCAAATGGCTTTTGATAAATTTAATTCATACAGGCAGGCCAGATTTTTTGGAATTTCCACCCCTAAATAGGTGAAGGAAGTTTTTGCCCATCTAATGGGCAGGTCCACCGCCCACTCTGGTCGCTCCACCTGACGGCCCAGGCTCAGAGCCACAGACTTCTGCAAGTTGGGGACAAAGCCTGACACCTCTCCAAAGCACCCCAGGAGATCTAACAGGGACCTCAAGGAGAAGCGTGGATTCCCTACATACAATAAAACATCATCTGCGAAGGCGGATATTTTAATTTCAGAGGCACCCACCATTATCCCCTCAAAGTCTTGACGGTGTTGTAAGAGTCGAAGGAGTTGGTCATAAGCTAAATTAAATAAAAGAGGGGACAAGGGACAACCTGTCTCGTCCCTCTCTCCATAGTAATTTTTCTCCCCCTCGACACATTTATGAGTAGAGAAGTTTGAGGGTCCGTATATAGGTACCTAATAAAATCAACAAAGAGGGGATCAAAGTTTCTGTACTCCAATACTGTCATCAAATGGGGCTAGGCCACCGTGTCAAAGGCACGTGTAGTGTCTAGACTAAGGAGAATATTTCGTGTCTGGGTATCAGAGAAGGAAATCAGAGAGGCGGCGATAGCGATCTAATAGCCCTCACAGACTGACGTCCACGGACAAACCAGAGCTGGTGAGTTGTTAGTAGTGAAGGCAGGAATTGCTGAAGCCTATTCGCCATAATTTTCGCCAACAATTTATAATCAACATTAACCCCAGGGGTGGATCACTAGCCAACTGTCTATATAAATACCAAGTGGTATGTTGCACAGAATTTTGTATCTTGAGTTTCATCGCCACTGGGAGAGTCTCCATATAGGCTTCCCACACCCCCAAAAAGTTTTCTACCTTTCTCTCTCTATCTAGTAGGGCTTCTATCCAGTTCATCCTGAACAAGTGGTGTAGTTTCTCTTTGAATAAAGCAAAGGGTGGAGGGGAAGGGCTAATCCAGGTCTGCAAAATTGCCTTTTTTGCAGCCGAACTGATCGCTAATGCCGTTTTTTTGCATACCTGTCCGCTCTTTGGATGGGGGGAGGGAATGCCCAAAATCGCCCATTCAGCTGTCAAAGGGACATGTTAAAAGGTGCGTTTCTGTGTATCATTTTATCTGCAGCCAAAAGCGACGTATCAAGGGACAGCTCCAGAAACAATGCATTAAGTCAGCCTCCGACACCGCACACCTGGGACAGGCAGGGGTGTCTCTAGACCCCATATGGTAGAGGCGGAGAGGGGAATAATAGGTATGGTGAAAAAGTTTCAGGAACATTTCTAAATATTGAGAGGAGGGCAAAGCTTTCCTAGCATAGTTAAGGGCTCTGAGTAGGTCGTCACAGGTCAGGGAAGGGAATATTTGTGTCCACTTAACCAGGCCCGACCCACTCGACTCATACTTGAACGGAACATTCAACAGTTTGTAATGGGCCGAAATTGCCCTTTTGAAAGTCAATGGGTTCAAAAGTAAAGAATCAAGGGCATTTTTCCTATCGGTTGCTGTTAGGTGACGAGATATGAAGCTAGCATAATGTTGGGCCTGAAGGAATGCCAACTGGTGACCCCTCAGAAATGGAAACTTTTCCACTGCCTCCGAAAACCTGTACGGCCTACCAGCACCATCCTGAAACTCCGGGTTTTTGAGAAAGGGAAGGTGCATAGAGTGGTGGGCATTAAGATGTAATTTATGTCGGGTTAAATGCCACACCTTTCGAGTGGACCACAACAGGGGATTATCTCTGAGGTCAGGGGGTATCTCCTGGTTATATTGATGGAGAAAATTGATTAAAGAGGTACTCGGAACAAACCCCGATTCCAACAGAGTGTCCGTAAAGACATTCCTCCCCAAAAGCCAATCTTTAGCTATTCTGAGTAACGCCGCATGGTTGTAAAGCATTATGTTGGGGAAATTGATTCCTCCATGTAACTTGTGTTGTTGCAATTTGATGAGACCAAGGCGAGGACGCCCCCCCCACCCAAATGAATTTCCTAAATAATGCATTAATGTCTTTTATATCTTTTGTTGTAACAAGAAGAGGGAGTGCATGAAACAGGTATATGAATTTGGGGAATGAGACCATCTTGATAAGGTTAGCCCGACCCAAAAAAGAGAGGGGAAGGGACCTCCATCCATCCAGTTCATGTGCCAGGGAGCGAATGGCTTTTGAGATATTTTTATTAATAGAGACGGGCCGGATTTTTCGGAATTTCAACCGCCTAAATAGGTGAAGAAAGTTTTTGCCCATCTAATGGGCAGGTCCACCGCCCACTCCGGTCGCTCCACCTGACGGCCCAGGCTCAGAGCCACAGACTTCTGCAAATTGGGGACAAAGCCTGACACCTCTCCAAAGCACCCCCAGGAGATCTAACAGGGACCTCAAGGAGGAGCGCGGATTCCCTACATACAATAAAACATCATCTGCGAAGGCAGATATTTTAATTTCGGAGGCACCCACCGTTATCCCCTCAAAGTCTCGACGGTGTTGTAAGAGTCAAAGTAGGGGGTCCAAAGCTAAATTATCTCTCTCCATAGTAATTGTTCTCCCCCTTGACCCATTTATGAGTAGAGAAGTTTGAGGGTCCATATATAGGCACCTAATAAAATCAACAAAGAGGGGATCAAAGTTTCTGTACTCCAATACTGTCATCAAATGGGGCCAGGCCACCGTGTCAAAGGCACATGTAGTGTCTAGACTAAGAATATTTTGTGTCTGGGCGTCAGAGGAGGAAACCAGAGAGGCGGCGATAGCCGATCTAATAGCCCTCACAGACTGACGTCCACAGACAAACCCGAGCTGGTGAGTTGTTAGTAGTGAAGGCAGGAATTGCTGAAGCCTATTCGCCATAATTTTCGCCAACAATTTATAATCAACATTAATTAGGGAGATTGACCTATAAGGATCAACCCTTTGTAAATCCCTACCAGGCTTTGGAATTAGGGTGGTGTACGCCATATTAAAGGAAGGGTATCGCGGCCGGTCCTTAAGAATAGTATTAAAGAGGTCCAACAGCGTAGGGACAATTTGGGGCTGCAGAAGTTTATAGTACTCCCCCGAGAACCCATCCGGGGCCGGGGTTTTATGTAGGTGGAGGGAGGAGATAGCCCAGTTCACTTCATTAATGGTAATAGCAGTTAATGCTAGGTTTTGTTCAGCGGTGATTGGCGGCAGCTTTGCCGTACGTAGAAGTTCATGTTGCTGGGACCTATCATGCGGAAGTGCTTTATACAGTTCCTCATAATAGTCAGCGAAATGAGACTGTATTTCTCCGGTGTGTGTGAGAAGGTGCGAATCCTCTCTATGGGCCTGATCCAGAGCTACGAAATTGCTGTCCGACGGGCGAATGCGAATTTTCGCCCGTGCGTAAAAACATATACGCCCCTGACACTCCCATTGTTAAGTACCTGCTTACGGCGGCTATACCCTACACTAGGTACTACCGTCGGCCGTACGAATTTTCGCACAAAATACGCAAATCGTACGGCCTTAGCACGCCCATACTGTACAATTTAAATGGCTATCCCCGCCTCCCTGTTGTAAAACGAGCGCCCAGGCGACCGTCGTACTGAACGCACGCCCCTCGAGCGAAAAATTCGCACACCATACGACCGCTATACGCTCATGTCGTCCAGCCGACAGGAAGCTGTCATACTGGGCATGCGCAGTGCAAATTTTCGTACGAAAATACGCAAAAAACAGTCGTACGCTCGCTCGAAATCGGGCAATTTCGTAGCTCTGGATCAGGCCCTATGTCTAATTGTGGTAATATAGGATTTCTTAGTCCAGGGTCTAGACATCTTCGCTAACAACTTCCTCGTCTTATTGCCCCATCTAAAATATTTATGGCGGGTATTATCAATACCAGCTCTGGCCTGGGTCATCAGAAAGGCCTCCAATATACGTCGTGATTTTAAGTAGGCGTAAAACGTCTCATCCAAGGGGTTAGCCGTATATGCGACGAAAGCATCCGTCAAGTCTGTCTGTAAGGCTACATGCTGCGTTTTGTTACGTTTTTTCTGTCGAGATACATATCTCATGCCCCCGCATAACAGCCTTAGAGGCTTCCAACAATAAAACTGGGTCGTCAGTGTGTTGAATATTGTTGTCAATATAGTTTCCCCAGTAGACTGACATTTCAGACTTAAAATCTTCGGATTGATATAAATGGGATGGGAATCTCCAAAACCGATCCCTCGGAGGAAGGATCGCCGACCACACTCTAATTGACACTGGGGAATGGTCAGAGACCACTATGTCACCTATATGAGCATCCACCACACACTGCAACAGTTCATCCGCTACCAGGATATAGTCCAAGCGAGAGAATGAGCGGTGGACCTGGGAATGGAACGTATATGTTCTATGTTGAATTAAAAAGCCACCAGGGGTCACTATACTGGAGTGTAGTCTGGAGCAGGGAGAAACTGCGACTCAAAACATGGGAGGGCCTAGCCAAGGGTGGGAATTTATCCATACAAGGGTCCGCAACTACATTCAAATCGCCTCCCAGGATCAAGGGTTAGATTTGCCCAGTGGCCAATATCTGGAGGTTATGCTGATAAAAAGCATATTGATTAACATTTGGGCCATATAGGTTGAGTAGAGTGTATTTAACGTTCCAAACTTCAATATCAAGAAGAAGGAACCTACCCTCCCCATCTCTAACCTCATCTAAGATGTGAAATTGAAGGTTCTTGTTAAATAAAATTGCTACTCCTCTTGACTTGTTACAATAATTGGCTACATAGCTACTATTGATCCAACCAGCCTTCAGGGCAGAGTCATCCCCCTCCCGCCAATGTGTCTCCTGTAGGAAAGTAATGTCAGGTTTCAATTTACCAAGATGACGCAGAACTTTTTGGCGCTTGACTGGGGAGTTCAGTCCACCAACATTCCAGGAGACAATGTTAATGGGGAGGGGAGGGGTGGAAGTGTGTGTTTGTGCGGTCATCCTACCCCCTCAGATGGCGAGGTTCCAGTAGCGGATTTCAACTCCAAACGAGGCATAAACTTCACGTAGGTGATCGGGAGTGGCTGTGGTTGTGGGAAGAACAAGCGTCCCTCTCTCCGGGAAGCGGGACAGGCATAAGCAGATAAAAAAGACAAAGACAAAGTGAGTGGGATTGACATACCAAAATGCATGAACAGCAAAGCAATTACATCGTGACATTGGGCATGTTCCAGAACTACGTCCGACGACGCCGTAATACAAATGCCAGGGGCA
>WWET01000050.1:1036826-1054348 GCA_011038615.1 Limnodynastes dumerilii
TCGCTCAAGGGGCGTGCGTTTTTTACGACGATAGTCTGGACGCTCGAGTTACTACACAGAGGCGGGGATAGCCATTTAAATTGTACAGTATGGGCGTGCTAAGCCCAGTACGACCAGCGTATCGGTACGAAAATTCGCACGTACGCTGGAAAATCTTAGGGTAGGGTTCAGCCGGCGTAAGCAGGTACAATCAATGGGAGTGTTATGGGCGTGAAAGTTTTTACGCCCGGGCGAACGTTCGCTACGCTCGTGGGCGATTGTGGTCGTAGGTCTGGATCGGGCCCAATATTCATATAAAGAACACACTTATGCCATGCTGCAGCTGCTAGCTATGCTTGTCGTCACTAAACAAATTTAGGGAGTCTGTTTCTTTAAAGCATTGTTGGCTAACCTGTGACACTCCATGTGTTGTTAAACTATGAGTCCCAGCAAGCCTTAACTGCAAAAGCATAGCGGATACCTGACAAAGCATGATGGGAATTGTAGTTTCACAACACCTGGAGTGTCACAGGTTAGCCAACATTGCTTTAAAGCAATAAGTAAGTTTTGCCTTACTTTAGCTATTGTAACTATTCATATGTAGTGTATTGCCTTCAGAATATGCAGTTCAATTCCATTACAGATACACAAGACAGATACAGTTAAACTAAGACTCCCAGTGTGCTCTGCTCCAAAAGCATGGACATAGCATGTTTTTGGTTTCCCAACACCTGGAGTTATTTATTTATAAGGCGCCACACAGTTACATATACATAACACACTGGGTACAGATTCATGTAAATAAGGATGCCACAGGTTGTGTCTGCTCAATAGATTTTCATTATTAAACCCTAATTCCACCATATTCAGATTTTATTTAAGTAACAGCTCTTTTTACATGATTTACTACTATTGCATAAAAATGTCTGGGAAAAGAACCAACAAGACCATAAGCCACAAAGAAATGTACATGGAAGACTTGGTAGGTTTGGCAAATATTACCATTCTATTTTCTTTACGATCAGGTGTAAACTATTTTTTTTCTGGCACTGTGTACACCATCAAAGCTTCATATTGTCATGTCAATGATATTCAATTGCCAATATAAAAAGAGAGGAACAGTGGTAGACTGTAGCTGACAATACTACCAACAATCCCAATGCAAATATTCTAATTCCTAGCATAAGGCAGCCCAGGTGTGTGCAGTCTCTCCCCCTGCAGCCACTGTCTTCCAGCATACTTACAAGCAACCATCAGTAAGCTTGTTCCACATATAATGCACTGAAGGGACATCCAGGGCTCCGAATAGAGCGAAGCGCTGCCGTGAGGCGGTTTTTTTATTTTGCTTTTTTGTTTCTCAGTGAGAAGGGTTAGGATACTCAGGAACAATCTCCCTCATTGCTTAGCCGATCATGTGTTATTTACCCATACTTAACATATATATGACCAGGAATATTTATGGGCTGTACATTGTAGACTGCCTTACTTGGCCTCATATGGGATATCTTTATTTGCTGGATCACAGGGATTTTTTCTGCAACTGCAGGGAGGAGATAAATTCTGTTTTTTCTGCCCCCCTTTTATCCATATGGTATTTTACCTCATAATATATTTAATTAGCTAAAATTATTTCGCTGGCCTGTTATTTTTACTTTTTTAAATGATGTAATAAGTTATTTTTTAATTAGTCTAGTTTAGGTGTGCATACTAACAGTGGTCCTTTTTGTTAGTGGAGTCCCTGCTCTGCTAAATTTGATACTACATTTTCCTTGCCACTCATTGCACCCTATGCCTCACTTCTAAATATTGGCTGTAGTACTGAGACTGATGTATATGAGGCCTTGACTCTACAATATCCCTTTTTTCTAAGCGCAGTGAATCTTTTTCTCTTTTTCATAATAAAGCATAAACTGTTCTCATTTAATCCCATGGTATTTGCTTTGTTCCATTAGAAATGTTCTGGTCATTTATACTGTCAATGACCTGGTTTCAGAGGTTTAGAGAAACCACGTCAGTAACATGTCTCTGAAATAATCAAATGTACAGCCAATAAACTCAAGACAAAGAATTTAAAGTAGAACGCTTAAAAAGAGATACAAAAAAATCTAACTAACAAAATAAACCACACATTAGCCTTTGCTTCCTACCAGTTTAGCATAAAGCATAAAGAACAGTGTGATGGGCTGCAACAATACAGATACAAAGTGTACTGATTTTAGGTTAGGTAATTCTAAAGTCACCATTTCCTACTCAAGTGTGTACAATAACCTTCTCCTTTATTCATTAATAGGAAGGCTGAGTTTTAAAGTCAACTCAATAAATTTTTTACATAAACTATTCAACGTTAAAGGTCCGTGAAGTAGCTCTTATATTTTACTCTAGATACTTTACTGTCTTGACCACCAGCCCCATTTTTTTCCCCCAAATGCTTTTACAATGGCCAAAAGCAGGACCTCTATAGTAAGCTGAAAATACTAACAGAATCACTTCTAAACAAGTTTATTTCTTGGACATTTTCAATCAGATTAAAAAATGCAACAACCATCGGTAGCTGCCCTATTTGGCCAAATGTAACAAACTTCAATGAATACACAAGTTGTTAGTTTACAAGAAAATGTATTTATTTCAATCTGAGGCTTTACTTCTGGCTGGATTCAGATTTAGATGTGGAGGCTCTCAGTGAGGAAAGTCTACGCCTCTTTGCGATTTGCTCTTGACGTTTCTCCTTTGCTTCCTATAAAACAAATAAATTAAAAATTAAAAACAAGTAACGTTTTCAGTGTAG
Organism: Limnodynastes dumerilii; assembly: GCA_011038615.1. Lineage (NCBI taxonomy): Eukaryota > Metazoa > Chordata > Amphibia > Anura > Limnodynastidae > Limnodynastes > Limnodynastes dumerilii. The sequence continues at coordinate 1,039,591 of WWET01000050.1, forward strand.
CTGTACTGCAAGTAACAGACACACAGGATAAACAGAAAAGAACACAAAACTAAATTGATTGTACCACACATTCCTGTAATTTATTTTTGTGACAACTTCGGACTGGATCCAGACCGCTGTAGGTTAGGCCTCTTGCGTAAATAAACTTAACTGTACTATCTGCGCGTACCAGATGTTTTGCTACAGCTCTGCTGGAATACAGAACTTCATTCAATATGCTAGATGTCAGACAAGGCAGCCCCTTTCCTTTCACTCGTCTAACCTCCGCAAGGTATATGGCTGCCTTAAAGATTTATGGCAGCAAAACTACTGTAAAGTTCATACAAGAAGCTAGTGACATGGAAGTTCACTCCCCTCTTCCGTGCGGATCTCCATGTGTACGGAACACATACAGAGGTCTAGATCCAGTCCTACATTTGCAACTATATTAATGATATGATTAACTTCATAAAATCAAGATCTACTAATTGAGTCTTGAGATTAAGTCTAGCAATACACCAGTCACAGCATGATATCAGCACCACTAGCCTCTCCTGCTGGGACAGCTAATCTGGGCTATAGAGGGAAAGGCTGCAGAGATTGACAGGAGGCTTTTGCAGGCCTCTTGTCGTCACTCTACAGGAGGGTAATGCAGCTAGCAGATTGGCTGGCTGTAAAATTAAACTGATCAGTATGTGGTCCCTCAACCCTCTGACTGACGTTTCCCCACCTCTCAGACACTAATTATAGGCAGGTACAGCAGTAACATAGTAAGGAAAGATCTGCATCTTGCGCATAATACTGAGCTTTCATTTTATTACTGCTGTACTTGCCGATAATTATGGAGTCAGCAATGGGAAGACGCCAGCCAGGAGGTTCGTAACTGGATAATGGGCACACACTAGGTGATATCATAAGCTTGGGTCCAATATATTTAGACATGCAGTTAAGCCGGCCACACACTAGAGAAACTATTGATCCAGTCATTCAATTATGGGTATCAGACAAAAAAATTGCTTTAGCGTGCAGTGGTAATAAGATTTGAAACCTCCAATTATTATCCCAAATAGGCCAAGGTCCGATAATCTGATAGTTTAGTAGCCCATTTCCTACATTATGGCCACAGACAAAACCACCTAGAATATACTGGGAATAATTTCCATAGTAATTATACCAAGTATACTAATAGTAAAGCTGGCCCCACAATACATACATTATCGCTCTCAGCAGAAGGTCCCCTATAAGCAGGACAATTTCCCCCTAAGAACAGGGCCCATATCGGCATCATACACCTCTCCTGCTGGCACCGATAATTCTGGCTGATGATTGAGACCCTTGTTCAGGTCACCAGGCACTAGCACCCAATATTTTTACACACACCATAAGACCAAATAATTGTACCACAATGTTCCTGGTATGATTATTGCCTGTATAAAATATTCATCCTGATCGCTTACTACAGCCGTTATTGGCCCGATAATCTCTAATGTATGACCAGCTTTAATCACACCACTGACACAGTCTTCAAAACCCCACCAAGTTTTCCATCCATGCGCCATTTTTTTTCTAAGTGTTAATTTTGTCACCTCTATGGGCCAAATTTTAAAATAACCAAAGCCCGGCTTTATACAAATTATCCCGGCCATACTCCAGAGAAATTTTTGGTCTTGGCGCCTGACAATTGGATTACTGAGTCTAGTGTATGGCCAGCTTTAGATGCACCTTTGGTTGCGTACATTTCTTAAACAAATTGAATGGTTGGGAAATGGGAGTCAAGATTTTTTTTTCATTAGATAAGTACCTTTGTTCTCTTAGCCAGGAGCTTGGCATAATCGGATGCTTGTTCCTTGTTCTTCTTAGTACGCTGCTTCTTCAGAGCAATGCGTCTGCGCTTGTGCTGAAGAACTCTAGGGGTCACGAGACGCTGGATCTTGGGGGCTTTAGTCCTAGGCTTCTTCCCTATTCAAAAGGAAACTTACATAAGAGCCAGGCAGCATTTTGCACAAACAGTGAATGTATACATAAATCTTCATTCATACTTATGTCCAATGTTAGCAGCTCAATTGGTTCAATAATTTAAAATCTTTTAAAACAATTTAAAACTGCAGACAGGCAAATATTTTACTTATAGAGCATGTTACAACAATAAAATAAATGTACATAACTGAAGTCATTAAATAGCTGTTCCACTGCATTATATATATGAATCCTTAGACAAGAGATTTTTTCCAACACTTATTTCAGATGTGTAAAACATTGATTACTATGCCACAAGATATGTTAACTTTAAAATTTTAATACTTGCAACTTATATATAAAAAGTACTGAGACCATCTAATTTAGCTGCAGACAAGGTAAACCAAATTTTTACTCCACTTTTCCACAATAGGGCAGGTTTTGAGAATCATCCTTGCATTAACTACACATTCTATAGAAGGCCACTGTCTTAATAAAGTAAATGGTTACAAGGAAATTATTCTTTTGAGCGTTTATACAAGACAAAAAAAAATGATTTAAAAAGGAAGCTAGAAGCATGGAAAACACCTTACCTTCCTTTGTAAGAGGTTTCCTAACCACATACTGGCGTACATCATCTTCTTTAGACAGGTTGAACAGCTTGCGGATTTTGCTGGCCCTTTTTGGACCCAAGCGGCGGGGAACAGTGTTGTCAGTAAGGCCAGGAATGTCCTTCTCACCTGTAACACACAGCAAGGATTGTTTTCTAATGGTTCACACAAGAAGTAAAATTTGTTGTTTAAAGACAAAGTTTATAATGAAAATGAGAAGTCATCAAAATATCAAGACAAATACCAGTAGTACATTCATGGAATATTATTTCACCGTGATTCAAACAAACATTCAGACAGTATGGCAATGGCCCACTGGCAAATATACAGCCTTATTGTGAAAAACCCCCCATCAAAATGCAGACATATTAAACATACTTATAACCCACTAAAGTCAACAGCATAACACACATTCAAATAAATACCACTAAAAAGATTTATCTAGTGTAATGAATTTGCAGACTCCATTGCAGGACTTTGAAAATTTCAGAGTCTCGATATGAAGATACTGCGCATGTGCAGTGCTTTTCATACCAGGACTTGACATTTTCAGAGTTGGATGTGTCTCCCAGACAAGTTTAGCTTTATAGTTTACTTTTTTTTTGTTATTAATATTTGAAATGTATTTTTTTCATAAAAACATAATTTTTTTTATTTATACACTGATTTATCCCAGCGGTCTCCCCATACATGCCCCCTTTTCCTCCCACTAACAGATATTAGGGGGAAATATAGGGAGATCTCTGGGATAACTGCACTAGGGCCATCCTGAGATGGCGTTAGTTTTACGCCAGGAGCAGAGTGTAACACTCTCCTCCGGCATTTCATAAATATTAGAAACCGCCAGCCCACTCTGAAAAGAATGGGCTGGCGGAAAGCCCCAATACTTAGATGGTTCGCAATGGAAACTGCTATTTAACATGTCGATCCATTGTATGTAAAGAAGAAAACCTTCATTTTCATGCGATACTGCCCATTTTTCCCATGAAAATGGGAATTATAACATGAAAGAGAAATTTGTAAATAGACCCTTATGTCAAGGACAGAACAGTGTTTCCAAGTATTAAGCTATGAAAAACAAAAGATGCCAACTCCAAAAAGCATTCCTTAATTATGCAACATACAATTAGCATAATTTTCACTGCAGTTTGATATGGGTTAGAGGTAGTTCAAAATAAAGGTAGAAAAACTGCTGAAACAGTCAACAATTCCCAGCTACATACTTATAACTACATAAGTCACAAATTAGCCTGGAACTTAACACAATAGTCCTGGATCATGCTGGAATTACAGGGTATGCTGCTGACCCAACATCAATGAAGAAAATGTTCATAACGGGAATGGCAGAGCCATAAAAAGGCGGACTCATCAGTTTATATTAGACTAAAACAAATAGTTTGGCGAGAGCTTTACTGCAATCCAATGATTATGGCCTTGGACTAAACTAAAAATGATGCAATCCTTGAAATTGCCAATTTTCTTAGAACAAATTCTCAGCCATTCATTTACATCCGTTTCTCTAGAAAACCAATATAACTCACCTTTCCTGACAATAACCAAGTTCAACACGCTCAAGTTAGCATCAACGATACAGCCACGAACAGACTTGCGCTTTCGTTCACCAGTCCTCCTGGGGCGGTAGCAGGAGTGGCCCTTGCTCAGAAGAAGACGGACACGTCCATGTGTGAGGACTCCCTGTTTCATTGGAAATCCTTGCTTGTCGTTTCCTCCACTGATACGCACAACATAGCCCTAAGAAAAATATTTGATAAATAATTACAACTTTTTGCATGCAAACATGACACAGGATCATTAAATAATTTTTACAAACCATGCTAACAATTCTTTTTATTTTTCTAATGACCTAACATTCACCTTAGCCATTTCAAAATACATAAACACCGCAAAACAATTACAACAACCAAGGACAAAAACAAAATACATACACAAAATATTTCTCAAAGTTGGGGTGAAAAGTCTTACCTTCCATTCTTCACCCAAGGGATCAGCAGACACCTCTGTAGCCATACGTTTTTCATAGAAAGTACGCAGCTTGCGCTCATCATCCACTTCAATGAGCTTCTGGCAGCCAGTGGCTGGGAAAGAGATGTTGAGCTGAAAAAACATATTGCCATTAACACTATGAAGTTAAATAAAAATTCCCAGACTAAGTCAGGCAATGCCAATGTGTTTGTACAGTGTACAAACATTATTACAGCCCACACTTCACAATGCTTTTATACTTCCATATTTCAGTGTGCTGTAGAATTTTTTTTAATTTACACCAATCCACAACAGGTTTACAGTCTAAATACCCCCACAAGTGTCAAATTCAGTCTCCAGCACAGTATGTGTTCCAGTTAGGGAACTATTTAAAAATCAAACCTGTGACATTAATTAGTAGCAATGCTAACAATTATGCAACAATGTTGGCATTTAGTTATATCAAACGCAAGACATGAGAAAATTAAGTGTTTCTTTAACATAAAATTTTAAATGTTTATTTTTTTTGCCCACATATAACACTGAAAAGTTCTCAATCAACCTCATGGAACATGGGCACCAGGAAAGTTTGCATATATACACAGCAGCACCGAGACCGCTGACTGCACACACAGTATACAACACAGGCAAGGCTAGTGACCGCTGACCGCACACACAGTATACAACACAGGCAAGGCTAGTGACAACAGTGCCACCAATAACACGTTCAAGAACACCAGACACTGACAGGACACGAACACGGGACGTGGAGCAGTGGCGGCGGCCATGGCTGTCTCCCTTCTCTGAGCCGCAACCTCCCACGAATCCGCTGCCATCTGCCCACTAGACTTCCGATATGAGACTAAATCTTTGCCCGATGCCTCCCTGACAGGCCATCCTCAAGCGCCCGGGCATTATTTCCCCGGACCACACTGCACAAGCCTAGATTTACACGTTGGTTCCCGAGCTCACCTTCATGGTTGACAACCAGTCAGTCTCGGGTCCCCGCCGGAAAGAGGCCGAATTTCCGTGCAGCGATCTCACATAGAGAGGGCAGAGGGGCCGGTGTGACGTCACTTTAAATTTGGCGCCGACAAAGGGAAGCGCCCTCTGCTGGAGGGAGGTGAGTATTTTACCTTCACCAAAGTGCTTGCACAGTAATATGTGCTATTCGTTTTACACAGTAATAAAACTGCCTCTCATCTACTTGCCGATGTTCAGCCCATTGATTGTGCACAAACATACAGATTGTTAATTGTGAAAATATATAATTTGCATTACTAATGTGATTTTGCAAAACAATCAAAATGTCCCTATAGAATGTTGTGTAAATCAACCCCTACATTTGGTGGTATCTCTTTTTTTTGTCTGCATAGGATCCACATTTTGTTCATGAAAACAAAACTTTTTTGAATTATATAACCTTGCCTGACTTTTCATAATGATATAATATTCTTTAAGGTAATATATCTTACATTTCTTTGATGTGGCGTTATTATGTTTTATATAAAACTGATTTACAGATTATCTGGATAAGTTAACACTGGAGCGGGTACAAAATTCTGCACCCTGCAGGCAGAAAATGTCCGCATTACGATACTGTGCATGTGTGCAGTACAGACTTCCAGCATGGATCTGGATACTCAGCATTTATGCATGGTGTGAGGAGGAAGGTATTGAACTCATACATTAAAGGTTTTGTTAAGCTCTTATATCATGGTTGCCTACTTTTGCAAATGAATATCAGGGAGATTGTGAGACCACTATCAAGGCGACGCACCAAAGGGGTGTGTCCTGTACCGCCAAAGAGGTGTGTCCTGTCAATAGCTCCACCCATCTAGCACTGCCAGGAAAATAATTTTACAATAAAAAAGGCAGTATCAGTATTTATTGATTATTAAATTGTCAGTGAATACTTTCTGTACTATCGTTATTGAAAAGATAAAAGTGACACTGCAGCTGAGGCTTTCATTACATCTTGGCCTCCATGAAATTGGCCATCTCCATAGACCTCAATGGATGAAATTAGAATCAGGGAGATTACCAAACACTTCAGGGAGTCAGGGAGATTACCCAATCTTCAGGGAGTCTCCCTAATATTCAGGGAGAGTTGGCAACTATGTCTTATATACGGTGCATAATTACACACTGCCACTGGGTATGTCAGTCCCATGAAGAGTGCAATTTGCGTCATCATGCCCTGGCCCCACCCCTAGAAATACTCGGAACTGTAATTGTTTGTCAGTGGGCGGGGCTTCAGGACACATTTTGTATTAATTGTGTCTTCCAGCCCCGCCCCCAAAAAGGCATCTATCGCTTCCCTCCGGGATCTCCTGGTGGAAAGTATTGAAAAGTAGGCAACCCTGGACAAAACTAGCAGTACATCCTAATGGCACAGAATAGCCCAAAACCATTCAACTCTGCCCATGAAATTTCAAAACTGTTGCTCAGTTTAAGCACCCCCAAGTTCATATGTACAGAACTAGTCATGTGAATTGATATAGGTGCATTTGAACTGCATTTGTAGACATTTGTAAAAGACCCCTTATTCTATAAATCTGAAATGTACTTTATTGCCCATTCTGTGAGTATGTTTTATCCATATTCATTAGCATTCCGCGCATTAAGAGAAATGTATTAATTTATGAATCTAAGTAATAATCTGCTACCAAGCTGTAAGAACTAAGCTAATGCATAAGAAAGACTGACACAGTGCTACACATATTCCATACTTATTTAATATAACAGACCAAACACAGACTGTATGAAGTATTGTAACAGCTGTGTCAGTTAGGTACATCCAGATAAGAGTAAAAAGAAGAGAAAACATGTAGGGCTAATTATATCCAAGGTATGATTATTCAAGTAAACAAGAATGAATCAAGTAAAAACAGTAATTTAGCAATCTGGTGTATACATAAAACAGGACTGGTACAAAAATACCTGAAGTATCACATTTGAAAGATGACACATTTTAAGTTTGGGAGAGAAAAAACATTTTGAAATGTGAAGAGGACAAATGATTTGATATGTTTTTATTTTTTTTCATGCAGAGAAAATAAATAGATTTTTCTTGTTAACAATAGGAATAATAGATAAGGTGCTGGAGTCCTAAATATATTAGTGTGGATGATTCAATATGGTGTTGTAATATATAATAATAATAATAATAATAATAATAAAACCAATAAGTTTTGGTATGGTTGAGGTATGTTGCACAGTTTAAAGGGTATGGCTGCTGATTATTTATGTACTCTTAAGAAGCATGCACAGTAGGTCATTTACACAATCTGCGTACCATTTAGGTAAGTGGATCGACAATGTGCAGTCTTTAGTGCCCTAGGTTTGTAAAGTAAGGGGGAGGTAAGGTGGAAGGGAGCTTTAAGAAGGTGCAGATAAATGCATATCTGCATATACTTAAAGCTTTCTTAACTGTGAGCACGATTCTATACCTTAATGTTCAAATACAGTAAGGGACAACAATATGCAGAATCCATTTGCAACAAAGCAACAAAATAGTTCACTGGTACAATGTAACAGAAGACAAAAGGTAACAATGTTATAATTCCTTCTCTCTCTCTCTCTCTCTCTCTCTCATGACAATGGGCCAGATCCAGACCTACGGGCGCCTTACAGCCCAGGCACAGGTCAATATGGCCGCCATCGGAGCGGGGAGTGTAGAGTTCTACCCTAACGTTTATGATCAGCTATGCGTATTTACGTTAGCGTATTTACTATGCACTCCCCTAGGCACGCCCCTCGCCCATACGCACTATTGCCGTTTTACACTTGCCAATCCCTACCTTAACTTTTCAAAGCATAACTACTGATATACATAAGTGCCTAAGCGCCTAAGCACGCCCATATTGTACGATTTAAACTCCTCCCCCCGCCTCCAATGTGTAATTACGGGTGTCGCATGGATGTCACGCCCCTTCATTCGTAGTTATGCTGTTGATACAATGCTGGTACATATGTTCAGAGTTACGTGGCGTAACATCTGCCGCGCGTATGCACAGTACATCAAAAACAGCGGTTTTACGTCACCGGCTAGCGTAAATATGCTAACGTACTTAGGTCTGGATCTACCCCAATATTGGTGTCTTATAATTTGTCACTGCATTTTTAGTCTACAACTCAATTCTGTTCAGTAAAGTATGGGCAAATAGAAACTAAAGATGGCTGCATATTTTAGCTTATAATTATATAGTATAGGCATGGACAGGCTTTAATATCTATAAAATGGGTCATACTGCCCCCCTAACAGGCCATCCACATGGTAATTGGATAATCACCATTATCGTAATATGTGTTTAAGTCCCTGGTGTCAAAAATGTAAGGTGTGTAGCCGGCATGATACTTGCATTGAAATATGTACTAAAGATCGACCAAGTTGGGGTCCAGCAGAGGCATCGTCAGTCTGGATCCGACCCAATGAGTTTCTAGCAAATAACAATAAGGTACAAAGGGATTCATACAGAGATGTGCATATTTTTATTATTAAAATAAATATAAGAATAATAATTAATAATAATTTATTACAAATGGCACACAATTAAAATTATTAATAACAATACACAATGTAACAATGGTATGAATAATTCAATTAAAAGCTCTGTTTCAATATGAAGTTATGTACAAGCAGAGTTACAATGTAACAACATACGTAGTGCATTCCCACAGCCAGATTTGTGTATGCAGCGTGCGTAAATTAGCTGTTGTTATTAAGTCTGGATCAGGCCCAAAAACACTCCAAAATCTGGTGGAAAGAAGAGTGGAAACTGTTATAGCTGCAAAAGGGGGACCAATTCCATATTAACGGATATGTCATTACAGTTCCTGTTGGTGTAATGGTTAGGTGTCTGAATACTTTTGTCCATATAGAGTATGTAAGACTGCAGAAATACGTGGATTTTTCTCAGTATCATGGGAGCACCGGTAAATCTCCTGCAGTCCCATTCCCGGCAGCGTTAGTAGGGATAGGCAGTGCTTAATAAATATGCATCAAGTTCTGCATTAACTGAAGCTTTTACAGACAGTTTGCATAAATCACGTAATCAAGCCACACCCCCATAGCGGCATCTATTTCTTCCCTCCGAGATCTCCAGAAAGGAAGAAATTGAAACACTGATTTTAAATATAGTAGAAAACCCCGTTCCACTAGCCAAGAACACACGCATCAGCCTTTTGTGTCCACTTTTTTTTATACGCGCCCCTGTTGTGCATACACGCAATAATTTTTTTTGCGCTTACACTTAAAAAAAAAGGTTTAAGCAAAGCTCTGGATCAGCCTCACAGTGTGACAGTATAGCATGACTCAGATATTTGCATTCTCATTTGCCTTGAATGTGACCATCATATCATCTGTTGTGTCTTCCTGTGACATCTTTGATTTGACCTCTCATAATTAATTCCTACACTTACACCTGGTCAATCTCTGACTTTAGCTATATATAGCCTTTTATAACTTTTGTTGACAGAGGTCGTGATGACCTTAAGACTTTATACACAACCTCCAGGTTGTTCTTTTCATGCTTATTTCAATATCTTTCTCTGCTGGCATGCAGGCTCCTGCTATTTAAGGGACACGTATTTCTGCTGCTTGATTGCTATATTAGGAGTCTTTGTGTTTGTTTTTCAGGCCATTTACTCTGTGAGTTTTAAACATATATTATTTATGCTTAGCCATGCACTCCATTTGTTGTTTGGAGAATATTCCAAGCAAGGATCTAAATGTTAACCTCAGTAATTACATATAATGGTATAAATCCCCAGTGCTTTCTCTTTAACCTTCTGTGTGTTCATCTTGTTAGACTCGGTGTACAGTATAATTTTCCAGCTCTACTAAGCACATAGTATATCAGATGCAGCTATACATAACTATAAACAAATACTGATTTAACATTTTGTGTGAGCCATATATTTGCAATGTGGGCAGCTTTGCTAAATAACATCAGCAGGGGTCATGACAGAGGAAGAATAAACTTTATGCAGCCATTGTGTAAATTATGGATAATACTGTGGCACACTAGTTGTATTGTATCGTCTGGTGTCATTTATGAATAAAGGAAAAACATTTAACAAAATTAATGCTTATAAAAGCATAAACATGTTTTTATTTAGTTCTAAAGTGGGCTTTTTAGCAGTTATTTTTTATTGTAAAAAGAAACGCCTACCCCATTGGAAGGCCTCCCGCATTATTTCATACATTTACTGTAATAAGTTCTGCTATATTATATTGTGTGTCATTTGTACTTTTAAGCATTTCTTATACTCTCTTTGGGCCGGATCCTGACCTACGGGCGTCTTACAGCTCCCCAAGATCAGCATGGCCGCCCCGTGCACTCCCTGCTGTTAGTAGTAAATCTAGACATTTACGTGTCCAGATTCCTACACTAACTTTAAGATCAGGTACACAGCTTTACGGCCACATAGCTGCTTGTAACGGAGCTTCCTCCACCCTATTCTTTAATTAGCACATCTATCTTCGCCTTCATGGTGGAGATACGACATGCGTAAAATATAAAAGTCATGGATATATATATCCAATCAGCCAAAGGGCATGGCGCACTCTCTAAGATATCCTTAAATATTTATAAAAGGTGACCGACTAGAGGTTCAAATATATATACAAAATGCAATAAAATGTTTTTTTAAATTGAATTATTCATTATTTTTTGGCAATAGTAATCAACATAGCAGTTTCCAACAGGAAGAAATCATCAAAAGTGCAAAAAAGTGCACAGGTTATTGATATATATATATTTATAGTTTCAGAGTTGGCAACTCAGAGTTGGCTACACTGTCTACTGGCGACACTTCAAAAACAAGCACCACACTGGGCAGCCATCTCATGGGTGTGTTGGAAGAGCTGCTACTTACTTTTAAAATGTTGTTAGTTACATAAAACTTATTGATAACTTAATAACTTGAAGATTTAAACCCGGTTAACGCCAGTCATTTCTGATAGTAAGCTATAAATGCCTTGACATATGTAAAAAAAATAAAAGAGTGGTTCGCATACCAATAAGCCTTCCTTTATGATCTCAGCTTCTATTTAGAGAATAGAAATTCAGAACTGCTATATGACTCTATTATTTATTTATTGTGAAACCTTGCAGAGCAAAACTATATACTATTTAGGGTCAAGTTATTTGTGAAATTCCCCCTATAAAACTGACTATAAACAGCATGCAGAGGAAGTTGGGTCTCTCTGCACCAACTGTGTCATCATTCTTTTTTTCTTTTTCTTATTTTGCTTAAGTTGCTATTACGTAACCTATATCGTTGCGAATCCACACTGTATATCCTCTCGTTGTGAAATAGGGACAGCTGAAAGTTGCTTTTCGGCTGTCCCTATATCGAATGTGAGGCGTTTCCGAATGTTTTTTTTATGAATGTGTGAGTATGCAATTCGCATACTCACCCATTCATTTTCGGAAGCGCCGGGGACTTAGGGTTAGGCTGTGTGGTGGTGGGGGGGACTTAGGGTTAGGCTGTAGGAGGGACTTAGGGTTATGCTGTGGGAGGACTTAGGGTTAGGCTACGGTGGGATTTAGGGATAGGCTGCGGGGGGCGACTTAGGGTTAGGGAGAGGGATTGCTTAGATTTCGGAGTACCGTGTTCGGTGCTCCAGGGATTGATTGCTATGCCTCTTCGAGGTATAAGCAATCGATATCCCAGCCAGTTTGGAACTGGCTGGGAGCGAATGACCCTATCAAAATAGGGCTGTTCGCAAAGGGGATCCACACTCAATGCTTATCATGAACTGAAGGCATGACTGTGGCTCACAGAAAGCACAAGTTATTACAATGGGGGCAATGCTTATATATACAATCTAATGGTGACTTGCTACACTAGTGTGTAATTTAGTGCCATCAGTGCTTTAACTGCTAGACATTTGTTAGTTTATTCTGGCAGCCCATATGTCAGGGTGGGTACACACTGGGTCTTTTTAAAAAGATAATCTTTCCAATTACACAATCAAATGATAATTTTACCAGATATCTTACCAGTGTGTACTGTCCGAGGATGCTCAAAAATCTTTTTAAACCTTTGATCTTTTGATTTGAACTTTTGAAATTCCTAATATGCCAGATCAACCATGAAATATATCTTTTAAGTGTATACTATGTCTATTAGGAGCACTTTGGACAGTACACACTGGTAAGTTATCTGGTCAAACGGTTTATTGATTTTGTAATTGGAGGGATTATCTGCTGAAAAACCCCAGTGTGTACCATTCTTCAGGTGTCAGATGTAACACCAAAATGGCTGTAGGGCTTGTAAGTGGACATAAATCCAGATAACACCTAAATTTCAATATGCTTTTAATCCATTGTTCACAATAGTTTCAAAATAATTTTTTTGTTTAACTTGAGTTTATTGAAGGAGCAGACATATTATACAAAAACAATTCCACTGAACAAACAGAGTCTGCTAACAATTTTAACTACATCTAAATAACAGTACAATGAAGTTAGTTGGGTAATATAACTAGGGGGGAAGAGAGGCAGGTCACTGTCAGAGGGAAAGGTGTTGAAAACTGGAGACACATAGAAAGGGATAATGAGCCAGCCCTGGGATGGAAGGGGAACCAAATGACTTGTGGTCCAGGATCCTGATGAAGCTGGGGTAGTTAACTGGGTGAAAACACACTTTGTAAAAGGCCTTCTCTGTGCCCCTTAGGTAAGCGGTCATCCTTTTCATGCCTACCATGAACCATATGTACGAGATCAGGGAATACAGGGAGGGGGGAGCCAGTTGCTTCCATGCCCTAACAATAAGACACTTGGCCGCAGCCAATATATGGGCTGCTAGTTTGCGAGATGGAGCAACTATGTCAGGTGATGGATGGCAAAGAAGAAAAATCCAGGGGTTCCTGGGGATGGGGAGAGTAGGAGGGTATGCACCATGTCCCAAATGGGGTTACTTTAGGGCAAGTCTACCACAAGTAAAGGAGTGTCCTCGTGCATTTAAACTGGCTCCAGCACTGGGAGGACTTTGGGGGAAAGATTTTTGACAGCTATTCAGGGATGAGATACCAGCAATAGTATATTTTATATGTGTTTTCTTTGATCTTAGTGCATATGGAGGATTTGGCGATATTCTGTTGGATATCATCCCAGGGCTCAACGTCAGGAAACTTCTGTTGGATTGTGGACATGTTGAGCCAGTTGTTCCCCTCTCTGAGGTCGTGAATAACTGGGAAACCAAGGTGCTGCCATGGGAGGGAGAAGTCTTTAGATTGTCTTGGAGGGAATATGAGATTATCCCATAAAGGAAGAAGGGAAGAGGTCAGGGTGGGGAGAAGCTAATTGTGGTTTGCATGCGTCCCATTTTGTGGCTGTAAATACTGTGGTAGGCATCGAGAGCATAGCAGTCGCAAGTATGGCAGGAGGGAGCTTCACCGGGAGTGAAGATACCTAAGTACCTCATCTTCAGATGCTGCCATTTAAACTGGAAAGTGGAGGTCAGGTGCTGGTTTTCTAGAGGGGAGGCATTCAAGAGGAGTGCTTCTGATTTTGAAAAATATATTTTATAGCCTGATAACTGCCTGTACTCTCTTAGGATATGGAATAGGTTGGGTAAGGTGATTCAAGGATTCATTAAAGTGAGAAGAATGTCATTAGCAAAAAGTGACACATGTTGGCCAACTCGAACACCAGATTCTTTTATGGTAGCCGCCAGAGGTTCTATGACTAGGACAAAAATTAATGGGGAGAGGGGCCAGTCCTGTCTGGTGCCATTACTAATGTGGACTGGGGCCAAAGGAGAACCATTTATCATGATCTTTGCTGAGGTGTAGGTATAAAGCAAGCCCACTTCAGCTAGGAAGAGGCCCCCAAAGCCATATTTTTGTAAAGTCTGGTCCATAAAGTCCCAAGAGATTCTCTCAAATGGTTTCTCTGCATTGAAGGACAGTATAACCCTGGGAGCTGCTTTTTTTTTTTAGCTATATGGATTAAGTTAATGGCCCGTTTGGCATTATCTCTTATTATTATTATAACTCACCTACTGCGCATGGGCTTTTGCAGGGCCCGTGCGCAGCAATTACCCAAATGCAAGGTACAGGACAGGAGCCTGGCATGGAGTCGATCGAGGGGAAGGAGCAGAGTATTGGGACTCCAGGTGAGTCTGCGGGTAAAGGGATTAACTTCTGTGCTGGGGATAGCCGGAGCCCACGGGAGCATGTGTGGTCAGCTGGGCTTGTAAGCCACTGCCCCCCC
>WWET01000050.1:1078036-1088955 GCA_011038615.1 Limnodynastes dumerilii
TGCGGGGGTCTGTCCGTCCGACAGAGAGAGGGGAGGGCAGGCCCCCCCTCACTTTTTCAGAATGTACAACACCATCAGCAACATTCTGATGCCATGCTAAAAGCTAGACCTGATTTGTTCCATCTTGCTCCAAAAGATTACTTTTATTTGATGTGACCTTTGAATTCAGTAAAACTGTACACATATAGAACTGTATATAAGAAACTCCATTGTTATTAATATAAATACAAGATAAATGTAAGTGACAATGATAACATGCACAACTGATTTTTATTTTGGTGCCTGTCGTTTCATAGATGGAGATTTAAAGCAGCTGTTGGAGTGGTGTCTGGAATAACCACAGTCATGGCATTCATTAAACCTGCAATCAATAGCATATCACTGATGACACTAGGAGTACCTTGTACAATTTTACTCATTACGGAACTCAAGAGGTGGGTTGTCATACACCAACAGCTGTGATGGGTTTTGTGAGGTTTCTATACTAAGTGGCCTACAGAAAATAGTGGATGGAAATGAATGTAATATTTTTTAATAGTATTTCTAATGTTTCACCCAGCCTTACTGAAAATGCTTAGTGAGTCAATAACAGTTCTATGAGGGTGCAGGCTATACAATACAGTTTACAAGCAAACTATCTTGTTCTTAGTATTCATAGCAAATCACAGGTGTGTATTCATTATTTTTAAGAGTAGCTCAAAGCTTTTTTTTCTTTAGACCTCGTGCTATGTGCTAGAATGATCACTGATGTGATTAGGCCTGTACGAAGCTGTGCTCTCTCTATATTATGCCTCCAATGCCACTTTAAAAGTTTGCCTTCTAAAGAAACTTGGGCAGACCTAAACACAGCCAGGCACTGGCAGAAATATGTATAGGATGGGTAATCCACCCATATGTATCTGATGTGCACAGTCACAGTATTGGAACATAATCAGCAGGTACAGGGTGGGCAGCTTATCTTCCATGCTAGTAAGATATTATATTGGTGGATATAAATGTGGTGTCTAAGGGCCTAATCCAGACCTACACAAATAATATGCACTTGTGCTTAGCGTATTTACTCTGGCGTACCTAGGAAGCACTCCCCAAGGCACTCTCCTCGCTTGTACTTACTTTTGCCATTTAACGCCGACCAAACCTTACCCTGACTTCTCAGAGCGTTACTGCTGGCGTCCGTAGTCTCCATGTGTAGTTACGATGCTAAGCACGCCCATACTTTACGATTTAAATGCCTCACCCTGTCCCCGAAGCATAATTACGGGTGTCGTATGGCTGGTACGCCCCGTGCGTTGTTACGAAGCTGCTATGCTCAAGGCCCATACGCTCAGAGTTACTTTGCATAACATCTGCCGCAGGCATGCGCAGTAACTACATATAGGCGCGTTTACGCTCACGGCAAGCGTAATATCACGGGCGGGAGTAGGGCTGGATTTGTCCCTCCAGATACAGTGGGAGAGGCAGGCAATGTTTCTAAAATGACCCAGTAAGATATTATATGGGGGTGAATAACATAAATAGTATTAAATTGTTAGCTATTTGTGTGTCTGTATCAGCAACAATGCAGATAAAGGAACTTGTTCATCACAATATTCGCAAGCTGCTGTTTTCCTCTCTACCCTGCACTGTGGAAGTTGATAAATGGTGCAGTTTCAGCACTGTCATTCTTCACATACAAGAGGCCTCCTATTTCCTAGAAAGTGACTTGCAACCAAATTTTATCTGATCCTTCATCCGGTCCATCTCAAGCCAAACACAGCAAATGTCACTTGTCAGGGCGTTCTATCCAAAACAGAGAGAAAAGAAAAACACATTGATTATTGTGTTCATATGTTAAATATCAGGAATTAGAAACACTAGTGCAATAAATGACACTTTATACCTTATGTATAATTGAGGCTGTACCGTTCTTATCTGCTTTGCAATTGGATTGATTCCAGAGTTAGGAGTATACAGTGGTATAACTACTAAACATTTAAGGTGCAGCTGCTACAGGCCAACACCAGCAAATTTATTATATTTGCACATTTCAAATTTTCTTCCTATGTAGTTCAACATTGTTTTGCTAAGGTGCAGATTTGCTCCTTTTTGCGGCTGTAGTGCTGGGTACACACTACACTTTCTTTCTCACAATCTAATTTCTTTAACAATTTTTGTAACAACAGGCTCCCACGATTTTTTCTGCCAATGCATCATTCATCAGGCAAATTAAGCTGTATATAAAATCATTTCAAACGATATAATATCGTTTGATCGTGCATGCATACACACTTGCACAATATCTTATCAATCGGTTAAGTGTAGTGTGTGTCCAGATTTACTCTCGACTCTAAATCTGTCACAAGTTCAATAGTACCAGTATTAGAAAAAAAGTGACAAGTGATGAGAGAATCCTATTTCTATTTACATTTTAATTATTCATTTAAAAAAATTCTTGTTAATTTTATTTTCTGAAATGCTTCTTATGATAGGTTATTGGGCTCTCAAATTCTGAAATAATTTTTTCTATAAATGTTGCCATTAATTTCCATTAAAATGCTGCTTTTCATAGCATTCAATGATCATATATTAGAACAGGAGCTTAGCTTTACCAAACGTCACTGGCAGCATAAAACAGATGTGCAACTTAAATGTTTATGTTATTGCTTTGAATAAATGTTAAATAGATTATTGCTATCATTTATCCATATTTGACACACACATAGGTCAGTTTAGTCAAAGAAGATATAGGCTTATGATGCAGTAATGTTAATGACTGTATTATACCACTATATCTTAGGATGAAAATCCTTATGTTTTATAATATGTTTATTTAATGATAGGCTATAACAAACATTACTGAGAAATATAATGAATGATAGAGCAAAACATTTTGATAGTGGGGTGGTAAAACTAAACGTGTGAAATATGATAGCTGACCAGAGTGCAGTGAGATAAATTCAGTGTGCTGCTCCCATGTATATCCAATCTTCATTATATTGGGAACAGCCAGGGATCACTGGAGTTTTGAAACATAGCTAGTGCTTCATTAGTCTTTACTATATATCTGTGGAATGTGTTAGAGACAATGGTAGTGCCTAATAACCTGGTTGGCCATATTGTTTTCTATGGACATATGTAAAATGTACACTTTTGTTACTTACAGCATATTAAGTATGTTGTACAGCTATGTTGTAATTCTTGTTTTCCTCTGAAGCTTTCTCCTTCTCCTTTCCTGAGTGAGTACTAAAGTCTGCTGCTGTTATTCATTAAAAAAATGGAATGATAGTATTGCAGATTTCATGTGTGTATCCCCCCAGTATAAGTCTTGCATTGACTTCACAGGTTGTCAGAAGAGAGCAAACACTGACCCCAAATGAAAAACAAAGCTAAGCTCTTCTATCTATGCATTTGCACACGAGGTCTGAGCTGGTATACCTGTGACATACAGTAACTCATTCACTATTGAATAGGTGTACCAGGAGAACCATACTGCCAGTGAACACAGGTTGTACATACTTATAATGTTACAAGTGTACTTAGTGTAATAAATCAAATAAAATGTTTCCGTTTTTTCCAGGTGTGACAACATGCGGGTTTACAAGTTAGGTCTGATGTCTGGCTTTTGGTGGACATTAGCATTAGTGTGTTGGATCAGTGACAGAGCCTTCTGTGAGCTATGGGCACATTTCAACTTTCCTCCACTGTGTGTGGTAAGTAATAACTAGCAGTATGTACTATGTGATTGTTTCTATTTGCTGCATGACTGGCTCTAGTGCAGTAACCTGGTGTTTGCTGTTATATTCTATCTTGCTTGTTGCTTTATCCCTCTGGCGTCATCACTACAAAAATGCTATGTAAATAATTGAATGTTAATACAATAGAGGTCTGTCCATAGAGGATAAATTCAGACCTATAATGGTATGAAGAGCTCATTGCAGTATGTTTCTTATGTTTTGTAGGCACATTCTCATCTGTCTGGCTGCTTATCTTGGTTGTGTTTGTTTCGCCTACTTTGATGCTGCATCAGAAATCCCAGAGCAGGGACCAGTCATTAAGTTCTGGCCCAGTGAAAAGTGGGCTTTTATCGGGGTGCCCTATGTCAGCCTGCTCTGTGCCCACAAAAAGTCACCTGTGAAAATTACATGAGCTCCAACGGAAATGTTTCTGCCTGTTTTTCCCCTGCATATGACAGATAGTACTCAACTTCGATACTACTGTAATTACAAATGAAAAAGATTTTGCTTTATGTACTGCCAAGAACTGGATCAACCAACAATTATTTATTGAAAAAATGTATATTTAGTAGTTAGATTTTCTACATAGAAGAATTATTTTTCTACATTAACGACCTCACAGATCTGTGATTCACCTTGGAGTTTTCGGAAAATACATATTGTATTGGAAAGGACTTGAAAAATACGCTGACTATTTTCTAGGATTGAAAATTGTTTATTTTATTTAACTGGATTGTCTAGCAAGACATTGTTTCATAGTTGTACAGATCTCCAAAGGATATCTATCACAGTACATGGAGTTTGTTCATCACAGCAACAGAATAAGTTCGCCATTTTGTTGTTTTAAAAGGTATTATATTCAATTTTTATCTCTTTGGTGTTCATCCTTTATTAGTGTATTTTTCATATACACATTGAAGGAATACAAGTATTCCTCAGTATGATCAATGTATTCTGTACATTTTTACTTATTTAGGCGTGAAGTGTTAAATACCTTTTAGGTCTCAAATACCAAAAGCACTTGTGTGCTCAAAATCATGTGCTTCAGTGTGTTCATTTTAATTGCTTAAATTTCCACCAAAGGTCATTATGAGTGGTGTAAGATAACAGCAATTGCCTAGAAGCAGAACTAAGTAATTGAAAAAGGGGGATTGATAATTATAGGCCGGACTCAGAATTGCATCCAACATTCTGCAAGCGGCATGCGTAAGTCGACCATTCCAAACGCACGGCACATGCGCACACCAGATGTTACGCAACAGATCTCAAAATGTATGGAACGCACCATACCGTATGTTAGGGTGTGTCACCACTCTGTACGCCAGAGTATGCGTAAAGTGGGCAAAGGGAGGCATTTAAATGACCAGTGCGGGCAGGGTTAGGCACTTCTGCACATCCGTACATTCCATCCGCACAGCGATACGCATGTACAAGTTAAGGTGGTGTTATGAACACAGAAGTTAGAGACGAAAGTGTCATGGTAGAGCGCCATCCTCTTACGTGCAGACTTTTGCAATTATGTAATGTGCACTGAAGTCTGGATCAGGCCCTTTGTTTTAAATAAGTTCATCTAGCTTACAGAATAATGCAAAAACAACATTTTATTTAATAGAAGAGTTTTAAAATAGAAATAAAGAATTAGTGTGTGCAATAAAGGACCGGATCCTGACATACATGTGTTCACCACATGGCCAGTGGTCCCCTGAAGTCCCCTGTAACTCCCCTCTCTTACGCGGACTTTAGGTCACTTACATTGCAATAAAGCAGCCTTAGGTCACCTGTGCAGATCAGTGGTCCATACAACCTCTGATCCGCACAGAACCACTAAGACCCACCCACACTGTAAAATATAAATGCTCTGACAGATGGATCTCCAGGCATACAGAACTGAGAACCGGACCCAGACCCCCGCAATGCATTCTGTGCATGCGGGGGTCTGGCAGTACGAATGCAAGAGGGGAATGAACTTCCCCTGTCACTCCCCTCTCTTGTGCAGGCTTTATGGATGTTACACTGCCATAAGCCTGTCTTAAAATCTTCAAAGGTGCGGATCAGAGATTCATACGACCGCTGATCCGCTCATAAATGTCAAAACCCACCCCCACCATGGAGGGCAGAGGGGAAGCAGTGCTTAAAATACATGTAGCATGTGTAAGTGGGATGCTGGATGCAAGTCTGGATCCGGTCCTAAGCCCCTTTTCTGGCACTCAGCCTGCGGAATTCGGCTTACGGTCAGAGGTATGGATCTGGTCCCTTGTTACAATACTTTAGAGTGGGGAGAGAATCTCATATTATTCTCTTAATCATTGTCTCTTAGCTCCTTGTAGCTACAAAAGCAGCATTGGCAAAGCCAGTTACATAAACAAAAGTCTTAATGACCATTACTTTTTTTTTTTATAATTGTTTTTTACTTAAATGATAAAAGGTTTAATCGATTAATCAAATCAGCGGTAGAAGAAGCAGTGTAGAGAGACAAATACAGTGCATCTGGAAAGTATTCACAGCGCTTCACTTTTTCCACATTTTGTTATGTTACAGCCTTATTCCAAAATAATGTAGACCTCCAAAACAGGATTGTCTCGAGGCACAAATCTGGGGAAGGTTACATAAAAAATATCTGCTGCTTTGAAGGTCCCAATGAGCATAGTGGCCTCCATCATCCGTAAATGGAAGAAGTTCGGAACCACCAGGACTCTTCCTAGACCTGGCTTGCTGTCTAAACTGAGTGATCGGGGGAGAAGGGCCCTAGTCAGGGAGGGGATCAAGAACCCGATGGTCACTCTGTAAGAGCTACAGCATTCCTCTGCGGAGAGACGAGAACCTTCCAGAAGGACAACCATCTCTGCAGCAATCCATCAATCAGGCCTGTATGGTAGAGTGGCCAGATGCAAGCCACTGCTTAGTAAATAGAATATGACAGACCACCTGGAGTTTACCAAAATGCACCTGAAGGACTCTCAGACCAAAATTCTCTGGTCTGATGAGACAATGATTGAACTCTTTGGCATGAATGCCAGGCGTTATTTTTGGAGGAAACCAGGCACCGCTCATCACCAGGCCAATACCATACCTACAGTGAAGCGTGGTGGCAGCATCATGCTGTGGGGATGTTTATCAGCAGCAGAAACTGGGAGACTAGTCAGGATAGAGGGAAAGATGAATGCAGCAATATATAGAGACATCCTGGATGAAAACCTACTCCAGAGCACTCTTGACCTCAGACTGGGGAGATGGTTCATCTTTCAGCAGGTCAACGAATCTAAGCACACAGCCAAGATATCAAAGGAGTGGCTTCAGGACAACTCTGTGAATGTCTTGAATCCGATTGAACATCTCTGGAGAGATCTGAAAAAGGGCTGTGCACCAACGCTTCCCATCCAACCTGATGGAGATTGAGAGGCAAAGAAGAATGGGCGAAACTGCCCAAAGATAGGTGTGCCAAGCTTGTGGCATCATATTCAAAAAGACTTGAGACTGTAATTGCTGCCAAAGGTGCATAAACAAAGTATTAAGCAAAGGCTGTGAATACTTATGCACATATGATTTTATTATTTTTTGATTTTGAATACATTTACAAAAATCTCCCAAAAACTTTTTCACATTGTCATTATGGGGTATTGTGTGTAAAATTTTTAGGGAAAAAAATAATTTATTCCATTTTGGAATAAGGCTGTAACATAACAAAATGTGGAAAAAGTGAAGCGCTGTGAATAGTTTCCGGATGCACTGTGTACACATTTATGTTTGCAACATAAATCAGATACTATAGACATATGCAAAAAGAAAATGACTTTCTCTCAGATGAAGTGTGATTTCTGCTGTCATCACTGAACAGTTTTCAAGTGATTATGCATTCATTTATATCTAAGATTGTATATAAGATATGATTCTCTTCTCCACTACCTCTTCCCTCCACCCCATCTCAGGTATGTGTTCTATTAAAATTTGCAATTATGCATAACAGTATTTGTTAATAAATTAGATCATTAAAGTATTGCTATCAACAACATAGTATCTCACTTATTAAAAAAAAAAAAACAACTAATAAAGAAAAGTTATTTCCAGACTGTAGTCTTATAGAAAATAAAAAAATAATAAAAAAAATTAAAACACAAAGCAGAATATGTGTACAACGGAGTGAAATGTGAATGATTATGTCTGTGGCATTATGACATTATCATTGCTATTGTCATGATGAATACCATGGCCTGAGAAAATAGTATATTGATTATGTACTTGTATATTTAGCTTTTTTTCTTTTTTTTTTCTTTATTGAGCTCACATTGTAAAGCCACATTTGTACATTACATTATGTAACTTTGACCCCAAAACCATGTCACGTTTGCAAAAGGTAGCATAGAATCTCATATGGTAACATAACAAGAGCAGTAATCAAAACACACATTTAAAGCAATACAGAAGTCCATCCATTGTATATCTATTCCTCTATTTGAGTACATTGGTAAATCGTCACGATCTCCCATCAAATAAACGTTACGGACAGTTTGGAGATTTATTCTCCACTTCTCTTAGTAAAAACCAGGTGGTATAATGAAATGTGTGGCTCAGTTGCTGAGTGCTCAGTGCTCAGTTGGCTTCCCAAACCTGAAGGATAGCTTTACATGCTGCAATGCTTATAGCCAGCAACAAATTCCTTTCCCCTGGACACACTTTTTGCCTTTCTGGTATTATTCCCAACACTGCTCACTGTGGATCTAGAGAAATATAGTTCACCAAATTGTTTATTGCATATCTATGTATCAACAACCAATATCTCCTAATAATTGGCCACTCCCACAGACAGTGGTACAAGTCTACATATAGGGAAAAAGTGAAACTCAATACATGAGCTCACATACCATGATAACGGCACACACCAGTCACTATTATTGAAGCAGATGAATATTGCTGCAAATTCATATCCAGAAAATGTATTTATCATTGAGTCACAGCTCATAAAAAATGCATAAAGGACGTACATGTAACACATCACAAACGTAAATAAAACAATGTCACCGTTCAAATCGCCCTGTCATCATATAAGTAACATATAAAGCACAATGGCCATAGACTAGCCCTGTACTGAAAACACAAATCAAAGAAATAAACAAACAACCATCTTACGGTGGGACTCCACCCCGTTAGGGGCCGCTAACTAGCCCTACCTACATACAGCCACAGAGTCTCAAGTAGTAAATCAAGTGGGTCAGGCAGGCAGCTCCAGTGCAGGTTTCAGGAATTAGAGAAAGGGAAAGAAACAACACCAACAAGCTTAACAAAGCAACTTGCGAAACACGTGTCGGTGGTGTTTCTTTCCCGTTCTCTCGTTCCTGAACCCTGCACTGGAGCTGCCTGCCTGACCCACTTGATTTACTACTTGAGACTCTGTGGCTGTATGTAGGTAGGGCTAGTTAGCTGCCCCTAACGGGCTGAAGTGCCTCCAGTCCCCCTCAGTATTCCCCATTATGAACCTCCAGCCCCCCTCAGTAACTACCATCATGTGCCTCCAGGCCCCTCAGTATTCCCCATCATGTTTCTCAAGTCCCCCTCAGTATTCCCCATTATTTGCCTCCAGCACCCCTCATTATTTCCCATCATATGCCTCCAACCACCCTCAGTATTCCCCATCATGTTTCTCCAGCCCCCCTCAGTATTTTTCATCATGTTTCTCCAACCCCCTCAGTATTCCCCATTATGTGCCTCCAGCCCCCATCAATATTCCTCATCATGGGCCTGATCCAGACCTACGCTCGGATGTGCTTTTATGCTGATCGTAAGGATAAACACTGCCATTTGTACTTACTGTGCATGCGTGGGACAGATGATACGCTCATGTTACGGTCTGAAAATCTTTGCGTATGTGCCTAAATCGTAACCGCTTCGTATTACCGATCATGGGTGCATGCCTGCCATACGAAAGCCATAACCAGGCACCGAGGGCGGGGTGAGGAATTTAAATCGTACAGTATAGGCGTGCTAAGCACCGTTATTACGCAATGAACGTACGGACAGCCGCGGGTACGGACACAAAAGTTAGGGTAGAGTTTTCCGAGCGTATGTAAGCTAAACTAGGTACGAGCAAGGGGAGTGCCTATTGCCATGCATCGGTGGTACGTTTGGCGATAATACGCTACGCACACCAACGTAGGTCTGGATCAGGCCCCATGTTTATCCAGCCTTTTCCCTTACCTTTGTGTCTTTCTTACCTTCCTCCTCCACGGCGCTCTTCCTCCTTCATGTGTATACAGGAAATTCCTGTATGAGCTGCTGCAGCTGTTACATAGAGCTATCCAACATGGCACCGGGATGCACCGCATCCCCCAGTGGAGTGGGTCACGCTGGCCCTGGATAGATAGTTAAAGTATGAGACAGATAGATAGATATGAGAGACAGAGAGAGATATAAGATAGATAGATAGATAGATAGATAGATAGATAGATAGATAGATAGATAGATACAGTATGAGATAGATAGTCATACAGACAGACAGATAGACACAGTATGAGATAGATAGATAGATAGACAGACAGACAGACAGACAGACAGACAGACAGACAGACAGATATTACCCCCACACACACCTTACCTTAAGAGTCCAGTCTTCAGCAGTCCATATATGCAGCAGGAAGTCTTCACAGCCTGGCAGCCAGGGAGATCACATGATGCACGGCATAGGCGGCCCACGGCATAGGCCGTATAGGCGGCCGCCTATGGCCCTGCGGGTCCCGGGGCCCTGCACTTTTAAATTTTTACTTGGAAAAAAAAATTTTTTTTTGCAAGCCTGGCACCACTGGCCGCCAGACTTGCATCTTGGTAGCGAAGGCCCCGTGCGGGGCCGCAGAAGCAAGTACAGGGCCGCCAGGTTCATCATCCTGGCGGCCCTGTACTGGCCTCCGCGGCCCCTGTACTGCTGTGTGCTGCGTCCAGACACTGTGTATATGTTGCCATAGCAACACATACACAGTGCCTGGACTTCACCTCCGAGTCCTGTGCACTCACATACACAGTGCCCGGACTGCTGCGTCCAGGCACTGTGGATGTGGTGCTGTCACAACACAGCGCCGTTGCCTGGGTGCAGCGGTCCGGGCACTGTGTATGTGAAAATACAGTGTCCGGGAATAATACTATTCCCGGACATTGTATTGTCTCCGGGAGAAAAGGGTCCTCTCCCGGGAGTCCGGGAGATCTCCCTGGATTCCGGGAGTA
>WWET01000050.1:1115612-1129366 GCA_011038615.1 Limnodynastes dumerilii
ATATATTTTCAGATTCATACTAAATAATATGTGCAATATAACATTAAGTAATCTCAGCTTTATGTTCTTTATTGAATCACTGAGTTTCTAAATTTCTTACAGTATGCTGCTGTTCACTGGTCTATTAACCAGTTAGAATGACTGCCATACTGAAGGGCAGCAATAGTTATATGTGCAGAATTTTTGGATAGTTATATGAGGTTAGAGATATGGGAAATTCTGAGGTGTCATGAAGCAACTGCTTAAGCTTTATGCACATCTATCTAACCTAAGTCTCAGGTTAAAGTGAGAAGTCTAAATTTAAACAATGGCCCAGTTAATGGCTATGGACGTCAGGGGAATTATGCACTCTGCGTGCGTAATTCCACAGTAATCTATGCTAGCGTAGCATACCGGCTAGCATACATAACGTTAGTTACGTACGCTGGCCGGTACGTTAAAGGGGCCAGTCAGCTTGTTACGTCTGCCATATCTCCATACAGGCGGAGATAGGCATTTAAATTAGGGAGTGGGGCGGGGGGAAAGCCCATTACGACAAGGTCTGCAGACCTTGTAATAAGTCCACAGACCGAGTCGTAAATTTTAAGGTATGAATCTGGACACGTAAGTTAATACCTTGAGCGGGGAGTGCAGGGGGCGTGACTCCTCGCTACGCTGTGGTACCGCTGTCTGTAAGACGTGCCATGGTCTAGATCCTGCACAATCTTTTTAAAATATTTTCATTCTGCACAATTGCACCATTTAATTATAATATATAAAGGATCGCAAGGGGCCAGATCCAGAGCCAGAGCTACGTTTCCATTACGTTTCAAGACATATTTACTATGCACCATCCTCGTACTTTGGCCATTTTACGTTTGCCGAACCCAACCTTAACTTTACGCTGCGTAAGTACTGAAGTATGTACATGCTACATGTCTGTCCCTGCCTAAGCATGCCCAGACTGTAAGATTGAAATGCTTCCCCCGCCTCCGGGGTATTCTGCATACACACTTGATTGTCTGTAACTTACATAACCTATTGTGATTGTGTTACCTATGTGCCAGAATGTATATTAAAGTTCATAGCAAAATTAGACATTGGAAGTATAACCTGTGTTTCTGTAGGTTCAATGTTATAAGCAACATTCCCATTTTGAACTGGACCAGGAGATTCCTTTGGTGGCGTCACTTCGACCTCAACATTAGCAGTGTTAGGAAGATCAATTTTCTCTGCAATTAAAGTAAATGAACAGAAATATTTCTTGTTCAAAGAGCAGGGCAGATCATCTATATATACACAATATACAGCTGAAATGTGCAAATAGAGGGGTTGATCCAGATTTTGAAAGTAAAAGCAAAAACTGTGTGGAAATGAGATAAAAAAAAAAACCTTGGAAAAAGCACATTATAACACATGAGGGGTATTTAAACTATAAACAGAAGGAGGGTTGAGATGTGATGTTTCCTATCTTAACTATAAATTACAGATAAAGGCCCGTATTCAGACTACCTTAAAGACCGCATACACGCAATCTACGTAAGGAAAAGATACATAGATTACGTAAAAAAATTACTACGCATGAGCAGTAGTAAAAATCGTTAAACACCGAACATATATGTTATACGTCTGGTAGTCTGAATATGGGCCAAAATATTTGTTTGTGTTACCAAAAGCTATGTATTTTCCCTGCTTGAAAAAAAAATCTAAAAAAAAGTAATTGCACCCCACATGGTTTTTCTAGATCGTATTACTCTTAAATAGTAGATTAGTCCCCTTATGTCTAAACAATTATAAACATAAACTAAAAAAGTACTTGTTTGAATTTTTTTGTACCGTTTACTTCCTAGATTTATCAAAGGGGACGTTTTAAATATGTGCTCCCCTGTACATGAGCAGTTAGATGCACACATCAATAGGATCAGGCCTTTATTTCCGAAAGTAATGTTATTTTTTTTTGTTCAACATACAGCTCCTGTTTCTATACCTTACATTAGAACAGCAGTTTACAAATGGTTTTCTCTGGACCACATATTCAGAAAGACCAAATTAATAAAATCTACTTTCATAAGAAAGAACTTAACTATCAGTTATTTAATACAGAACACTTTTTAATTTAGTTGAATAAAAGAAATAAATAAAATATAAAATTATATTTATTTTTGCCATTGAATATTTGGAAAATGTCTATAACACCTTGATTGTCTTTCAATTTTCCCTTTTTAACTAAATAGTTTTTATGTTCTTCCCAGTGTAATTATTCTGCAGCCACTCTGGTTTCCTCGTACTGTTCAAAAATATACTGGGAGGTTAATCATAGGTGTATCTATAAAGAGTGCAGGGTGTGCAGTGCAAACGGGCCCCTCAGAACAGGGGGCCCTGTGGCATGCATCCTGCACCCAGGGTTGGTAGGGGAAGGGGCCATTCAGCATCTATTTCTTCCCTCTAATATCTTCCGGAGGGAAGAAATAGATGCCAAATTAGTCCCCCTTCCCCTGCGGTGGAACTGTCCCTATTTGCAGGTCGAAAAAAGGGCGGGGCTTACAGCACAGTTAGGGCCCGTCCGCAAATCGGGACAGTCCTATCTCAGGTAAGGGTGGGGGAGGGGGCATATAAAAATCCTGTACAAGGGTCCTCTCACTTCTTAAAACGCCCCTGAGGTTAACGATTCTGTTTGTGTGGTAGATAGTTAAGACTTTAACCTCCTTTAGGGAAGGGGATAATGTGTATGATAAAACACTATTTCTAAGGATTGTGTAATAGATTGGTGCTCTTAAAATAAGGATAAAATATAAGATACACTCTTCCTTACATTTACATTTAGAAACATAGATGACTTTTATTCTATAATTCCCCACATATTGGGCCAGATCCTGGCCTCCGTACGACAGGGCAATTACATACGGCACATACGTAATTTCCCTGTCTTGTAGGATGTGTAACTGTCGGCGTACGTACGACGAATGTTCCGTAAAAAGGGCTGTCCCCTTATTTACGACAGTCGTATCTGCGCCGTAGAGGTAAAGATAGACATGTAAATAAGGGGTCGGGGCGAGGCCGAAGACCTGGTTGTAAATTTTAAGGTAGGAATCTATACACGTAAGTGTCCAGATTTACTACCTTGAGTGGGGAGTGCAGGGGGCGTGCACTCCCCGCGACACTACCATTCGTACTGACCCTTGCACACCCGTAAGGCATGCGTAGGTCAGGATCTGGCCCATTATGTACCAAAACTTATACAAAAAGCAAGAGATGGCAATGCTTACACTATATGGTTTAAGAGACTGTAATAAAAAGATAATGCTCACTAAACAATAATAATATATATTTTAATCAAACACAATTGTTAACATTATAAGAATTATCAATACATCTTAGACCTCATAGCAGCTTAAGCATCAGATAAAACAGATAATATAAGAAGTATTATGACTATGGTAAAATATGTTAAGAATAAACAATGGTTATAAACCTTTGTGGGGAAGCTTGCATTGTGGTAATCATTCCTTTCCTTAACCAGTCCAAAGATCCAGAAGGTCTGGAATGGAGTTATATATCCATAAACACATTATAGTTCTAGGAATGAATAATGCATACTTACCTACATAGCTCGTAGTGCCATTTAGTCTTTCGCTATCTTCTACTTGGCACTTCTTTTTTGCCATTTTATGCAGAATGGAAGCCTTCTCTCTGAACTTCCCTTAAAAATATTGAGTAGAAATATATCTGCATTAGGTGGGTTTGTTAAATAATAAGTGCTATAAGCAAATGGGACACAAAAGTCTACAGCATTTCTTTGTACTTTATGATGATAACAGCAGCACTCTTGTGTTGTGTCTGCGCATGAAAATCTAAAAACATTTCAAAAAGTTAAGATGTGCTGGATGATTTGGGAATAAAAATATGCACCGTCATAAGAGCATAGCCAAATCCCTATATTGTGTTTTACAAATAAAACATGCATTTGCTAGACTCACATTCCAAGATTGTAGTAAAGAAAAAAAAACATACATTTAGCTGAATTTGGACTTTTGTGAACTAACTAGAAACACGACAGTTTGAACTTACTTCGTTAATATGGGAAACATCACATAAAGTACACATGAAGGGCAGATGGTGGGACCACAAAAGCACTAGCATGTGTTGTTATTTCAAACCCTCTGGCGAAAGTATTATGCTTAGTCATACCATCTGCTTACTTATTTTAAGTCAAATTGAGTTGAATTACTATGTTGCTATTCACATACAATCTGTGCTTTGTGAATGGGATGGAGTAGATGATATAGCAGAAATGAACTCCATGTCCTGGGTAAAATGTGATAAGCATCTTCTTATGTGATCAAACAACATCTAAAATGCTTTATGAAGTATTGTTAACAGCTGTGCAACAGCATTTAAAATGAATTACATAATCACAGTATTTAAAGATAGAAGAAGAATAATAGACTTAATTCTGTGCTATTAAGAGTAATTAAAATAATTACAAACATGGTTGCATACTTTCCCTAAATGTCCGGGAGACTCCCGGAATCCTGGGAGATCTCCCGGACTCCCGGGAGAGGACCCTTTTCTCCCAGAGACGATACAATGTCCAGGAATAGAATTATTCCTGGACACTGTTTTGTCACATACTCAGTGCCCGGACCACTGCGTCCAGGCACTGTGTATGTGTAGCGCCGTTATCAGCGTGACGCTGACGTAGTCACGTCAGCGTCATTCAGAAGAAGAGGAGCCGCAGAGGACGGAGGGTGAGGAAGAAGAGCAGGGAAGACAGCAAAAAGGTAAGAAACCTAAAAAAGCTTATTGGGGGTTAAAGTATGTAACGGGTAATGAGAGGTTATAGCATGTGGGGTGGGGGTAATGTGTGGTTATAGTATGTGAGGGGGAGGGGGTAATGTTTGGTTATAGTATGTGGGGAATAATGTGTGGTTATAGTATGTGAGGGGGGATAATGTGTGGTTATAGTATGTGAGGGGGGATAATGTGTGGTTAGAGGAGGCCTTATTCAGCGATCCGTCGGTGATCGGGCCGCAAATGTACGCATTTAAGTCTCAGGTCGGAGCAGGTTACACCCACCAGAAAAAACAGTCACTCCCCTTGCACCCTCCAGCTGGACCTAAACTTAGACCAGAATTGACTTGCCCTATCTGGCCGCACTTCCGGCCTTATGTGTATTAGTTGCGGATATTTCCGGCCCTAACTATGTAAGCGCGCCCACTTTCCCTCATCTTAATGCCTCCCCCCGCCAATTTCTATGCAAATCCTTAGGTCCGTATATTTTCCGCACTTAGGGTCGCATTATTCCCCGCCCGATTCACAAGTCCGTACCTTAGCCATTTCCGACCTTAACCTCTACGTAGACGGCGTATCACTATTACTACGCATCCGCAGTTGATGCAAAATCGTTTCGATCCTAAAAATACGCACGGAACTTTCGTTAAAACCGGATCTCTGAATACGGCCTAGAATGTGGCGGATAATGTGTTGTTATAGTATGTGAGGGGATAATGTGTGGTTATAGTATGCGAGGGGGGATAATGTGTGGGTATAGCATGTAGGGTGGGGGTAGAGTATATGTACTGTATTTATAGGACTGTATATATGTTGAAGCAAAGTAAAAAATAAATAAAAAAATTCAAACAACAAAAATAAATATGTCATTTTCAAGGTTTATCAAAGGGAGGGGGTCTGTGTCCAGGATTTTTTTGTTGAAAAGGAGGTAACCCTAGAATTCTCCTGTCCCAAAAAGTGCTTTGCGCATGCGCCGGATGATGTTACCGACGCACTGCTCACGAAGTGCCTACTAGAAGACGCCAGGTATTACGGAGCAAGGAGAGTCGGAAAATCAGAAGAGCGTTGCAGAGGAGGAAAAAAAGAGGGACACAAAGGTAAGTAAAAAGGAGAGAGGCTGGAGAAACATGGTGGGGAAAACTGAGGGGGACTGGAGGCACATGATGGAGAATACTGAGGGGGGTTGGAGGCACATGATGGGGAATACTGATGGGGGTTGGAGGCACAAGATGGGGAATACTAAGGGGGGTTGGGGGAGGATTATGGGGAATATTGAGGGGGGCTGGAGGCACATGATGGGAGATACTGAGGGGGTTTGAAGGCACATGATGGGGAATACTAATAGGAAGTTGGAGGCACATGATGTGGAATACTGAGAGGGGGTTGGAGGCACATGATGGGGATTACTGAGGGGGGCTGGATACTTTGCAGGACACCCATACACAAACCCTGGCGACGCAGAGACCACCCCCCCGGAGACACAGGGACTGCCCCTATGCTTTTTACTTTTCTCCCTGAAATGATATTTCAAAAGTAGGCAACCATGAGATTAAATTGAAGCCTTGAGAGCGTCGCGGAGGAGGAAGGAAAGAGGGACACCAAGGTAAGTAAAAAATGGAGAGAGCCTGGAGAAACATGGTGAGGAATACTGAGGGGGGTTGGAGGCACATGATGGGGAATACTGAGAGGGGTTGGAGGCACATGATGGGGAATAATGAGGGGGGTTGGAATCACATGATGGGGAATACTGAGGTGGGCTGGAGGCACATGATGGGGAATACTGAGGGGGGCTGGAGGCACAAAATGGGGAGTACTGAGAGGGGCTGGAGGCACATGATGGGACATACTGAGGGGAGCTGGGACCGCTCTCCGGTGACGGAGGGACCAACACAACCACCCCACCCCAGCGATGCAGGGACCACCCCCTGGCGATTCAGGGACCGCCCCTATGCTTTTTACTTTTTCTCCCTGAAATGATATTTCAAAAGTAGGCAACTATGATTAAAAATGCATTATAGCTGTAAACAAAGCAACAAATAAAAACTCGTGAAGGGTATTTAAATATTAATATAGTAAATGTTTATTATGCTAATTTTCTTTAGAAGCACACTCATCACCTATGGAACTTGCAGTAAACCTAAGAATATACAGCAACCTATGAAAACATAATATAAAACAAGCTTACAAACATCCAAAACCCTGTTTTAAGCAACATTTTGATTTAATGCTTACATCAGAAAAAATATTTCATATTAACAATGCAAGAAATAATATAGCAATAAACATTTAAATGAAAATGACATGTCATTTATTATTTCAATGAAGTCACATCCCTGGACTGTACTTCATACAGCTTATTTTGAGTGTAGATGCAGCTACCTATAACACTGCACATGACTGTGTAAATGCCTGATGGAGGAGAATTTTTTTGATTAAAATACCCTAAACCTAGTTAAAACACAACTGACAAACATTAATCAATATAATTAAAGAACACATTTTTTCCAACCGTACAAACATATATACTTGGCAGTGCATGAAGAGACTTGTAGTTTAACATCAAATGGAGTGCCACAGGTCGCCTGATGTAAAATAAAGATAATTGCAACATCAAACCCCACCCTCCACTGCTATAAAGCTACATTAAATGGTCAAGAATTTGCAGATCCTTAAGCAAAATGTAAAATTTGAACATTACCAATCATCTACATTGTTCTTAAAATGCTAATTTATTGGCAGGTTACTGCACATTTGGGGGCTGATCCAGAGTTTGTTAGTAAGGCCAAAACAGGTGCACGTTTATAGCTTGTCTAAACCATTTTGTGAAGTAAGGGAGGATGCGGCTAATGAATTTTCACTCTTTTGCATGCAGGGAAAATATTTTACTTTTGCACATAGAACTCACATACTGCATAGCTTTATGTTTAATCTGTAAAATAGAGTTGAGCTAAGAAACTTCCGCTCTCAACACTAATTCTGCTTTCTCAATGTAAATTTGCCACCCCTTGCAGCTCACCATGGTATTGCTTAGGTCTACACTTGCACCTAAAAAAAACGTGCAAGTGCAGCTCTGAATCAGCCCCCTTGAAAGTTGGTAGTAAGTCATTTAATTAAACGTTTTAGTATAAAATGAAAATAGATTTTTTTTTTGATAATTGCTGTTCACTAAGTGAAGTATAAATCAATGAGGAACTTAAACTGTAGTGTTCTAAAACAGTATGAAATGGATTTCTTTTATAGCTGTGATGCACTTTGTGAGATTATAAAGCTGTGCTGATCTCTCTTGCTCATTCTCTAAACTGAGTATGCAAATAGAACAATCCAACTGATTACGATCGAGTTTGATTGCTTCATCATGATTCAGTACAATGGCAATGGAGAGGCAATCAGGACACTACTCAGACACAGTAATGATTTACAATCAAGCAGATAAATTGTGACACTACTGTGATCTTGGATTCATGCCATCATCTTGGCTATCTCATAAGAAAATGAAATGTTTAGAAAAAGACAGACAGATAGACAGACAGACAGATAGATACCTTTGATGTCTGTGGCAGTTAATGTTGCATGTGTTTGAATATCATGTGAACGGTCTCATCACCAGCATTTTATATGCCCCTGGATGATAATCCAAAATCTGAACATTTAAACAGTTTACACCCTATATATCTCCAGCTCTTGTCACAATGGGCCGTATGCAGAGCGGTCTTTAAGACTGCGTATATGCAATCCACGTTGCAACAAGTAACGTAGATTACGTTACAAAAATATATGCAATGCGGCCAGAGCTCTGCCTATGGCCCAATACTCCAATACATGAATATCAGGGTGATCAGTTGTTTTTCCCTATTACCCTGCAACCACCTTATTAGGGGTGTGTAGTTTGCGTGTGGGTCCCCGTTGCGAACAGCCCTATTTCGATAGGGTCGTTCACTCCCAAGCAGTTCCGAACTGACTTAGAAAAGTAAACGCTTCTGCCTCGAAGAGGCAAAGCAATCGATCTCTGGAACACCGAACACGGTTATCATTCTATCCCCAACCCTCTCCCTAATCTTTACCGTAACCCTCCCCTTCTATTACCCTAACCCTTCCTTCCTCGCAACCCATTCATATAAAAAAATGTAAAATAGCTGTCATTTGAAATAGAGACAGATAAAAACAAACTTTCATTTGTCTCTACTTCGCAATGACAGCCATCAGTGCGGGAACTCCCACCATGTGGTTCGGGGGTATGATCTACTGATTTCTAATACAGCTGCAAAAGCCCCTACAAACATCCAATTTTCAGCAGCTGTCTATGAGGCTGGATGTCAGTAAGCAATAGTGCTCTTAGAAGGAAATGTTAATCACTGACATTCTTCCTCATAGCAGCTATGGGAGCCCTGAAGATTGAGTAGTGCTGCAGCTTTTGTAGGAAGCTGTATGGCACACACAGGCTGACTGGTGAAGGATGTGACATCTCCCAGTCAGCCTGCACAATGGGCTCTATTTACATACCTGTTCGTTTCCTTGTGAACGAAGCTGCATCGGATGCACCTATCTTCACTGCGAGCCTGGCAGCTTTGTTTACAGAATTTACAAATACTTACCCCTCCTGCGAGGTCCCGTAATGATCTGCCAGGTCACACTAAGTATGAATGAAGTCCTGCGAATGGCAGTGACTCCTTGTGTGGTGTGTTCATGCCGGGACTTGGAAATCAGCGGTTAGGCGCATCACCCGGACAGGAAAGTCCTGTCTTCTTTTTTTTAATTACTATTGTTTATTAATTTATAAAAAATTACTTATAATATATATAATATATATATATTATATTTCCAGCAGTCTCCTCATACATCCTCATACATACCTCCCTTTTCCTCCGCCTAATAACAGCTATTAGGGGGAGGAAAAGAGGGATATACGGGGACATTAAGAACAAAGAGATGGCGCTACCACCAATATAAATCCCGCAGCTAACAAAAATAGCAGGAACCCACCTGCAAATAGTAACAGAAACAAAGGAAAAGAGGGTTTTTTTGCAGCGCAAGGAATATAAAAAACTTTTAAGAGAGTTTGTTGTGATGAATGAATAAATCAACGCTGGTATAGAAGCAAAAATGACAATTTATTAAATACACATAAGAAAAAAAAAAAGTAAAATGAATTAAATAAAAAGCATAGGACCACGTTAGTGGCTGTTACAGCCACAAGAATTAAGCAGCAGTATATTGGATGAGAGTTGAAATAAGATAAAACATAAATATTTGTCAAAATAGTGATGGACACACAGGTGGTAATTACCCTAGGAGGGATGATGCACAGTTCACCTGATGTAGTCCCGGTGGAAAGGAGGGTAGCAAAGAAACGGATGGCCAGTCCGAAACTTAATGCTAAGCATGTAATTGTTGATTCCCGACAAGCATCAGTGTGTACAGTAATGAATTGTATCCAAACGATTGCTAGTTAAAGCAAACAAATTTAGGCGCTTACCCTCCCTAAGGTGGAGTAGGTAGACAAATACACCTAGCAGGCGTCCTCTCAGTGCATCAGGTCGAAAGCCTGGAGGTATGGGCAGGAGGAGGTCTCGATAGGATTGGAATAAATATGTGAACTCCTTCCACAACGAGTCGGCAGGTGAAAAGCAATAGGAATAGTGAACCACAGCACTAATCCGGCAAGTGAGCTCCTTGCACAATGAGGTCGGCAGGTGGAGGGCAATATAAATAGTAAGTCACTGTACTGATTCAATCAGCAGCTTAACGGTAACAGCTCAATATTGCAGAGAGCCGAAATGGGACAGCACAGCCTATGTGAATAACTGATGTGTAGACTTGTAGTCCCAATACGTGTCCTATGTGGCAAGGCGACGCGTTTCGTACCTTCAAGGTACTTTATCAAGCAGTGAATAGTCCATGCTCCTTCCAGCTTATTTAAGGAGAGGGTACTTCATTAATTAAGCAAGCAGCTGCGTGTGGTCAAACGGGGGAGCAGGAATATAACACACAGAATACAATTTATATAAAACCAACACAAACAATGAATAACTAAAACTTATAATAAAAGTAGTATGGAATACATATATTCCAGCTAATATATACCAGCGTTGAAACGATAACTGTGTCAGGTACATAGGGATTGCTAGAGAGCCAAACAATCAGGAAACCTTTCAGAGAGTAAATATATTTACCCAATATATTGCTGCTTAATTCCTGTGGCTGTAACAGCCACTTACGTGGTCCTATGCCTTTTATTTAATTCATTTTAAATTTATATATTTTTTTCTTGTGTATTTAATAAATTGTAATTTTTGCTTCTATACCAGCGTTGATTTATTCATCCATCACAACAAACTCTCTTAAAAGCTTTTTATATATCCCTTGCTCTGCAAAAAAAAACCCCTCTTTTCCTTTATATATGGGGACATTGCTGGAATACTTACCCATAATGCCAGCCTGAGCTGGTGTTATTTTTATGTCACAAGTGGAGTTTTACACAGGCATTTTGTAAATATGAAACAGTTCATTTTTATTCGATAGCGCCAGTTTTCACTTGATTTTTCATCTTTCTAAATAGAGCCCATATGGAGCAGTGGCTTGAAGATCAAGAAAATGGTTCGTGTGCATGTGTAGATATATAGCCCTCTTGCTTTCTCTCTCTCTCTATCTATAGAGAGAGAGAGAGCTATACATTTACAAACACACTCCCTCCATATATATGAATGTTACTAGTAAATTATAACTTTGTGATATATAAATGGCAGTATCTTTTGTTTTATGATATATTTGCTCTGTTAGAAAAAAAGTATTTGTTTTAAAATATATATAAAAAAATCATCTGTCCTTTACCGAAACAAGAAATATACTACAAGCAAAAGAGCGTGTGGCGTATAATATATGTAAGCCGGCCCTGGCTCCAAAGAACACAATGTGGACATCACGAGAAGTGAAGATGTGATTGCTGCAACAACAACAACAGATGACATTTTCCCCTAACCCTCACCCTAATCCTTCCCTTCTTTCACATTAAACTTAACCCTCCCTTAACCCTAAACATCCT
The DNA here is from genome assembly GCA_011038615.1 of Limnodynastes dumerilii. Classification (NCBI taxonomy): domain Eukaryota; kingdom Metazoa; phylum Chordata; class Amphibia; order Anura; family Limnodynastidae; genus Limnodynastes; species Limnodynastes dumerilii. The sequence goes on from WWET01000050.1 coordinate 1,127,422, forward strand.
TGTCCTGCAGCCTAACCTTAACCTTCCCCTTTCCACATCATAACCCTAACACTTCCTGTCCCACAGCCTAATACTAACCTTCCTGTCTCTAAAGCCTATCCATAACCTTTCCTGTCCTGCAGCCTAACCAAGATGTCGGCAATAGTACAACTGTAATTAAGCTTTCAAAACGTGTCTTTCGTATTAAGAACTGCATCCCATATTAGTGTTAGTCAGACTGAACTATTCAGTTATAATGTCCCATCATTTTTTAACTCAGCTCTTCCTTACAGTGTATGGAAATGACAGATTGTTTGGAATGGGAATAAAACAGTTAAAAATGCTGAGACCCGACAGTACCTATCCCATTAGGATGGATGCAGGGTGGTAGGGCAAAAACAACGGGTCATCCAATTATCATGTAGTGCAGACCTGGCCAAAATGCAGACCACAATTTTCCAGTAGATCGGCAGTGTGCTGGGTGCAGGGTGATGTCATGATGTTGTGTGCAGTCAGGAGCTTATTAATAGCTTTGCAAATCTAGTGTGATCCAGTCAGAGTCATCACAAGCAGTCAAAGATTAAAATGTGTCAGGTACGTATACTGTCGGTACAATTATTGCTATTGTTTTATCATTTCACATTTCATAAACCAGCTTATTTACATTTTGTAAACTGGTTACAATTATTTTGAGAAAAGAATATTTAATAAATTTAGACATAGGGCCGTATTCACTGATCCGTTAGTTCTAGGCACGCAATTATACGCATGTACGTTGCAAGCCAATACCCATGACACTCCCCTCACATGGACGGGTTTTTGTAGACTTCCGCCACCATAGAGCACCCTTATCTTTACGTTTGCATTTACGTGTGTATAATACTTAAGTACGTGCGTATGTAGCTAACCAAATGGTCATTTAAATGCCTCCCCCCACCCACTTTTTAACGTAACTTTGTCCATACGGATTTCATCCATGCCCCTCCATACTATGTCCCCAAGTGCGATTCACACGTGCCTAATGGACTTACATAGAAACATAGAAACATAGAAAGTGACGGCAGATAAGAGCCACATGGCCCATCTAGTCTGCCCATTTGTTTATTGAAAACTATACTGACCCTAGACCCTATTTACCCTCAATTGGGGTTACAATTTAGGATACCCTTATATTTATCCCAAGCATGTTTAAATTGTTCTACTGTATTGGCCTCAACCACCTCAGATGGGAGAATATTCCATTTATCTATCACCCTTTCAGTGAAGTAATTTTTCCGCACATTTCCTTTGAATCTACCACCCTCCAGTTTGTATCCATGCCCTCGTGTTCTATTACACCTTTTCTTCTGTAGCGTAAATTCAACGTAAACGCATGCGCAGTTACTCCGATCCTAAAAATACGCACGGAAATGTAAATACGGCCCATAGTTTTGAAAGTGATGGTTTAGCTATATTTGCCTGCTTAAAACAAACTGCGTGTCTAACGGTTATAAGAAAGAATGGACAATGAAACAGACTTACAACATTAGATTTCAGAGATCCATGTGAAAAGAATAGTTTACGGAAATCATAAGTGTGGTATGCATCAGAAGAAGCAATGGCCCATTACTGCATTATGCAAAAAAGAAAAAAAATCAAGAACTCAACATATTTTATACATTTTTTTACAACCTGTGAAGCGCTTAGTACATAATGCAGTCATGGAGGTTTTGTTTGCTCACTGTGAATTTTCAAGGAGCAGGCAGCAGACTGAGAAACATAGAAGTGACTAAGTTGACAAATATTTTAATCGATCCATATTGGCTTACACAAGTATAAACACCAGACTCCATCATAGCTGGAGCCAAATTGCCCTATATACAAGTTCACAGAATACATAGTTATTTTTATGCCCAGTTACTGCTTCAACAGGTGCTTTGTACAGTGGGTATTTTAAAGACCTGAAATGCAATTCATCAGTGCCCCC
>WWET01000050.1:1129470-1142794 GCA_011038615.1 Limnodynastes dumerilii
AAACTGAAGGGTAACACTGTCACTGGAATGTTGCCAGAACTGAAAGCTGCAAATCTCAGATCTGCACAGCTGTTTTAGACTGGTGACGACTTATATGACAGATAAACACAGAATATTGAAATTCAATTGTGCTTTTAAATGTGAAGATTTAATTGTTGTGTGTCCATGGTGTTAAACTAAGATAAAGAAAATAATTCATAACATCACATCGGGTCACCATATGCTAAAAGCAATATTACTATTTTATATCCATAAATTACAATAAAATCTACAAGAATAAAATAAAAATCCAGATTAAAAAGTAGAATAAAGACCCAGATGTGTGTATTTAAGTTTGTATAGATTTGTAAGCTTGAATATGGGACTTTTCACATTTATGAATAGACAAGATTCTTTTATGTAAGTAACAAGTCATAACATTATAAATAGGTTAGCACATTGATACACTATTGTGTGTAAATTATTCTTGTTAACAATTTTACAATAAACTTTACAATAGGTGTTCACATCAATACACTATTGCGATATAGTTTTTACTTGTGACATCCAAATAGTGCAAATGATATCATTATTAACTAAGATACATCATCAAAATCATCTGACTAAACATATGCATTTAAACAAGCTTTCTTTCTCTACATGTGGTTCAAATGACTTGTTCAGGAATGCACAAAAGAGACTGATGTTTTAATCCCATAACATATGTTTAAATTCAATATATTAATACATTAAAATCCTCATCAAATGCATAATTACTATGGACCGGATCCAGATTTAATATCGTCAGGGATTTACGCACGCAAGCGCGCATGCGCCCTCCAGATGTTACGCTAGGATTACTATAGTAATCCTAGCGTTTAAAGAATCGGACGGAACTTTGTTCCGTTCGAGCCCATTTGCGTTCAAATGGGCTGTGCTTCCCTTCCGCCCGCTCCGCTATAAAGTGTACAGTGTGGGAGGGGGCTCCCACACTGTAGCGGATCAGCGGTCGTACGGACTGCTGATCCGCCCGTCGCATTTAAGGCAGGCTTATGGCAGCATAAGCTGCCATAAAGCCCGCACGACAGAGGGGAGTGACAGGGGGTGTGCACTCCCCTCTGTCTCGCGTAATTTCAGACCCCCGCACGCACGGAAAGCACGCGGGGGTCTGGATCCGGCTCTATATGTTTATTTAGACTGTGTTGAGAGATGAACATTAAAAGAACTGAAACTCATGAGCTCAGTGCTGTGAGGCACAAGTACTAAACACTGTGCAACAGCTCTCTCTCTCTCTCTCTCGCTGAGGTCATGAGTTTGGTTCACATGTGGCCACTGACATGTATGTTTTCCCCTTATCTGTCATATGGTTCATCTCTGGCCATTTTTCATGTAACAGTCCCATAGGAGGAGCCACTGAAAAACAATGCCTCAAGGATTAACCCAGCTTTTAATCTCTTTGGACTGGATTCAAAAGTCTGATTTGCTGCATTTAGAATTTGAATGCATCATGGGGATATCTGCCATATTAATGCATCTGTACAAGTCCTTCTCTAACTACCATACTATTTCTACAGGCTGCTATTATGGATTTAGGTGCCATTAATTACCAGCATCTGTTCAAGGACAATTTATTACTGCCTCTCTATGAGCAGTTATATTGCTGGTTATATTGTTTGTAGATATGGAATTCCCTGTACGACGTGTTCCTGTAGTTAGCTTGTTACCTCCATGTTCTTCTATGTGTTCAGTCGTATTTTGTCCAGTGAACTAGTATCCTATTTGTTCTTGTATGTATTTGTGTATGCCTTAATCATATGTATTCTGTTACTGTTTTTTAATACCTATTTTGTACTTCTGCATCTAGTATTTTCTGTTACCCCTACTCTGTGTATTGCATTTCTTCAGACTCCATTTAAGTCTTTATTCTCCGATGTTGTTTGTAGCTAGCTGTATATCTTGTGTTGTCTGATATTAGTCACTGTTGATTTGTTTTTGCTTCTAGCTCACAAGTCTCCTGTAACCTGCATAGTATCATGTGCACTAATCGCCCTTTGGCGTCTATATTCTATGCCTGATTATTAGTGCATTAGTTTGAGTTTTATCTGTCTTTGCTATACCTGGGGCTGCAGTGAAAACCAGACCTCAGTTACACTCCACATCCTAGGGAGCAGTCTGTAAAAGCATTTTAGTTTACTAATATTGGGGTAGATCCAGACCTACGTTCCCTTTCTGTTTCAACTTTTTCTGTTTTAACTTTTCCTTGCGTAACTCCTGTCGGCCGTAATGGCTGCACGTACTTACACGCCTAAGCACGCCCAAGCACGCCCACACTGTATGTTTTAAATGCCTCACCCCGCCTACGAAGCGTAATTATGTGTGTCGAAGGGCTGGCACGCCCCTTTGTTCGTAGTTATGCTCTTGATCGGTGTCTGGTACGTACGTTCAAAATTACGTGCCATACCATACCAGAGTTTTTACGTCTCCGTCAAGCGTAAATATGCTTGAGAACATTGTTCTGGATCTGGGCCACTATTCCTAATATTAGCTTAAACATGACTTATTCATTGTGGTACTTATTGATTATTATTGTTTAAGTATGCATAGAATAGTAGTAAATTAAAAGAGGAATATGGAAATGTGCTTCACAGATCTTTGTTTCAATCTACTATAGAAAACTATATCTAGAATATGGTACTTTGAGCAATTCATGTAAGGTAACTTTTTAGTAGCATCATTAAGTCTGGTTGAAATCTACGGCTAGAAAGTCTGGCTTCCGAATAAGGGATATTCGAAAGATACTTTTCGAATGTCCCTTTTTCCGATACTTACAGTTTTTGAATTGTTTTTTTATGAATGGGTGAGTATGCCATTCGGCATACTCACCCATTCAGTTTCGGAAAGAAGAGATCACTCTGCCTCTCCTCCGCCGCTGCTCTCCGGACTGAGGGGACAGGTGAGTCAACTCTTTCTGCGAGGTTAGGGTCAGGCTGTAGGGGAGGAAGGGTAAGGGTCAGGCTGCCAGGAAGGAGGGTTAGGGTAGTGACAGGGGAGGGATAGAGTAAGAATTAGGGAAAGTCGTTTTTTGGGGTTTTTTTAATCACTTTTCGGAAGGGAGGGTTAGGGTCAGGCTGCCAGGAAGGAGGGTTAGGGTTAGGGTAGCAAGAGGGGAGGGTTAAGGTAAGAATTAGGGGAAGTAGTGGGGGACTTTTTTTTACACTTTTCAGAGCACGGAAAACTTGGTGCTCCGTGGATCGATTGCAATGCCTCCTCTTTCGAAAATCGGCCATTCGGACCGGAGCCCCACACCCAATTAAATCTACCCCTATGTGTAGTAAATCCTAACTTCATCAATTTTCCTTTAAAAATGTTACTGTATTGACAACCCGAATGTCAGCTACACCTTCTTGAATTCTATTTTACTTTTTACATCTATTGCAACTTGTCATATCTATCCAAACACTGTTTAAGGTCGTATATATATATGACCCTTCTTTTATTAATTCATTTATATCTGCCTTCTACAAAGGAGCTTATTGCTAAAGCCTAGTGACCCTATTGTGATCTCTCACTCCCTCCCAAAATTGTATTCTCAGCCAGCACAAAGCAAGGTTATATGTGCTCCCACAACTTCAAGGATGTAAGTAAGAGCAGAGAGAGTGTAGGATGACATAGGCATACCTCCCAACTGTCCCGATTTCTGCGGGACAGTCCCGATTTCGGTGCACTGTCCCGCTGTCCCGCCCGTTGTCGTGTTTGTCCCGCTAAGCAGAGAAATTTATTTTTTCATTTATTTGAGCTGCAATTAGCCAGTTGTCCAGCAGGTGGCGCTGTGACGATCTAGTAGAGGAGGCTTCGCATGCCGGAATTCACCTCTGCAGAGTTCCTGAGTGTCACTGTCTTCAGCCAGTATCCAGCATGTTTCCCCTGCTACCACTACCCTGCTCTGGACTGGTGAGTGGCCTGGAGGCCCCTACCCTATGCTTTGCTTGTCCTATCTGCATGGGCTGTGGATAGCTGTGGAGGGATACAGATAGTAAAAGGACCAGGGAGACTAACAGCCATAACAAGGGGCAGGTGAAGGCTGGCACTGTCAATGGGGGGGCAGATGGAGGCTGTCAATTGGGGGTAGACATCACATTTGAGGCTGGCACTGGCAATAGGGGGCAGATTGAGTCTGGCAATAGGGGGCAGACATGGAGGCAGGCACTGGCAATAAGGGACAGAAGGAAGCTGGCATTTGTATTTGGGGACAGACATGGAGACAGGCATTTGCAATAGGGGACAGACAGGCAGGCAGTGGCAATAAGGGCAGATGGAGGCTGGCACTGGTATTTGGGGGCAGAGATGGAGGCAGGCATTGGCAATTGGGGGCAGATGGAGGCTGGCACTGGCAATAGGTGGCAGAAGTAGGCTGGCACAGGCAGTTGGGGGCAGACATGGAAGCAGGCAATATTAATAGGGGGCACACATGGAGGCTGGCTGTATTAATTGGGGGCAGACATGGAGACTGGCAATAATAATATGAGGCAGATATAGAGGCTGGGCATATGAATCCTGGACAAATAATAAGGGGCAGACCTATGGATGGCTGAATAAAAGGGGCAGGTACTAGATCTGCTTGTATGGGCAATGCAAGACACACCCACTTTCCCAGACACGCCCACTGGGTGGTACAAGACACACACCCCACTACCAGGCCTCAAAATTTTGTCCCTCTTTTGAATTTTCAAATGTTGGGAGGTATGCATAGGTCACAATATGAGACACATTCCCTGTGCTCTTGAGCTTTGTTCTGTCAGTGACAGCCATCACTGATGTAATAAATCCTTTCCTCAGTATATAATAACTACTTGTTTATAGGCCTTGGCATTTGAAGACAATTGTAATCTATAAATCAATGAGCGTTTCATGTTTTTTGTATATAGAAGTCTGGTATTGGTATACTATAGATAACACTTTGACATTCTAATTAAGAATTTTACAGTGTGTTTTGCTTTCAGGATAACTATTAACTTAGCATTAATGCTTGTGAACACTGCATGTATCTTTAAAACTGCCACAAGCTGAACAATAATAGGTCTTATTCTTTACATATAATGGGGCAGATCCTGAACTACGCATTTCCGCGAATTTATGTGTGGTGGAGACGTAAATTTGCAGATTTGTACGCACTGCGCATGCGCACCGCAGAAAATACGCACATTCACGTAGCGTATTTTCAAACGTATGGGTAATTCACGTATTGTTAACGTAAATCCTTACGTGTGGGCGTTCCAAATTTACGTTAGTGACCAATACGTGCGTTTTACGTGAAGTAGGCGGGGGGTGGTATTTAAAGTGTACAGTATAGGCGTGCTAAGCTGCGTACGTTCACGTAAGTGTACAGTCGTGCTAAGCTGCGTACGTTCACGTAGTCTGTACGCCCGTTAGCGGACGTATTCTGTTACGTTAGAAAAAGTTAAGGTAGAGTTTGGGTCGCGTAATTTGAGAAAATACGTCCGTGCAAGGGGTGTGCCGTGGGGAGTGTATTGACCTTACGTGTACGAAAATACGCACCGCTAAAATACGTACGCACACGCGTAGTTCAGGATCTACCCCAATATGTGTACCAGACTTTCTGAATGGTTGATATTTATGCAAGTGTTTTGAAGCATTAAATTAGCTTTAAAATATATAAAATAAATTTGTTTCAATTCAACACACTGTAATGCATGAGCAGCAATCTTTAGCACTGTGTCCGAAAAGTTAAAGGCGAACGCATTCATCCGATACAGGTTGTGGCATGTCAGCAGTCAGCAGCTTCCTGGACGCATGTCTAATCTAGGCTAATCCAATAGACTGATACAGTTGCATATTAGGGAACTGAGCTTTGAGGAATGCAGAGGCACATCAGCTCTGGAACTGATACAGCTCCACTTCTAGTGCTGCGTACACATAGGCCACAGCAAAATTGAAATTTACTAATGATGGTTGCCAGGCTCTTATTTTAAGCAATACCTTTTGTTTTAGCTTGATTTTTACAGTGATAGCAATATTATACTTTTTCTGTGATGAACAATGCTCTTGAGATAATGGTGTCTTGGTTTTTCATCTTAAGTCATTAACAAAATGCACGTTCCCCCTCAATGGTTGCGCACATCATATATTATAAAAGAACATGACATAAAAATGCAATCAGATCCATTGCATTATAGATAATAAACCCTTTAGTGTACTTAGTAATCAATTTTCTCTTACCAAATGGCAATAAATCAAATGACAATAATTATGCAGTACTTGAATAGCATTGTCTAAAAAGTAATTTTTACACAAGTGTTTTGCCTATTCTGCAAAGGTACTTCTTTACAAATGACACATAAAACTAACTCTTTTCTTAGCTAAATGTGTAAAGGTAAATCTAACATCCCTCTGTTCCAACACCAAGAAGGTCAGTGTATCTGAACAAGATAATAAACACAACTTACGGGCAAAAAACAACAACAACATTGGCAGCCTTGGTGAACCATGCAGGGATGAAAAATAATCACATGAACAAAAAGACACAAATAAGCTGATACAAACAACAACAAAGTGCTAGCAGATTTTCCAAAAAAATATATCTTACCTTCTTCAGTCATAGTGTCATAATATTTTAGTTTTCCATATGATCCAAGCTCTACAACATCACAGTAAAAACAAGAGTAAGGCTACAAGATGTAACATGTATATATAACTATAAATAACCTATTAAAGTCCATTGTTAAAATGGATGGATGCTTTTTAAAACTGATCATTGGATGGTTTGCAAACTTTACTTTCTTCCTTTCTATTAACATGCACAAATTGACCAGCTTCTGAATTGCTCTAAGAGTGCAGCAACATTGTTGCAATAAAAAAATCATTTAATATACATCTGTTCTTGCAGACCAAAACCTCAGTGAATTAATTACAATTTGCAAAAAAAACAAAGGCTGGATCCAGATTTCTGATTTTGTGTGACTAGATCCCCAAGCAAAATTTTTAGAGGCATCTGCATGTACATGATTGCTCTATCTAAACATCCATGTATTCACTTCATAATCACTCCCACAGTCTGAATTATGATAGCCTGTAACTACCTTAATCTGCCTCTAGCATGCAAAAACGGGAGCACCTACACCATATTTTGACACCACTAGTGAACTCAGCCCAGCCCTTCTGCCTGTATGGGTCAGAATGTGAATTGATCAGGTAGGCCAGATTGCACACATGTAGGGCCAAATTTACTAAGCTGTAGGTTTGGAAACGTGGAGATGTTGCCCGTAGCAACCAATCAGATTTGAGCTGACATTCTCTAGTATGCAATAGGAAAATGAGAGCTTGAATCTAATTGGTTGCTATGGGCAACATCTCCACTTTTCCAAACCTGCAGTTTAGTAAATCTGGCCCGTAGAGTGTAAAATGCACAAAAGCTGACCAAGTCTGGAACTGGTTCTAAGTTATTCATTAATTAGAATGGATAAGTGATCATTTTCTAACACACAGTAATAATACATTATGAACTGTAGGCATTTTATGCAGAAAATCTATTATGTTACTATTTATATATTATATTATCCACTATGAAATTGAGAAGCTAGAAACAGGAACCAATGCTAATGGAGTATTTGATACACATGCACCAGTTCCACTTACGGTCAACCTGAAATTGAATACAGTAGTTCCCTTAAGACATAACATGCTTTTATTAGCCTAACATTGTATTATACATAGTAATATGTATTGATTTACAAGAGACAGCCATTCAAAAATACATAAATACAAATACATTTCTATAAAGATGAAATTTAGAACACAGAGAGTTCAAAATATAATACTGTGGCAGCAATTCATTTGGCACAAATGTTTTGTGGGCACGAATATTGTACTGTATTCTATTGTATTATGTTTGAAATTTATAATACTTGGCTGATAATAAATGTGATTGTGATCCGTGTTGTTGCAGCTTGTTGCTCTCTAGCACTTGGGCACATTCAATAAATTATATGTCAGGACTCGATTAATCCAGGGCATCAGGTCTCCATGGTAACTAAAGTGTTTGATGTGGTGCCTTTACGTGTACAGTAGCTTGCTCAAAATCCTGCTGCAGAGATGTTACCAGGTAAGGAGGAATTACATGTCCTGATTATGGTTAGTAAATTAATGCCATAATATGTTTTGCTGTGTTTTTTGTATGCATAATGCAATTGTAACGTATTTTATAGGTTGACCCAATGTTGTGTTACCTGACTTACTTCAGGCTCTGACTGCTCTGGGGGCCTCATGCTTTCCTGAGTCAGCCTGTTACCCTTTACTGCAAGATAGGAAGCACCTTTCTATATGCCATGTTGTATTGGGAATTTTTGACAATATATGCATACGCTGTATGAGTGCATTGTGAAGAAAGGAAGGTAAATGTTTCAATTCATTTGATCCTTTTGAAAAAGCAGTGAACTTACTCAAAGGAAGATTAGTTTAGAACAGTTCCATATGAAAAAACAGAGCTTACAGCCTCTGCAAAATACCCTTGGGAACATTGCTCACATATCCATGTTCCTACAATAAGTTCTGTGTCCTGCTATTACTTGACTTTTCAAATTTGTTGGTCATTCAATGTTTCATTAGTTTAGAGTATAAAGTAAATGACAAGCACAGGGGTACATGTGCAAGCAACCTTTCCTTAGGTTTTGTCAAAAAGATGAGCCATGGCATTCCTACACCATGATAGATACACAACCTGATTTCTACAAGACTGTGACACAATTTAAATGATATATCCAACACTTTACTATAAAAATATAGAGCACACAAAATACACAAAGAAATATTTGAAATATATAAAATATAAAATATTTTATTTGTGTCTTTTGCATGCTCTAGTTATGTGTAATATACAGACCACAAAGCATTACAGATCGGTACACAGATACAGATTTTCCAAATCACTAAGCAATCTACCATACAACCTGGTTGTTTTGTTGTATGATATACAGTACTTCTCATCATGCATCAAATCCAGTGTCCTATAGATTGTAAGCTTGAGAGCAGGGTCCTGTCTTTTTGTCACTACCCAATCTTGTTTTATAATGATTGCTTAAAATGATAAAGCGCTACATAAGTGGTTTTGAAGGCAAATGCAGAAATGCTATAAAGCCACTATAATCATGAGGGGCCTTTGAAAATCTAGCATAAAATATATAAATCATTTTATGTTCTAGTCAAGGGTGGGCAAATTATTATATATGACTATAACACCTATATGGAAGAATTCTACAAATGGGACAAACTAAAGAATATTGTAAAGTAACAAAGATTCCTGCTACATTATATAAAATTGATAACATACTGCAGTGGACAGTATCTCTCAAAAATATATAGGAGCAAGTTCAAAGGCTACTCAGTTATCCTTTCCCTCATGTTACAATAATTGATATTTTCACAGTTCCAAAAATAAATAAAAGTTTAGGAAAGTCTCCTGGCAGACCAATCATATCAGGCGACAAAAACGAAACAGTGTGTGTTGCCATGAGTAACCATGCACTGTGAATCATTATTCTAATGTTCCATGACACCTCTTCATAAGCCCAAGTTACAAGTAGGAAAGAAAAAGTGGTGAAAACTACCCAATGTATATAGCGATTGATACATAAATTTCTTACCAAATTGCACCAATTGTATAACCTAGCTTAGTGATGACACATAGTTTGTGACATTCCCATTAAAGTTAGAAGTAAAAATTGACATATTTATTGACATGCACTAGCCAGTTTGTAGTCTACATGCTGAGGTGCCTAGGTGGACTTAAGGTAAAGCTAGCAGATGTTTGAGAGAAAGGGTTACACTACATAGGTAAGCATTTCATTCTGGAGAGAACTGAATCAGACCAATCGCTTGCTAGACATTTTGTTGAACATAATTTCTATAACTATTTTCGTGCAGGACTAGAAGATACAAGATGATCGATTATTTCCCTCCATCGATAAGGAATTTGGACAGGAACACATCTCTTTTACAACTGGAGTTGCATTGGATCCACCATCTGCACACAGAATACCCTAAAGCACTTGATGAATAGTTCTCTTTAAATTTCTTTTTACAAACTATTTGGTTTTCAAAAGGTGTACTCAGTTTGAAATAGGATGTCAAAATTTGTGTTAACTAGTTAGATATATTGGCATTCCTTATCTGAATGATTCTGATTGTTTCTATTAATCATACTCATGAGTAGCTGCCATGACAACAGGGCTGAATCATGGTAACATGGTCGCTTTGGAGTGGCACAGCTCATAACAACACTCTTCAGAGCCCTGTGGAAGTTGTAAGCGATAGGTGTGGGTTAATTATGTTTTATATATATATATATATATTTATATATATATGTGGCTCTTATTAATAATTTATTTTATAAGCCAATGACAGCTGGAGCAGGACGAGAGAATTAAGCACATGCAGGATTATCCCTCCCCTACACGCACAGCTTTTTAAGGTAAGTCCTTCCTTATTGCCTCTACTGTAGTCAGGTAGATCCTTTGATACTGATGTAGGACATCGTCTGATTTGTTTATGGAGAAGAATAATGAAGCATTCAAAAAAGAAACCAATAAACATATAAGAAGCAGAAGGTAGTAAACAGGTCCTATGGGCCTGATCCATACCTACGCCGATGCGCTGCGCTTACTAAAGCACAGCGTATCGGCGATCATTTTCCCCGACACTCCCCCTGTGCGGGCGTATGGCCCCTTCCTTATGCCAGCTGAAGGCTACCCTAACTTCAGCCAGCGTAAGGAAGGGGTCATACGCTTGCACAGGAGCGTATGGCCGCTTAGTCCGCCCTCCCACCCTCATTAAACTAGCTCCCCTTGCCCACCTACACTAACCTGAACGTAGGGACGTTGGGGGACGTCCCCTCCAGCGTCCCTACGGCGCTGCTACGGAGCGACGCCGGGCAACATCTGCCCGGTGCATGCGCAGATCGGCTTTTCAGCCGATCTTACGCTTACGCCCGCCGTCCTAGCGTCGGCGGGCATAGGTCTGGATCAGGCCCTATGACACAAAACCAAAAACAACAAAACAACAAAAATATGGCTGTTTGTGTTAATAATCATCCATGTGTATGAAAAAAAACAATGTGGTAGAGGGATGCAAAATAGTGGTTGTGGTTAGACAGTAGTATTTGTTTATTTAATTCATTCATTATTTATTTATTAATTAGCCAGGTATATATGCTTTCATGGAGCTGTAAAAATGTTTTTAATGAGTTGCTGAACACATGATGATAATATATGATAACTTGAGGTCTCACATGTGTTGCTTTGTCTGTGGGGAATTTAAAATTATTGCTTCATCATTCAGCTGGGGTTATCTGTATATTAAGATGAATAGTGTTTTATGACTGAAAAGACTTTGAAATCTTAGTACGTGAAATATAAGTAAACAAAAAGTCACATAATTGTTTTAATAGAAAGGATTATTACCAGCAAGGTCAAAGATTATAAAACTAGCAAAGGGCATTGTCAAATTATCTAGAACATCTAATAGACATTGGGAGACTGTCTTCTTGATATAATTACTTTTGTGCAGACATCACCCAGAACTAGGGCTTTATAAGAAATCATTTGAAATCACCAAACACTTAACAACTCTACAAGAGCTTTCACCTTCAAAAGGACAGAATATTATTTTTATGTGTGTTCAAAAAGCCAGAGAGAAAACGTTGCTCTCATAATTATAAAGCAGCATTTCCCAAACCCAGTCCTCAGGGACCACTAACAGTTCAGGTGTTTCAGGTCTCCTCACAGAATTACAAGTGAGACAATCACCCGTGGATCATTTGAAAGGTGTAATTCATTAATGAGTACACCTGCTCTTCAGCAAAAAAAGCCCTGCATAGTTAGAGGGCACTGAGGACAAAGTATGGGAAACATTGCTGTAAATAATATAATATTAAATATAATAAATGTAATATAATGAGTAATCTCAAGTAAACCAAAACACTGAAAGTATCATGTACTGTGAAAACCACTTGTGCCCTGAATTTAAGAAACGATGCACAAATAGTGCACAAGGTCTTTTGTGTGCTGATGCTCAGTAAGATTCCTCCTTTTGCAACATTAGCATATTTTTTTTAATCTAGTTTAACATTATTATTATTATTACTATTATTATTATTATCATTTATTTATAAGGTGCCACGCGGTATCCGCAGCACTGTAGCGCCACACGTAATATAGTGGAAGTGTAGACATGACTTGTAGTGCTGTAGTAAATCACATACTATTTTATACACACTATAGTGAAATGTCATTTGTAATCATAACATAATAATCACCATAAACAATACAGGGTGTTTCAAAATGATGGGCCTAATTTTAAAGCAGAATATTTCACAATGGATAAAGGTTACTAACGTACGGAAGTCTGCCTGCTGGTTTTCTTAATTGTGAATCCGACCCATTATGTGTATGTATTTCTTTGTATTCATATTTCATTTTTTTTTTTTGCATGGTAAATTGAGATATATGGAAGTTTGCAGAATATTGGTAATTTGCATGTGCAGCACCAATATTCCCACATCGGAATGCAGCTGCTCGATGCTGTAGTCCATGCGGAAATAAGCCCCCTGCACAGGGGGATGTACCCAACCCCATATTTGGATGAGATATGTATAGGGGGGTGGGCATTGGTATTTAAATTGTACAGTAAGTGATTGGTTAAGCCCTTATGTACAATCCAGTATTCTACACGCTTGGAAATGTGCGCAGAATACTTAAGATAGGGTGCTGTTCGTGGATCCACCATCAGTACGTAGGAGCAGGGTTTGTGCCCTGCTCTTCTGCATGCAGGGTTGTAGATCACAAATTTAAGGACCGTATTCACACTTAAGAAGGCTTTAAGAAGGTGCGGATGAGCATTTATACGCACCTATCTTAAAGCTTCCACCTCCGTCACCTTCCTCTTTTTTTTAAGGACCTAGGGAAGTTAAGGCTTCCCTAACGTCCCGATCATATTCTCCTTCTTAAGAAGAAGAACACGAATGATCTTTCCTTTAAGGATCGGGGTCATTCTCTCCCCTACCTCGCCCTCCCCGGCTCCTTACCATACCACCCCCCCTCCCACTCTTTCTAAATGGTACGTAGATTGTGTAAATGACCTACTACGCATTTGTAGTAGCTCATTTCTTATTTCCACGCACTTAAGAAGCCAAAGCTTCTTAAGTGTGACTAAGGCCCCAAGTCTGGATACAGCCAAACGAATTTCAAATAATTTCTATTGATATGTAATCTGGTCCTTTCAGAATGCAATCCAGGAATATATATATTAAGTAGTCACGACTGCCTATATATATATA